>JAVJIF010030236.1:0-272610 GCA_038442645.1 Agave tequilana
CAAGATGCCCCAAGGAGAGTTGATATGTGTGGTTTGTAATTATGAAGTAGCATGTAAAAAGCCTTGACACAAACACACATTTCATTGTCCTGTTAGTCGACTTGCAGTCTATTATAGTCGACTAATCCCATGTGTAGTCGACTAAGTCCTTTGTCAAAACAGACCCAACTCTCTGTTTCTGCATTAGTCGACTAACAGTGTTTACTAGTCGACTAATAGCATGTGTAGTCGACTAATACCTTCCCCTAGTCGACTAATAGCTAGTCCAGTCGACTTATAAGTAGTTGCAGTCGACTTGAATCAGTTATCCAAAAAACTGTCACTCTAACGTCTCTTGACTAGTCGAACTTATATACCAAACCTAGTCGATTAATAGAAGGAAATTTGCCTAGTCTAGTCGACTAACTCCATGGGCAAGTCGACTATAGGCAGTTCTGACTGTTGGACAGTTTTTCGTTATCTGGTTTTTGTGCAACGAATTTCAACATTCCTATCATTTGAATTGCTCCTATAACTACCCTAACTAACCCTAGTCTACAGCTATATAAAGGGTAGTTAGTCCAAAGGCCAAATACCAATAAAAATCTTCAGTTTTCCAAAGCAAAAATTCTGTCAACCTGAAAACTGAATTTTCCACTTCAGTTCTTCACCAAAAGTCAATTTCCATTGTAAAGTCCTCTAAAGTTTTTTTCTCCTATACTAGACCTTGTCCACGTTCATACACAGTACCAAGGCTGATAGGAAAGTTATAATACTCAAAGCAATCATTGTACACGGGTGGCTTCTTGGTGTAGAGGCAGTTGTACAAGGTGATCATTGTACACGGATGGCTTCTTGGTGTAGAAGCAGTTCTACAAGGTGAAAGGTGTTCTCTTGGTGGAAGAGAAGGTGTACACATTTGGCGAAGGGGATTTGTCAAGTGGTGTGCATGGTTGTGATTTTGGGTATACAAAATCAAGGTTAAAGGAAAATCTCAAGCGGTGGCTTGGGGACTGGATGTAGGTCACGAGGACCGAACCAGGATAAATCTCTCTTGTTTGCGTTTGTCTATTTTCTAGATTTGTTTTCCTTTTTGCAAGTTTATTTATTTGCTTAACGTTAATCCTTCTTGTTTTAGTTTGTGTTGACTTCGGGTATTTTTAGATCCATAATTGCCAACAGAGATAGTTCCGCATTTGACATTATCTCCGGACCAACACCCCTCGCTCTCTTCCTAGCTTTCCCTCTCTTCTAGAGGGTACTTCGATTATCCATAAATTTTCAAATGGGTCATCCGTATCAGCTCATCCTCCGACTCGTATTGAGAGGACATATCAGAATAATTCTCTCAATCATCATTAGAGGAATTGTTGCGTTCAGGAAAAAAAGGAGGAGAAGACATTTTTAAATAGTAAAATTCCAACTTAAGTTTATAAATCGAATTGTAGCTATTATTTTTCTAAAATGAGATCTTTAATATGTAATACTCTGAAACGACGAAAACAATACGAAAATGTATTATACGTGGCTTTTGAGTTTTAAAAACTGGATAAAAAAGCAAAAATATTTAAATTGAATCATTTATGGCAGGAGGACTCCAAGACTAATATTCTTTGGGTTTATTATGACAGTTTATTATGACATGATTTACAAATTAACTTTTTTTATATTTTATTTTCATGTTTTTTTATTTTTAATTAAATTTAAATAACTTTACAGTATCTCTATTAAATATTTGACATTTTATTGAAGATTATGACCATGGTTGCAGTATCTTGATATATAGGTTTTTACTAAATGCGTCCTGGATTGCATTCAAGAACTGCGACTTGGTTTATTGAGCCTAGTGTCCAAGGGTGTAATACACATACAATATACAATAAAATGAATTCTGTTAACTGTGTCGCAATCCGAAGTTATTTTTAGAAATTGCGATCATGGTCACAGTACTTGTTGAAGCCTACAAGATTGAAAGATTTTGATGATGAATAACAAAGTGATACAGATGCATTTAAGCTCTATCTCAAGCATTTATACAGAGTTCTGATTGCTCAACCTCAGATGAAGACTTTGAGTATTTATGTGTATTTTTAGAATTATTGTTAAAAGCCTTGAATACACACACAATACTTATATAGTCGACTTGACCCAACCTATAGTCGACTAACCTATTCCCTAGTTGACTTGACAATTCCCAGTGACTTGACAATTTTCCCAGTCGACTAAGTCCTTCCACAAAAATAACCCAACTCTCTATTTATTGTCTGTCATCAGAATTAGTCGACTTCCCCTGAAGTATAGTCGACTAACCCCTTATATAGTCGACTACCCTTGTTCTACTAGTCGACTATAAACAGTTTCCAGAAACTTGTTATCCATATCAGTCTAAGTATAGTCGACTTGCCTCCTATATTAGTCGACTAGCTTTGGAAAATTTTGTTCTTATAGTCGACTAACCTCCATACCCTAGTCGACGAATAGCAGTTTCCGACTGTTGTACAGATAGTGATTTCTGGTGTTTTATCTAACGTTTTAAATTTCAAATTTGAGTTGATAACTTCCCTAACTGACTATAGATTTCAGCTATAAATAGGGATGTTGTCCTAGGATCAATTCACCAATTCAAAACTCAAGTTTTCAGCCTAAAAACTCTGTTCAAAATTCTGTTTTTCTAAAAACTTGTTTTCACTTTCTGTTTCTTCACCAATTCCTACTTTATTGTGAAGATTTCTGAAAGTCTACCTATAAGAGACCTTGTCCACAATCACATACAGATTCAACACTTATAGGATCGATTGTAATCATTCAAAGAGGAGCATTGTACAAGGGCGTGTTCTTGGTGTAGAAGAGAAGTTGTACAAGGTGTTTGTCTTCTTGGTGTAGAAGAGAAGTTGTACAAGGTGTTTGTCTTCTTGATTAAGAGGAGTTGTATATTTGACAAAGGGTATTTTGTCAAGTGGTGTACAAGGTATTGGTTTTGGGCGTATCCAAATCAGGAAAGAAAGATTTCAAGCGGATTGCTTGGGGACTGGACGTAAGTCACAAGGACCGAACCAGGATAAATCTCTTGTCTTTGCGTTTGCATTTTTCTGAGTTTTATCTTGTGAATTTTTATTTCCTGCAAGTAGTTTTATTAAAAATTTATAAACACTATTCCCCCCCTCTAGTATTTGTGTTGCTTGAATATAGATCCTACACTTGGTATCAGAGCAAAGATGGCAACGGAGTTCCCTTCATCACAATTCAAAGAAGGACATTCTACACAACGTCCACCGCTATTCGATGGATCCAACTATAATTATTAGAAGTATATAATAAAGATCTACTTACAATCGCTCAACTACAAACTATGGAACATAGTAGAAGCACCATACACCAAGCCAACAACCAACTACACCGCTTGGAGTGATGATCAAAAGAAGAATGCGAACCTTGATGCCAAAGCGATGAATGCTTTATTCTGTGCCTTAACCAAAGAAGAATTCAACTGTGTGTCAACAGCCACTTCTGCAAATCAAATATGGCACACTCTACAGGTAACACATGAAGGCACAAATAAGGTTAAAGAATCTAAAATTTCTATTCTTATCTACAGGTTTGAACTTTTCAAAATGAAGGAGAATGAAACCATCTCAGAAATGGTTTCAAGGTTCACCGACATAACAAATTCATTAGCATCCCTTAGAAAGGAATACACCCAAGTCGAAAAAGTTCACAAGATCCTTGGTGCACTCACACCAGATTAGGAGAAGAAGATTACTGCAATAGAAGAAGCGAATGATCTCTCAACAATGTCATTAGAAAATCTTATTGGTAATCTAATGGCATATGAAGTGCAACTCGAAGATAGAAAGAAGGACGAACAAAAACTTCAATCCAAGAAGAAAGTACTTGCCTTCCATACATCCTCAGATATGGACAATTCAGATGACGATGAAGAGGAGATGGCAATGCTTTCAAGAAAATTCAAAAGGTTCTTAAAACAAGGTAAGTTTAAAAAGAATAAAGATACTGATGATAATCCTATTTGTTTTAAGTGTAACAAACCAGGTCACATAAAAAAGGATTACCCATTGATGAAATCAAAAGGACACTTCAAGAATTTCAATAAGTTCAACAAGAAGAAGAAAGCCTTCCAAGCAACTTAGGATAATAGCGACTCATCTTCCTCTGACGAAGAAGAAGGTACTGAAACCACCAATATCTGCTTCATGGCTCAAGAAGATGAGGTACAAGATTATGATGAATTATTAGAAGCATTTAATGAACTTTTTAATAATTTCAAAAATGAAAAGATTAAAAATAATGTTTTAACAAAGGAAAATGAAAGACTCAACAATGAAAATGCAATTTTTATTTCTCAAACATCTTCTTTTAAATTCTAAAAAGATGATTTTGAAAAAGTTATTTCATCTTTAAAAAGGGACAATGAAATTTTCTTAAAAGAGAATTCTATGCTTAAAAAGGAAACTATTTCTTTAAATTCTAGATTATAATTTTAGATAAAGAAATGACTTGTTTCAAAATTAAGTATGAAGAAATTTTGAAAAATGTGACAAAATTAATAAAGGAAAAGAGAATTTAAATGATTTATTATCTTATAAAAGATGTCAAATAATCATTTTGGTCTTGGTTTTTCAAAAGATAAGATTTACAAACCTACACATGTTTGGTCTTGGATTTTCAAAAACTAATATTGTAAAATCTATACATCTTTATAATAATAATTCATATAATTCTTTTGTGAAAAGAAACACTATTTCAAAAAGAATTAGATGCAAATATATATGGATTCCTAAAAATCTAAATAATGTTGATAAAAATGCTTATATTGCATCTTACATGCATGATGTGTGTAATTCTGGTAATTATGTTATACTAACAAATGGAAACCAAATTCCAATTGGATTTGGGTTCCTAAAGGCTAATCTTTTTTGGACCCTATCATGATGGGTACCATACAAATTATTTTATCTTGTAGGTACCTTATAAAGAAAAGTGGATACTTGATAGTGGGTGTTCAAACACATGACCGGACACATTCAACTACTGTCTTTCGTTCAAATCAAAAAGGGAGGTACAGTAATATTTGGAGACAATAACAAAGGAAAGATTATTGGTACCGGCATGGTTGGTAACATTTCAAAACCCCTTATTGAAAATGTTCTTTTGGTAAGAGGTTTAAAACACAATCTATTAAGTATTAGTCAGTTATGTGTAACGGTTATAAAATTGTTTTTGAAAAAGATGCATGTCTTATATATGATACTAACATGAAAGATATTTTGTATAAAGGTTTTCGTAACAATAATATTTATGAGTTATCAATAACCTGTATATCATCAAATGGTAACTTATGTTTACTTGCTTCTAATAATGATTATTTTTTATGGCATAAAAGATTTGGTCATTTGAATATGAAAACAATTTCTAAGATTTCTAAATTTGATTTAGTTAAAGGTCTTCCAAAAAATAGCTTTTAAAAAGTATTATTTTTGTTATTCTTAAAATTAAGAAAATAAGTTAAATCATCTTTTAAATATAAAGATTTATTTTCTACCAATAGACCTTTAGAACTGTTACATTTGAATTTATTTGATCCTACTCGTGTTGCTTCTTTAAACAAAAGTAGGTATGTTTGTTATTGTTGATGATTATTCACGTTTTTCATGGGTAATTTTTCTAAAAAAATAAAAATGATACTTTTGATGAGTTTTCAAGTTTTTGCAAAAGAATTCAAATCAAAAGTCTCTAAACATAGTCACTATTCGAAGTGATCATGGAGGAGAATTTGAAAATGAATCTTTTGCAAATTTCTGTGATAAGTATGGTATTACACATAACTTTGCATTTCCTAAGCATCTCCTCAAATGATGTTGTGAAGAGAAAGAATAGGACCTTGTAAGAATGTGCTAGAACTATACTTATGGACAGTCATTTACCAAAATATTTTGGGCTGAAGCTGTTGCTACTGCATGTTATGTTTTAAATCGTGTGCTTATTCGATCTATTTTAAACAAAATATCTTATGAATTATTTTATAACAGAATTCTAAAAGTTTGTTATTTCAAGATTTTTGGATGTAAATGTTTTATCTTAAATACAAGAGATGCTTTAGATAAATTTGATGCTAGATCCAATGAAGGTATTTTTGTTGGATATTCTACTCAAAGTAAAGCATATAGAATATTTAATAAGAAAACATTTATTGTTGAAGAATCATTACATGTTAAATTTGATGAATCTTTGACTGAACTATTTCTAATACTCTTCACATGATGATGATAATATCATAGATACTTCTATTGATAATACTGTTATATCTTCTGATGTTACTAACATTTCTAATGTTGATGAGACTCCTACCGAGTTACCTAAAGCATATATTGAAGTAAGGAATCATCCACATGATTTGGTTATTGGAGATATAAATCAAGGCGTTCAGACGAGATCCAAGTTGAACTAGATGACACAAATTGCTTTCATATCACTCATTAAACTGAAGAATATCAAAGAAGCATGTACAGATGATTTTAGACAATTGCAATGCAAGAAGAGTTGAATCAATTTGTCAGAAATGATGTTTGGGATCTTGTACAACGTCCTACTGATCATCCAGTCATCAGTACGGATGGGTCTTTAAGAAAAACTTGATGAATCAGGTCAAGTTATTAAGAACAAAGTAAGGTTAGTAGTACAAGAATACAATCAAGAAGAAGGTATTGATTTTGATGAAACTTATGCACCAGTAGTTAGGCTTGAATCAATTCGTATTTTACTTGCTTTTTCTTACTTTAAGAATTTCAAACTTTATCAAATGGATGTTAAAAGTGCCTTTTTAAATGGTTTTATTAAGGAAACTGTTTATGTTGAACAACCTCTAGGTTTTGAACATGAAAAATTTTCAAACCATTTTTTAAACTTAAGAAAGTTTTATATGGTTTAAAACAAGCACCCCGTGCTTGGTATGATAGATTAAAAGTTTTCTTTTAAATTCTGATTTTAAGATGGAAAGAGCAGATACAACTCTCTTTATTAAACATGTTAATAAAGATATCTTAATTATTCAAAATATATTGATGATATTTTATTTGTATCTACTAACGATAATCTTTGTCAAGAATTTTCTAAGACTATGCATAGTGAATTTGAGATGAGCCACATGGGCAAACTTACTTACTTTCTCGGTCTGTAAATAAAGCAAATGAATGATGGAATCTTCATTTCCCACTGCAAGTATGCAAAGAAACTTCTGAAAAGATTTGGTATGAAAAATTCTGGTCATAAGAATACTCCCATGAGTACTACTACATTCCTAGACAAAGATGAAAATGGTAAGAATATTAATCAGAAAACTATATCGATGTATGATTGATTTTTTACTATATATTACTTCAAGTAGACCTGATATTATGTTCAGTGTTTGCTTATATGCTAGATATCAATCAAATCCTAAGGAATCACATCTTAAAGTAGTGAAAAGGATTCTTCAATATATTAATAACACAATCAATTATGGCATTTTATCTAAAATAAAGCACATTTGATTTACTATCATATAGTGATGTTGATTTTGCTGGATGTAAATCTGATCGAAAGAGTACTAGTGGCACGTATCACTTTTAGGGACATTCACTAGTATCATGGTTCAGTAAAAAGCAAAATCTGTATCATTATCAACAATCGTAGCAGAATATATCGCTGCTAGTGTTGCATGTGCTCAAACTTTATGGATGAAACAAACCTTATTTGATTATGGCATGTCTATCACAAACTTACCTATTATGTATGATAATACCAGTGCTATTAACTTATCTAAAAATCTAGTTCATCATTCACATACTAAGCATATTGTTATTAGACATCATTTTTTACGTGATCATTCTCTAAATTTTATATCAACAGATAATCAAATTGCAGATATTTTTACAAAACATCTTAAAGAAGATATTTTCATGAGATTTTGAAGAGATTTAGGTATTTGCAATATTTCTGATCTTTGAATATTTTTTCAGAATTATTTGAAGGCATTTTTTCAACCTTTAGTCGACTTATCAAGGCCTATTAGTCGACTTATTAAACAACTAGTCGACTAATTGCATCTAACATAAACATGGTTTTTTGAGCTATTAATAGTTAGTCGACTATATCGAAAAAATAGTCGACTAGTATATGAATTAGTCGACTAATCACAAACCCAAGTCGACTAACCCTGTGAAAAACTGTGTTCTGTTATTGGTTTTTAACTTTCGAAACCCGACCCATATCATTAAATCTGGATCCGATCTTTCTCTATTTTCAATCCTAACCATTGATTTGGTATTTACCTCTCTTTTTTACCCTTTACCCTAATAAAAAACCCTAGTTTTCACCCGGTTCCTCTCTCCAGCCAATAGATCCAATCGACTACAGGATTCATCAATAGCAGAAATCCTCTCTTCAGCACAGCAGCGACCCACTTCCTTCTTCCTTCAATTTTTTGGTAATTTTGTTCCAATCTCTATCTTATCCTGTCAATTCTTGCTTCATCTTCTTTAATTTGAGTTCTAATCATGTCTAGGCTAAGATAAGAAAACCAAATTTACACCATCTTCTTCATCTCAAGCTGATTTTAGGGCTTTTCTGAAAAATCCTGCCTTAGAAGATGATTTCCTTAGAATTTCTTCATTAGAAATTTTACCTGGTAGGTTTGTTAAATATGAGGACTTTATGATTATGATATTATCTCATATTTACAAAATTGTGGTCTTTATCATATGTTCTCTACTGATTCTAGACAAGGCTATTATCCTTTCTTGATTTACTTGTTTTATACCAACTTAACCTATGAAGACAATGAGGATGATGTTCATATATATTTACGGTTAAAGGTATCAATATCAATGATCAGTCACATATTTTGCATATACATTGTCACCTTACCATACTTTTTAGCTAATAAATCCTATTAATAAGTCTTCTTCTTCTTTGTTTAATGTAGGCCCAATTGCTAAAAGAAAGGAAAGAGAAACAAGCCCAAAAGCCCACAAATTCTGATTTAATTCAGAATAAATTTAAAATCAAGGAATCAGGGCAAAATCTTGGCATATCAGAGAGGTTGAAAACCGGTTGAAAAGAATCCTCCAAAAGCAAACGGGTTGAAGCCAACAATCAAAGGCTGTTTCTCAAATCCTGGAGCAGAAACGAGAAAACCAGAAGAAGATACAGGAGAATCACCAAACCAGGAGCTCCCATCAATTGGTGTGGCCAACTGGGGCCGCGTTTTCGCGGGTTGTTGCCTCTATTGGGGGTGTGTTTGCTCCCCTAATCTTCATATGATTCCCCCCTCTAGTTTTTCCCTATAAATACCAGTTTCAACAGGGCAAAAAGGAGCGAAGACTAGGATTAGAATTTTTGTTTATTCTTTAAGGATTTAGGCTCTTTGTTAGATAGTGTAAAAGTTGTATTTTTTTTTGCAATTTCTAGTTCAGTACAAATACTTGTGAGAGAGAGAGGAATTGAGTGCTGTAACTTAAAGATTGAAGTGACATCAATACAAGAGTCGAGCTACATTTTCTTCTACTCATTTTACGGTATGTTTTACTTTAATTACTTGCATTGTTTCTTGTTTCCCATGAGTAGCTAAATCAATTTTCTGGGCTCACTATTGTACCTCTCTCTAATTCTTCTTTTTTTTTTCATGAAAAAGACCCAATGAATCATTTGCATGCCTAACTTAAAGCCTTTCTTCTTGCAATTTCTCTTTTAATCATCTCCTTCTTTTCATTCTCTTTTCAATTATAAAACGAGCACAATTTTTTGTTATTAAACAAAACACCGAAAAGCTTTCATCGCATTCCTCCTCGTGGACACGACCCGTTAGCCACAAGCTACACAGTAATTTCTTAACTCTTTGATTGTTCTTTCATTTTAGCAATCAATTTTTAGAATTATTGTTAAAAGCCTTGAATACACACAATACTTATATAGTTGACTTGACCCAACCTATAGTCGACTAACATATTCCCTAGTCGACTTGACAATTTCCCCAGTCGACCTTATATAGTCGACTACCCTTGTTCTACTAGTCGACTATAAATAGTTTCCAGAAACTTGTTATCCGTATCAGTCTAAGTATAGTCGACTTGCCTCCTATATTAGTCGACTAACTTTGAAAAATTTTGTTCTTATAGTCGACTAACCTCCATACCCTAGTCGACTAATAGCAGTTTCTGACTGTTATACAATTAGTGATTTCTGGTGTTTTATCCAACGTTTTAAATTTCAAATTTGAATTGATAACTTCCTTAACTGACTATAGATTTCAGCTATAAATAGGGATGTTGTCCTAGGATCAATTCACCAATTAAAACTCAAGTTTTCAGCCTAAAAACTCTGTTTAAAATTCTATTTTTCTGAAAACTTGTTTTCACTTTCTGTTTCTTCTCCAATTCCTACTCTATTGTGAAAATTTCTGAAAGTTCGCCTATAAGAGACATTGTCCACAATCACATACAGATTAAAGGCTTATAGGATCAATTGTAATCATTCAAAGAGAAGCATTGTACAAGGGCGTCTTCTTGGTGTAGAAGAGAAGTTGTACAAGGTGTTTGTCTTCTTGGTGTAAGAGGAGTTGTACACATTTGGTAAAGGGTGTTTTGTTAAGTGGTGTACAAGGTATTGGTTTGGGTGTATCCAAATCAGGAAAGGAAAATCTCAAACGGATTGCTTTGGGATTGGACGTAGGTCACAAGGACCGAACTAGGATAAATCTCTTGTCTTTACGTTTGCATTTTTCTGAGTTTTATCTTGTGAAATTTTATTTCCTACAAGTAGTTTTATTTAAAAATTTATAAACACTATTCACCCTCCTCTAGAGTTTGTGTTGCTTGAATATAGATCCTACAGTACTAGCTAAAATAAATTTTTTTTAATTAGTCTGTGTACTGTAGATTTGTATCATAATTAGATACTGTGATCGTGGTCGTAGTGCTTAAATGAGAGCAATTATTATAATGCATGTGTATTGTGACCTGTGTCGCACTTCTGATAGTCGATGCGATCAGCTAATTAAATAAATGCGACTTTGGTCGTATTCTTTAATACCTGCAAAAATAAAACTGTGACTATGGTCATAGTTCTTAACACGTGCAAAATATATACAAAAATTCGCTGACGTTGACCAACAGATATGCTTTATAAATAGTATATTTAAGAAAATTTGCAATTTATATTAATAAAATAAAATGTATAATAAAACTCATTAAGCAATATTTTATATGTACATTAATAATGTAGAAAATTATTACATGTTAATCTTTAAATATAAATCTTTTAATAATTTCTGTTTTTTTCATCCCAACTTTTTTTCTTGTCGGCGAGTAAAATGTATGCAAGTTCACCTCTCAGCTTCTGTAAAGCCGCATTTGTTACAACATCAATTGTCGAAGGACTTCCAAATGTTATACTTTCAATGTATTTGCTTACATATAAACACAATTAACATTGTAGAGATACGAAAAAATGAATATTTGAGATTAAATTTTTAAATATAAATAAGAAATAAAAATATATAAATCTTATAAATTAAACATACCTGTTAGTTGTTTGGACACATATATTGCATAATTGTTATTACATTCTTACATATATTCTGTAATAAATCTTACAATTAATTTGTCTTAACTTCTTTAATCATGCAGGATATGATCAAATAAAGGAGATTAGATTACGCCAACTAAATCAGATTCTAAAGAGATTTAAATCACAATTGAAGATCAGAACATATTAGAAGGATAACCCAGATCAGAGTCACTTAAACTAGATTGTTCAAGATCAACTTGGTTGACTGAAGAATCAAGAAGATAATATCATATCTGAATTCCATACTAAAGATCCAATAGGAGATAAAGGAGAATCGGGAATCAACGGACGCGAGCTCCCCTTGACCTGGCCCTCGGGCCAGATCATTGCTGCATTTTTCATGGCCATGTGATGAGATCAGGGGGAGCGTCTGCTCCCCTTATCTTCATACGTTTTCCGTCTTTACTTTTTTCCTATAAATACTTGCTTTTCTGAAGAAAAATGTGCACTGGAGGGCTGTAAAGTCTATGTCAGAGAGAGAATGTGTGTTGAGTTGTAACTCGAGATTGGAGAGTTTGTAACAACGATTAATAAATGAAATTCAGTCTTCTTCAATTCAGTTTGTGAACATTATCAGTCTAAAATTTCTCTACTATTTCTTACAGCTTTTGTAATGTAATTCTACTCTCTTAATTTCATGATTTTTTTTGTTTTCATTAATGATCTCATCTTCTCTTTACAGCTTCTAGAACCACTTCACTTCTTTTCAATAGCTTCTGGAAGAGGGAGACTTCAAGGTGAATCTGAAGGAGGGAGACTTCAAGGTGATATCAGTAGCAGTGACCCAAGGCTCAGTGCACCATTCTGGGTTCCCAATTTCCTATCACTCCACCTTCTCGCACTCTTGCTTTCAATTAATGTGTTTCACATGTGAGTAAATGCTTTCTATTATTTCATTTCATAGCCTTTAATTCATCTTTTCAATTTCTTCTTTCTCAATCTCCTTTTCTTATTTTCCTTATAGGTTAGTGATCTTCCTATCTTAATCCATATTTTTAATTGAAGTTTAATTCTAAAACAAGACCCTAACTTTTACTCAAAGATTTTCCAGCTAGATTAAAAATTAAATTTAGATTTTTAAAACTAAAATTTTAATCTCTGTTGATTCGACCATGTTCTTGTCACTACATAATTTTCATAAAAAGATTTCAAAGCATGATTACGTTTTTATTATTTGTTCATGGTTTAAACAATAATGGAAATTTTACAACTTTCAAACCATGAACAATTTTTGGCACCGTTGCCGAGGACTAGTGAAAAATCTGTTTTTGAAAATTGACATTTAATTTTTCTAGTTTTATATATAAAAAATTATATAAACAATATTTCAAAAACAAATCTCTTTTTCTTTACCATCCCTAAGAGTTAACTTTCAACTTCTCTTTCTTGCAAGGATTTTTCATGAACAAAGTGAAGATTTGCATAATAGGAAGGAGCTTGCTTGCTTACTAATTGCGCTGCATAAATAAATACATAAAACAAAAATAAATTGCTTGCTTCAGAGTCATCGGAGAGATTGGTATTTTCTAACTATACCCACAAATCTCCTATCGGTGGGATTTTGGAAGTGCTTTTGATCACACTTGATTGTGTTGCATTAGTGCATTTGCATAAAGAGATCTTAAGAGCTGTCCCCCTCTCATAAGGCCAGGATTTCATTACCCGTCCCTTTGCTCAAAAATCACAAACGCATATAAGTTTTTTCTAAGCTTGAACTAATTTAAAATCAATTAAAACTTGACCACTAGGATTTCAAGCTCATTAAGTGTATCTATTATGGGAAGACTCTAATGAATATTTTCAAGCTTTCAAAGAAGAATTTCCTTGTCTTAGAAACAGTTACTTAGTTATTGCGGCGGTGTCGGCCGGGAGGAAGGACTGAATCGTTTGTTTGACGTGTTTAACCGATAAATTCACAATTCATCCAACCCAGTTAGGAGCTGTCTAATTAGGGAGAATTTTTATTCTCTTAAGCTTAGTGGTTGAAAATTTATTACCTTCAAATTATGTTCAAGGTAAAGAAAATATTTGATTGGAATTGATTGGTTGAGTCATCTTATGCGCAATCATATCTAGGATTTAGAAAATTTTTCTTCATGACAGCACCCTGGTTCATACAAAAGTGGGTTTGTGTTAGGGGTCGATTAGAATCCATTACTATCTTTGACCCTACTGCTAAAATGGGTGATGCTAATGGAAACTGTCAAATGACCTTAAAGGATTATATGTATCCTACAAGGTCCACCTAACCTTCCTGTATCATTTTGCTGGTCCTTATGTCAAATTTCGAAATTAAATCTGGTATGATACAGAGTCTTTCGGGGATTGGAAAATGAGAATCATACCAGCATGTTAGGGAATTTAAAAATATTTGTGAAAACATGGAATACAATCAGATGATGGAGGAATCCCTAAAACTTAGGTTACTCCTCTTTTTCCTAAAAAAACCCCCAAAACTTGGCTTCTTTCTCTCCAGCCTAGTTCAATTTTCACTTGGGTAGGGTTAACTGAATCCTTTTATAGGAAGTTCTACTCCAAACAGAACTGCTTCTATATGCCAAGCCCTTAAATTCTTCCATCAACAAAAAGGGGGAGAGGTTTTTCACATATATTGAATGATTCAAGGATCTTTTGCTTGAGTGTCCTCAGCACAGAATTGAAAAAAATCTGTTTGATCCAAATTTTGTACGAAGGCTTAAACTACCAAAATATAAGGCCATGATTGAATCCCTTTGCAATAGAACATTCACTAGTAAATTGGCCAATGATGCATAAGAATTTTTTGAAGAGGTAGCAGAAAATACTCTAGATGGGTACATGTTAGTGTTGATGATAAGCAACCCCCACCATAATTGCCACCAAGAAGGGTGGTATGCATAAAGTCAACCCCAATTTTGAGAGTGATGCCAAAAATGACATCAGTAGTACGAAGACTTGAAGCTTTAAAGATGAGCAAGGGAATTCAATCTTCAACTCCCGAACCATCTAAACCAGTGATATCTCCGGTTTTTATCCTTTGTGACAGTCAAGACCACTTCGTTGAACAATGCCCCAGGTTGCCAATTATCAAAGCCGAGCAAGCAAATATTCTCAATACATTTCGCAATCCCAACCCCAACAACAACCCATTTAGTGAAACGTACAATTCAGGATGACGGAACCATCCCAACCTTTCTTGGAAATCTTTTGAAGGAAAAGGATATGGTGGATCACCATCATTCTAAGGACCACCTCCTAACAATTAATTTCATAAGGAAAATTAATACACAACAACACCATCTGCCCCTCCCTATATCCCTCCCAATCAGAGAAAACCTTCTTTAGAGGATATGTTTTCACAGTTTATGCATAGCCAAGCTCTAGCTAACCAGAACCAAATCCAATATAATCATAATACATCTCTAGCGATAGCTAAGATTGAGGTTCATTTAGATTAGTTAGCTGCATATGTAGGAGGAAGAGAGAAAGGACAATTCCCTAGCCAAATTGTGCCCAACCCGAAGGGACAACATGTTCCTTAAAATATTCCAATAGGCCAATTTGAAATTGGCTTGGTTCAAACCGTGAAGCCCAAGCCATTCACACTTCACAATCAGGAAAGAAAGTGTACAACCAAGTCCAAGTTCCACCAAACAATTCCAATGTTGAAAATATAATCAAGGAAAAAAAGAAAGAGATCTCAAAGGAGTCAACAAAGAAAGATGATCAAGTTGTTGTTGATAATCAAGCGAAATCCTTTGTGCCCAAACCCCATTTCTTCAATGTCTTCACGCCAATAAAAAGAGAAATTAGTGTGAGCGAATTTTGAAAGTTTTCAAAAACGTCCAAATCAATACTCCTTTCTTGGATGCAATTAATTAGATTTTTTTCTTATGCCAAGTTTCTAAAGGACCTCACCACTGTTAAGAGGAAAACTTCTGTTTCTCATGAAGCTGCATTTGCTAGTCAAGCAACTTGTCTCATCTAGCAAACCATTGCACTAAAATATAAGGATACTGGGAGTCTTAAAATCATAGTTAGGATAGGAGATCAGGTTATGGACCAATGTTTTCTAAATTTTGGAGCAATTATAAACCTTTACCCTATTCTGTATACAAACAATTATGTTTCGGGGAGTTACAACCCACTAACCTTATATTACTTTTAGCAGATAGGTCTGTTAAGGTCCACAAGGAAATTGTTGAGGATGTTATCTTGAAGGTCGATGAATTTTTTTCCCTATGGACTTTGTTGCCCTAGACACTGAACCAGTAACGAATCCCTATAATCACTCTCCTGTAATTTTGGAGAAATCATTCCTTGCTACCACTGATGCTGTCATTAGACGTATTAATGAGTCATAATCTTATCATTTGCGAATATGACAATTGAGCTGAATATTTTTCACACTAGTTTTCAACCATCGAAAAATGGGTGATCATGAGGAGGTCATCATGATTAATATTTCGGTCAGTCACACCTTTAAGGAGTCTTGTTATAAAGACCCCTTAGAGAAATGTGTGGCCCATTTTGGACAGAACTTTGACATTGATTAGTCTTCAAAAGAGATCAATGCATTGGTGGACTCTATTCTTATCATGTACACTAATCAATGGAAACCCCAGGTAAAACCCTTACCTGTATCAATATCTGTTCCTATTTCATCAATCTTGGAGCTTCCCATGTTGGAGCTCAAATGTTTACCCGACACGTTAAAGTATGCCTTTTTAGGTGACTATGAAGCCTTACTTGTGATCATTTCTTCTCATTTAGATAAGGACCAAGAAGGAAAATTACTAGATGTGATTAATGAACATAAAGAAACTTTAGGATAGACTATAGCAGACATCAAGAGAATTAGTCCCTCTGTGGTAATGCACCAAATTCATCTCGAAGAGAACGCCAAAATCTCAAGAGAACCACAGAGGCAGTTGAACCCTGTTCTGAAAGAGGTAGTAAGAGCGGAGGTCATGAAGCTGTTAGATATGGGGTATCATTTATCCTATCTCCGATAGTCAGTGGGTAGTCCGGTGTAAGTTATACCCAAAAAGTTCAGAGTCACAGTTATTGCCAATGACAATAATGAGTTGGTTCCAACTCGTGTTCAAACTGATTGGCGAGTGTGCATAGACTATAGGAAACTCAACTCCATGACTAGGAAAGATTATTTTTCTCTGCCCTTCATCGACCAAATGTTAGAAGGTCTTTCTGGTCACGCTTACTATTCCTTCCTCAATGGTTATTCTAGATATAACCAAATCCCCATTACTCGTAAGAACCAAGAGAAAACGACATTCACTTGTCCTTTTGGGACATTTGCCTGCCGTCGCATGCCCTATGGGCTATGCAATGCACCTACTACATTTCAGCGGTATACGTTAAGCATCTTTTCTAACATGGTCGATGATTCTTAGAGGTATTTATGGATGACTTCTCTGTCTTTGGGGCTGATTTTAATAAGGGTTTAAATCATCTATTATTGGTATTGGTAAGATGTAAGGAAAAGAACCTAGTACTTAAGTGAAAAAAATATCATTTCATGGTGAACTCTGGGATTGTCTTAGGACACATTGTTTCTAAAAAGGGCATAGAGATTGATAAAGCTAAGGTAGAACTAATCTCAAAATTATCACCTTCGAAAACTATTCGGGAGATGCGATCCTTTTTGGGCCATGCTGGGTTCTACTTGCGCTTTATCAAAAACTCTTCAAAAATTTTCAAACCTCTTTGTGACCTAACAAGAATATTCCTTTTGAGTTTACCCCTTCCTATTTGGCAGCCTTTGAAAGGCTCATGATCGAGTTAACCTTAACACCCATCATCTGACCACCTGATTGGAATCTTCCATTTGAGGTGATGGGCGACGCTTCTGACTATGCGATAGGAGTTGTCCTATGCAGCGAGTAGATAGACTTCCTCATGTCATCTGTTATGCCAGCAAGACTCTTAACGATGCCCAACTGAACTATTTCACAACTGAAAAAGAGTTGTTGGTGGTCGTTTTCGCCCTTGACAAATTTCATCCCTACCTGATAGGTTCTAAGGTCCTTGTATACACCGATCAAGCGGCTTTAAGGTACCTTCTCATGAAAAAGGATACTAAAGCCAGTTTAACCCGATGGATCCTACTCCTACAGGAATTCGACTTAAAAATCCATGATAAAAAGGGGGCTGATAATGTTGTTGTGGATCACTTGTCTAGATTAGTGGTTGAATTTTTGTCTGTCTCACTACTTGTCCTTGAGATATTTCCTGATGAGCATTTAATGTCCATTTTCTCTTTGACTGTTTCGTAGTATGCTGACATTATGAACTAGCTTGTCACGGAACAGATGTCTAATCTTGGACTAAGTAAGGACAATTGCATTTCTTAACTAGAGCCAAATGGTTCTTCTGGGATAAATCATATTTTTTTAAATACTACCCTGATCAAATCATTCGATGTTGCATTCCTGACTCTGAGTTCAAGAACACCTTTTATTCTACGATGATCAAGTCTGTGGTGGTCATTTCAGTAGGAAGAAAACTGTTGTAAAAATTTTGCAGTGTGGCTTTTACTAGACCACTTTGTTTCATGATGCACATGTCTATTGTCAAATATGTGTTCATTGTAAGCGATTAGGAAAAATAGCACGACAGAATAAAATGCCATTAAACCCGATCTTAGTTGTTGAAATCTTTGATGTTTGGGGCATCGACTTCATGGGTCCCTTCCCTATGTCTTATGGATACCAATATATCCTTGTGGCAGTTGATTACGTCTCAAAATGGATAGAAGTTGTAGCATGTAGAACCAATGATAACAAAAGTTGTGGTATACTTCTTAAAAGAGAATGTATTTTCTCGCTTTGGCTTTCCTCGTGCAATCATCAGCGATGGTGGAAAACATTTTTGCAATCATATATTTGATGCCTTAATGAGAAAATATTACATCAATCATAGAATATTCACCCCTTACCACATCACCCACAGACTAGCGGCCAAGTAGAAATTTTTCAACCGAGCCATTAAGACCATTCTAGAGAAAACTATGAACACCACTAGAAAAGATTGGTCTTTTCGCTTGACTGATGCCTTGTGGGCATACAAAACTGCATTCAAGACTCCTATTAGAATGTCTCCATATAGGGTAGTCTATGGCAAAGTTTGCCATCTTCCTGTCGAGCTAGAACACAAGGCATACTAGGTAATCAAACACCTAAATTTTGATCTGGACAAGGTAGAAGAGTTTAGGAAATTTCAACTCGATGAGCTAGAAAAGATTAGGAATGATACATATGATTGTTCAAAACAATACAAGGATCGAATGAAAATGATGCATGATAGGGTCATAATTTGAAAAAAATTCCAGCCATCACAGAAAGTCCTGCTTTACAATTAGCGATTACATCTCATTTCAGAAAAATTGGAATCCCATTGGATCGGTCCCTACATTGTTCATAAGGTGCACCCACATGGTATAGTAGAGGTCCATAATGTCACAGATGGTATAACTTTTCAAGTGAATGGCCCTTGTTTAAACCATACCATGAATATCTAAGCCCAGAAGTGGAGAAAATCCTTTTGGAAGATCTTGTTTATTAGGGTTGATCTATATACCTACTAGGCATCCATTGCTATACTATAGTTTTTATGTTTTCTTTTGTTTCTCTTCTCAACTAAGTAATAATGGATGATATCCACTCATCGTCATCTGGTGCTATCTTCCTTCACATTCTTATGTTAATATCATGCTTTGCATTCATTCATACATTGAGGACAATGCATGAGATAGGTGTAGGGGAGGGTTCTAACTTTTTTGGAACTTGATTTTGATGATACATTTATGAAGCCATTTCATTTGAGCTCAATCTCACAAGCTTATACAAGAGGTTTACATGCTCAAGACTTCCCAATAATAATGGCTATGGATGTGTATTGTAATATTTATTAGAATATTAAAAGCCTTAAACACACACACACATTATAAGCCTTATTAGTCGACTTATACACTTTATTAGTCGACTTATACATCTTATAGTCCACTAGTTATTTTATGTAGCCGACTAACCTTTATCCTGAAAAGATACCAACTCTCTATTTCTGTTCTGCATACAAACTATAGTCGACTTATACTTTTCCTAGTCGACTAAATTCAGTTGTAGTCGACTAATATTATCTACTGGTCGACCAATTTCAGTTTTCAGAAACATGTCTTTTGTATCAGACCTTTTATAGTCGACTTGCCTCCTTTATAAGTCGACTAGTCCAGGCAAAAATCAATACCCTAGTCGACTAACCCCCAACCCCAAGTCGACTAATGGTAGTTTCTGACTGTTAGACAGTTTTTGATTTTTGGTGTTTATCCAACGTTTCAATATTCAAATTTGTCCTGATAACTATCCTAACTGACCATAGTTTTAGCTATAAATAGAGATGTTATCCCAGGCTAAAAACACCAATTCGTATCAATAGTTTTCTGCCTAAAAACTCTATTCAAAAATCTGTTTTTCAAGAAACTGTTTCCATTTTCAATTCTTCACTCAAATTCTAATCCTTTAGTGAAGATTTCTGAGATTCCACCTATAAGAGCCCTTATTCACGATCACATACATATTCAAGGCTTATAGGATTGCTTGTAATCACTCAAAGAGAAAGATTGTACAAGAGCGTCTTCGGGTTGAAGAGAGGTTGTACAAGGTGTTGTGTCTTCTTGGTTTGTAAGAAGAGTTGTATACATTTGGCAAAGGGGATTTGTCAAGTTGTATACAAGGTGTTGATTTTGGGTGTACAAAGTCAAAGGTTAAAGGAAAATCTCAAGCGGGTGGCTTGGGGACTGGATGTAGGTCAAGAGGACCGAACCAAGATAAATCTCTTGTGTTTGCGTTTGCTTTCTTTTCTGAGATTTATTTCCTTTTATGCAAGTTTATATTTTAACGCTAATCATCCTTTGTTTGAGTATTTGTGTTGACATATTTTAGATCCAACTATTGGTATCATTTTGGGACAACAATTGGTATCAGAGCCCGGCCCGGCATACTCTATCAGAGCCCTGCATACCTAGTCAACAACGTACAAGGATCGCAACGGAGTTTCCTTCATCGCAATTCAGAGAAGGACATCCTACACAACGTCCACCACTATTTGATGGATCGAACTACAACTACTGGAAGTGTAGAATGAAGATTTACTTACAATCGCTCAACTATGAACTATGGAATATAATAGAAGCAGCGTGCACTAAATCGACTACCAATTACAGCGTTTAGAGTGATGATCAAAAGAAAAATGCGAACCTTGATGCCAAAGCGATGAATGCATTATTCTGTACCTTAACCAAAGAAGAATTCAATCGTGTGTCAATAGCCACATCTGCAAATCAAATATGGCACACTCTACAGGTAACACATGAAGGCACAAATAAGGTTAAAGAATCTAAAATTTCTATTCTTGTCTACATGTTTGAACTATTTAAAATGAAGGAGAATGAAACCATCTCAGAAATGGTTACAAGGTTTACCGACATAACAAATTCCTTAGCATCCCTTAGAAAGGAATACACCCAAGTCGAAAAAGTTCTCAAGATCCTTCGTGCACTCACATCAGATTGGGAGAAGAAGACAATTACAATCGAAGAAGCAAATGATCTCTCCACTATGTCATTAGAAAATCTCATTGGTAATTTAATAACATATGAAGTACAACTAGAAGACAGAAAGAAGGATGAACAACCTTTCTCAAAGAAGAAAGAACTTGCCTTCTATGCATCCTCAGATACGGACAATTCAGATGATGATGAAGAGGAGATGGCTATGCTTTCAAGAAAGTTCAGAAAGTTCTTGAAGCAAGGTAAGTTTAAATGTTTTAATTGTAATAATTAGGTCATATGAATAAGGATTGCCCATTGCTCAAAAATAAAGGTAAATTCAAGAGCAAAAAGTTCAAAAAGAAGAAAGACTATCAAGCATCATGGGAAAATAGTGATTCCTCTTCCTCTGACGAAGAAGAAGCCATTGAACATGCCAACATTTGTTTCATGACTCAAGAAGAAGATGAGGTACAATATACTGAACTCTTAGATGCATTTCATGAATTATATAATGATCTTAAGAATGAAAAGATAAAGAATAAAGTTTCATCAAAGGAAAATGAAAAACTTTTCATAGAAAATTCATGTTATGTTTCTCAAATTTCTTCTATAAATTCTCAAAAAGATGATTTTAAAAAAGTGATATCATCATTGAAAAAGGATAGTGAGAATTTTATAAAAGAAAATGTTATGCTTAAAAAGAAAACTTTGTCTTTAAATGAAAGAATTACTGTTTTAAATAAAGACATATCAAGTTTCAAGATGAAGTATGAAGAGATTTTGAAAAATGTGACTAAATTTAATCAAGGAAAAGAAAAATAAAATGATTTGTTATCATATCAAAAGATGTCACATAATCATTATGGTCTTGGATTCTTAAATCAAAGTGAAAAATCTATACATGTTTGTAAAAAGAATCATAATCCATATAATTCTTTTGTGAAAAGAAATACTGATATTATTTCAAAAAGAATTAAGAATAAGTTCATATGGTTTCCTAAAAACTTAAGTATCGTTGATAAAAATACTTATATTGCATCATAGATACATTCTATATGTAATTCATGCAATTATATGTATACTAACAGATGGAAACCAAATTCAAATAGGGTTTGGATTCCTAAAGGTTAATGCTTTGATCTTATAAATGATTGGTACCATTTTTATGTTTATCTTTCAGGTACTATATAAAAAAGTTTGATAAGAAAAATATTTCAAACATTTATCATATGTATATATATGTTATGATATATTTTTTTGCAGGGGGAGAACATATGTTTTTCTATATTTGTTATAACCTGTTCTACGCAGGGGGAGAACATATAACATATTCTCTGCAGGGGGAGTATTCATGCACACAAAGTGTCATCATCAATAAGGGGGAGAATGTTGGAACTTGATTCTGATGATACATTTGTGAAGCCATTTCATTTGAGCTCGATCTCACAAGCTTATACAAGATGTCTACATGTTCAAGACTTTCCAAGAATAATGGCTATGGATGTGTATTGTAATATTTATTAGAATGTTAAAAGCCTTGAATACATGCACATTATAAGCCTTATTAGTCGACTTATACACTTTATTAGTCGACTTATACATCCTATAGTCGACTTGTTATTTTATGTAGTCGACTAACCTTTGTCCTGAAAAGATACTAACTCTCTGTTTCTGTTCTGCATACAAACTATAGTCGACTTATACTTTTCCTAGTTGACTAAGTTCAGTTGTAGTCGACTAATATTATCTGCTGGTCGATTAATTTCAGTTTTTAGAAACATGTCTTTTGTATCAGACCTTTTATAGTCGACTTGCCTCCTTTATAAGTCGACTAGTCCAGGCAAAAATCAATACCCTAGTCGACTAACCCCCAACCCCAAGTCGACTAATGGCAGTTTCTGATTTCTGGTGTTTTATCTAACGTTTCAATATTCAAATTTGTCCTAATAACTACCCTAACTGACCATAGATTTCAGCTATAAATAGGGATGTTGTCCTAGGCTAAAAATACCAATTCATATCAATAGTTTTCTACCCAAAAACTCTGTTGAAAAATCTGTTTTTTAGAAAACCGTTTCCACTTTTAATTCTTCACTCAAATTTTAATCCTTTAGTGAAGATTTCTAAGAGTCCACCTATAAGAGTCCTTGTTCACGATCACCTATAGGATTGCTTATAATCACTCAAAGAGAAAGACTGTACAAGAGCGTCTTCGGGTTGGAGAAAGGTTGCACAAGGTGTTGTGTCTTCTTGGTTTGTAAGAAGAGTTGTATACCTTTGGCAAAGAGGATTTGTCAAGTGGTATACAAGGTGTTGATTTTGGGTATACAAAGTCAAAGGTTAAAGGAAAATCTCAAGCGGGTGGCTTGGGGACTGGATGTAGGTCAAGAGGACCGAAGCAGGATAAATCTCTCGTGTTTGCGTTTGCATTTTTTTCTAAGATTTATTTCTTTTTATGCAAGTTTATATTTTAACCTAATCATCCTTGTTCGAGTATTTATGTTGACATATTTTAGATCCTACTATTGGTATTATTTCGGGCCAACAAACTTAACATAGTTTTTCTTTTAAATTAATTAAAAAATAAAAAAATCTTTAAAAACTTTTTGAAAAGGGAAATAATATTTTTGACTTATTTTTTGTAAGAAATTAAGTTAATTTTAAGGAAAAGGAGAATCATAATTAGGATTTCTATACTTAGTTAAAATAAGATTATTTGTTTGATTTTTAGGGTTAGGAAGAAAAATTGAAAAAAATAATCTAGTCTTGATTTTTACCAGGATGAATTATGCATACTTTATATACTTACACACTTAAGGTTCAAAGGCAAAAGATTCCTATGCCTTATAATTCTTCATATATATATATATATATATATATATATATATATATATATATATATATATATATGTTGAAAATCTTTTAATTAAGCTGGGAATTTGTACCTCAATAAAGCATAAATATTCACACCTAAAAGTGGTCCATATAATCAATAAGAACCCTTAGTTTTGAGGCCTTATTTGCTCGACTTTTTAAGTCCTTGGGGGTGTTCTCTCTCGATACCCTAAAACTGTCCGATTTGGGAATCACTGACTAAAGCTTGTTGCATGGGTGAATTAGAAAGCCTAATAAAACTAAGAGATATGACCACCAAAAATATGTAAAAATAATGTATAAGAGTTACAGTTGAAGAATCCTTAGTCAAATATTAACGGTCACGAAGATGCATATGAATTAGGGTAAAATAATAGACTAGATGAGAAATACAGTTTGACTCCTAATCTTGATTGATAATAAGTTTTTGAATAGAGACTAAGTCTAGGATGAATAATTTGGTATTCTTATAACTTATAGATTACTTTATTCTTGCATAAACATTTCAAATATTTGCTATCTCTTTCAAAATCCATTTTCAAAAATACTAAATATTTCATTTCTCTTTCTTTATGGATTTTGTGGGTGTAATCCACTGAAAACCTTCACGAGACAATGCTTGCCCTCTAGGAGTAACCTAGAGGTTTAACAGCTTGTTGCACATGCTAACTGCAACCGTGATTTTAATGAAAGTGAGTTAAGGCTCTATTGTTTTGCTCGAGAACGAGTAAAAGATAGGTGTAGGGGTGTGTTTGGATGGGTGTGTTTGGACACATATATTGCATAATTGTTATTACATTCCTATATATATTCTGTAACAAATCTTACAATTAACTTATCTTAACTTCTTAAATCATGCAGGATATGATCAAATAAGGGAGATAAGATTAGGCCAACTAAATCAAACTCTGAGGAGATTTAAATTACAACTGAAGATCAGAACGTATCAGAAGGATAACTCCAGATTAGAGTCAGTTAAACCAATTGAAGATTAAGTTGGTTGACTGAAGAATAATGAAAATAACATCAGATTTGAATTCCAAACTGAAACCAATAGGAGATAAAAGAAAATTGAGAATCAACGGATGCGAGCTCCCCCAGATCTGGCCTTAGGGCTTGATCATTGTCGCAAAAATGCGGCCCAAAACGCAGCTTGGGCCACGTTTTCGTGGCCATGTGATGAGATCAGGGAGAGTGTCTGCTCCCCTTATCGAGCGCATTTTCGCGGCCATGTGATGAGATCAGGGGGAGCGTCTGATTTTCCTATCGTCATACGCTCTCCCTCTTTACCTTTTTCCTATAAATACTGATTTTTCTGAATAAATATGTACACCGAAGGGTTGTAAAAGCTATGTTAGAGAGAGAAGTGTGTGTTAAGTTGTAATGCGAGATTGGAGAGTTCGTAACGACGATTTATGAATGAAATTCAGTCCTTTTCAATTCAAATTGTGCATATTCTCAGTCTAAAATTTCACTACTCTTTCTATATAACTTCTGTGATGCAATTCTACTCTCTTAATTTCATGATTTGTTTTATGCTTTTATGAATGATCTCATCTTCTCTTTACAGCTTCTAGAACCACTTCACTTTTTTTCAATAGTTTCTGGCGGAGGAAGACTTCAAGGTGAATCTGGAGGAGGGAGAATCTAGATGACGTTAGCAGCAGTGACCCAAGGCTCTGTATACCATTCTGGGTTCCCAGTTTCCTATCTCTCGACCTTTTCTCACTCTTACTTTCAATTAATGTGTCTTACATGTAAGTAAGTGTTTTCTATTATTTCATTTCATCTTTTCAATTTCTTCTTTTTCAATCTCCTTTTCTTATTTTCTTTATAGGCTAGTGATCTTCTTATCTTAATCCATATTTTAATTGAAGTTTTAGAATAATTTTAATTGAAGTTTAATTCTAAAATAAGACTAACTCTAAAACAAGACTCCAACTTTAACTCAAAGATTTTTCAGCTAGATTAAAACTTAGGTTTAGATTTTTAAAATCAAAATTTTAAAAAGTCTCTGTGAATTCGACCCTATTCTTGCCACTATATAATTCTCTTAAAAAGATTTTAAAGTAAGATTAGGTTTTTATTATTTGTTCTTGATTTAAACAATCATGAAAATTTTACAACTTTCGAATTGTGAACAATAGCCTGTTGGGGACATTTTGCATACTTTATATAATTTTTCTTCATCTTTTTTTTAAAATCTTGTTCAAAAATATGTAACACTCTTTCTTTCTACATTTACAAAAGTAAAAAATAACATCCAGTATTAATGCAATTTAATTCAATGTAAAGGAAAATGTATGATCAAGATTAACTAACTATTGTTCTAGCATCAAATTGGTACAGCTTTAGGATGTTGCTTGATTTATCCACAGGAACCAAAAAGCTATAAAAAAATCACTCTTGTGTTTGGAAATCAAAAACCAATAGGGTCCAGTGGAATCCAGTATCATCAACACTGTGTTTATGATTAATCGGAAAGAACATATAATGTATATCACTAGCCCAGTCTTTTAGTTTGTTCTTGATAAAATATTCTTCGAGATCAATATTTTTAGATACAACATCGTGTTGTCAACATTAGACAACACAAATATTAAAAGATTAAAAATATAATGCATTATTAACATCTAAACTTATATGAATACCCTGTCATTGAAGTATTAGTACACTGCGACCAAGTCGCAGTCATCTTTTTCAGGATTAATAATAATAACTGCGATCAAGGTTGCAATCTTATTCAAGATGAATAATAATAACTGTGATCAAGATCGTTGAGTCTCATTCATGGCCACAATTTGACATATTTTACTCTTTTGTAAAGAAAAGAAAATGAAATAATGACAGTAAGTATTACCCATGCTTCATTGCGAAAGAATAAGCTTTTCAATCCACCTTTAATTTCAAGATACTTTATGTAAAAATGAATGACAATAGAATCTAAATGTTTCTTTAACAGTAGATCCTCTATATCATTTCTAACAATATGTATTGTATTATCTGGATCCTGATATGCAATAGCATTGCTAATAACAAATATTTTTAAAGTTAATACTATGAATTATTTCTTGATGAATTAAATACTTGATGATTATATATAAATTGCGACCTTGGTCTCAGTTATATCAATTTTAACATTTTTCAGAAGTTAGAAGGAAAATTTAAAAAAGAAAAAGAAAAAATTAACTTACTAAGAGGTGGCTCTGTCAAAAAAATTCTTGATAAGTGCTTGTTTTTCAGGCTGCAGGTTAGTGTCGATATACTTTCATGTAGATTCCGGAATCTTGGCTGAATGTTGCCTTTCTTTGTTGTGTCGAAGTCAGGGTCAGCAATTTGTGCCTCAGCTTATGGAATATTCTTCTTTGCTTGTCGAATTGTCTCCTTAAATGATTCCTTTTTTTGTTTTTGGTAAACAAAATCAAAGCCATTATAATCTCTTTCTGTACGCTTGTGTCCTTTAACTCCCCTCACTATAGATCCTTTGGAGACATCCAAAGTCTTTCCTTTAAAAGCTTCTTTTTCCCTCAAGAATGAGAGTATATTCTTTACTTTTAATCTTTGAAGATTTATCTTTCTAGATATCAAGTATTTGTTAAGTTAAGTTTAGAGTAAAACATAGAAAATCAAAGCCTGTAATACTTATCTCATATTTTTCTTGCTTGATATCCTCCTCTTCTTTCTCTTTTTTTCCTTCTCCTGCTTCTCCTGCTCCTTACTTCTTTTATCCTTCTCGACTTTCCTCCTTTTCTCCTTCTCCTCCTTTGTTTTCCTCTCTCCTCTTTCTCTTTCTTTCTCTTCTGATCTTTCTCCTGCTCCTCCTTTTCCTTCCTCCTCTTCTCTACCTCGTCTTCCTTCTTTTTTTTCCTTCTCTTCATGCTCCTTCCTCCTCTTATCCTCCTCTTTCTTCCTCTATTCTCCTTCCTCTCCTTCTCCTTCTTCATCTTCATCCTCTCTACCTCCTCTTCCTTCCCCTTTTTTCCTTCTCTGTCGGCTCTTTTTCTTCTCCTCCTCTTCCTTCCTCCTCTTTTCCTTCTCCTCCATCTCCTTTTTCCTCTTCTCTTGCTCCTCTTTCTCCTTCACCTCTCCTCCTTCTCTTGCTCCTCTTTCTCCTTCTTCCTTTCCTCCTCCTCCTCTTTCTTAACATTTTGCTCCTCTTGAGAGCTCTTCTATCTCCTCCTTTACCTTCATCTTCTGTTTCTGTTTGTCTATTTTTCTTCTTTTTTTTCTCTCCTCTTATTCTGTATTTCTTCTTTTTGAGCTTTATCATCATTCATTTGTTCAATTTATTTTTTTAGCTCATATACTCTATTCTTTAGATAAATATTTTTAACCCTTAGAATCTATGCTTCTTTAGCTATTTTATCCCTGAGTTCTGGCAAATAACTGCAATAGTTGCTTTTTCCATGTTCTCCTCAACTGAATTCACAGGTTCTTGTTCCTCTGGAATGTCAGCTTCAATATTTTTATCATGTGTCTGCTTTTCTCCTCTGTTGCAAGGCCTATCATAATTTTTCATCCTTGAAAATGTTGGCCATCAATTTAAAACCTAAAAGTCAGGTAAAACATATATCAATATATAAGTAATATTTTAAAACTGCGACTAAAGTCCCAGCCTAAAAAAATGTAAAAACTGTCTTTTCATCAAGACTACGATCAAGGTCATAGTCAAAATAAGGATATGTCAGGTACAATTTCATATTGCGAACTTAGTCGCAGTATGAAATTTTATCTTCAAACAATTTATTTTACCAGATTGTAACCTTTAGTCTAAGGTCGCGATCCTATTAAAATTGTACAATATTTTAGTTGTCTTTTCAAAACTGCAACTATAATCGCAGTCATTAAAAAAAATCAAATTATTGAGAATAAATAATACTCCAGCTATAATCATATTTAACAAAATTATAGACAAAATATGTATAGTGTTGTTTTATACTAACTTTTTCTTCTTCAATTTCTGATAGATTGATTTCAAGTAGGGCTTTGCTAATATTGTAGAGGTCCCAATCTTACTGCCCTGGGAGTTTTCTCCTCAATTCTCTTTCTTTCCTCAAAAATTTTAGCCCTTTCACATAACCATATTGCAACAAGTATTAGTATATCACTTCATACAATTTGTGACCATATATATGTAATTTACAGTAATTTTTAACAAATAGAAAATTTATGCTTGTAAGAATTTGCACCGAGCATCCTTGCAGCTCAAATGTAGTACGCGTAAAAATGTCCATAGATTCATGGAGAAACTACCACATAGCTTTAGCCCTACAAATGGTCTTCATCAGTTGAATATTAGCAATTCGCTCCACTAAATACCAGGGCACTATGCATTTGCTGTCAGAGAAGAAGAGAGTGCAAGCTGAGGCTGAATATATAGGGGTTTCTGTACCTAGCTGCCAGCTGAGAGAGTTCTCTGCCTGCATGACGTGGCGAAATTTCAGCTAAAATATGTGGTAGAGTTTAGACACTAGAAAGACAAAACATTCCGCTCAAATGACCATCGATCACTTTACAATTGCAATATGATAAAAATACCCTAAGTTTTACTTTTAACCTAGCCAAAACTATTCCTCCCCAAAAATTTTACTGATCTGAAAATTTAAGTTTTTCAAATCAATAATCTTGAGTTATAAATTTCTAATTCATCCACAATAAAATTTAAATTTATAAAATAAGATCTGATCAAGATAATGAGTAAGAAAGCAGCAACCGAAAAAGGTAAAAAACACGCGTGAACCTAAAATATTGGTTGCCCTAGCAAGAATTTTATGGTTTTTTTTGATTTTTTTCAAATCTTATGCATTTAAAGAACTTTTTCACTTATTAAACATCATTTTGCTTTAGATCGCAGTCTCGACGCTAAAAAAATTTCTATTTCCGTGTTGATTAAAAATGGTTTTTCATTTTTTATTTTTTAGAAAATTAGATGGTGAAATCAAATTTTTTTAGCGTGGAGACTGCGATCTAAAGAGAAATGATGTTTAAAAAGTGAAAAAGTTCTTTAAATATATATGATTTGATATTTTTTTGAAAAAAACCATAAACTTTTTGCTAGGGCAACCAATATTCTAAGGTTTCACACATGTTTTTTTTACCTTTTTTAGCTGTTGCTTTCCTACTCGTCATCTTAATCAGATCTTGTTTTATAAATTTAAATTTTGGTGCGAATGAATTAAAAATTTATAACTCAAGATTACTGAAACTGATTTTGATTTGAAAAACTCAAATTTTTATATCAGTAAAATTTTTGGGAAGGAATAGTTTTGGCTAGGTTAAAAGTAAAACTGAGGGTATTTTGGTTATTTTGTAACTGTAATTGATTTATGGTCATTTGAGCTGGATGTTTTATCTTTCTAGCACCTAAACTATGCTACAAATTTTGGCTGAAATTTTAACACGACACGGAGGCTGAGAAACTGTCTCAGCTGACGGCTGAAGTACATGAATTCCTATATATTTAGCCTTAGCTGGCGACTCTCTTCTTCTCTGGCAGCAAATGAATAGTACCCTGGTATTTGGTGAAGCAAATTGCTAATATTTAGCTGATGAAGACCATTTGTTGGACTAAAACTGTGTAGCAGTTCCTCCTTGAATCCATGGACATTTTTAAGTATACTACATTTGAGCTGCAAGGATGCTTGTGCAAATTCTTGTAAGTATAAATTTTCTATTTGTTAAAAATTATTATAAATTGCATATATATGGCCATTGATTGTATAAACTGATATACTAATACATGTTGCAGTATTAGTTATGTGAAAGGGCTAAAATTTTATAGCAAAGAAAGAGAGTGGAGGAGAAAACTCCAAAAACAGTAAGATGGGACCTCCATAATATTAGTAAAGCCTAACTTGAAATCAATCTATCAGAGATTGAAGAAGGAAAGGTTAATATAAAACAACACTATACACATTTTGTCTACAATTTTGTTAAAAAGATTATGAATATAACTGTAGTGTTATTTATTCCCAATAATTTGATATTTTTTTATGACAGCGACTATAGTTGTTGGTTTTAAAAGACAACTAAAATATTATATAAAATTTTAGTAGTACTGCGACTAAGGTCACAGCCTGGTTAATAAATTGTTTGAAGATAAAATTTCATACTACGATTAAGGTCACAGTATTTAATTGTACCTGATATATTCTTATTTTGACTGTCGCAGTCTTGGCAAAAAGACAACTTTTAGTTCCGAAATATTGGTTATATATTGATATATGTTTTACATGACTTTCAGATTTTAAATCATGGCCAACATTTTCACGGATGAAAAATTATGATAGACTTTGCTACTGAAGAAGAAGAACAGATATATGATGAAAATATTGAAGCTGACATTCCAGAGGAACAAGAACCTGTGAATATAGTTGAGAAGAGTACGGAAAAAGAAACTATTACAGGTTATTTGTCAGAACCCTGAAGAAGTACATATTCTGAGGCTAAAAATTTTTATCTGAAGAACAGAGTATATGAGCTAGAAAAAAATGAACAAATAAATGATGAGAAAGCTAAAAAAGAGGACATAAAGAAGAAGAGGAGAGAAAAGAGAAAGAAGAAAATTAAAGAAATAAAAATAGAAGATGAAGGTGAAGGAGGAGGAAGAAGAGTTGTTAAGAGCAATAAATATTAAGAAAGAGGAGAAGGAGAAAAGGAAGAAGGAGAAGAAGGAGAAGAGGAGAAAGGAAGAGGAGGTAGAGAAGAGGAAGAAAGAGATGGAGGATAAAGAGAGAAGAGGAAGGAAGAGAAGGAGAAAGAAAATAAGAGGAAGTAGAGAAGATGAAGAAGAAGAATTAGAAGAAGAAGAATAGGAGGAAGGAAAAGGAGAAGAATAGGAGGAAAGAGCGAGAGGAGAAAGGAAAAAAAAAGAGGAAGGAAGAGAAGGAAGAGAAGAGGAAGAAGGAAAAGGAGGAGCAGAAGAAAGAGCAAAAGAGAAAGGAGGAGAAGGAGAAGAAAAGGAAAAAGGAGGAGGAGGAGAAGAAGAGGAGGAGGAAGTCGAGGAGGATAAGAGAAGTAAGGAGCAAGAGAAGGAAAAAAAAAGAGGAAGGAAGAGGAGGATATTAAGCATAAAAAATGTGGGGCGTATTATAAATTCTAATTTTTCAAGTTTTACTCTAAACTTAACTTAATAAATACTTGATATTCAGAAAGATAAAGCTTCAGAGAATAAAAGCAAGGAACATATTCTCATTTTGGGGGAAAGAAAGCTTTAAAGGAAAGACTGTAGATGTTCCACAGAATCTATAGAGAAGGGAGTCAATGGATGCAAGCGTATAGAAAGAGATCACGATGGCTCCAATTTTGTTTACCCAAAACAAAAGAAAAAAAATCATTTAATGAGACAATTCAACAAGCTAAGGAGACTATTCCACTGCTAAGGTACAAATTACTGACCCTGACTTCGACACAGCAGAGAAAGGCAATACTCAGTCAAATTCAGGAATCTAAATGAAAGTATTACACTAGCCTGCAGCCCCAAAACAAATACTCATCAAGAATTTTTTTGATAAAGCCACCTTTAAGTAATTTATTTCTTTTTCTTTTCTAAATGTCCCTTCTAGCTTTTGAAAAAATGTTGAAATTGATATAACTGAGACCAAGGTCGCAGTTTAAATAATTATCAAATTCTTAATTCATCAAGAATTAATTCATAACATTAACTTTAAAAATATTTATTCTTTATAATGTTATTGCATTTCAGAATCCAGATAATAAATACATATTGCTAGAAATGACATAGTGGATCTACTGTTCAAGAAAGATTTAGATTTTAATATAATTTATTTTTACATGAATCATCTTGATAATAAGAAAAGTTTATTCTTTCGCATGAAGCTTGGGTAATTCTTACTTTCATTTTTTCCTATACAAAAGAGTACAATATGTTAAATTGTGACCTTGAATGAGACTCTGCAACCTTGATCGCAGTTATTATTATTCATCTTGATTAAGATATCTGCGACCTTGATCACAATTATTATTATTCATCCTGAATAAGTGATTGCGAATTGAAAGAGCAATGAGAATTACCGTCTAGCTTTGGGCTAACGAGTCGTGTCCATGAGGAATAATGCGATAGAAGCTTTTCAATGGATTGTTAAATAACAAAAAATGGTGTTTGTGTTTTTCTTTTTTTTTTTATACTGAAAAAGAGAATGGAGAGAAGGGAAGTGATTTTAAAAAAAATTTAAAACTTGAAAAGGCTTTAGAAAAGTTGATCTTTAGAAAGCTTGAAGAGTGTTTTGTTGATTTTAATATAGAAAGAAGATCTGGGCTCACTATCTTATTACTCAACGATATGTTCTTCTCTTGAAATTCTTAGTGCCTCAACTTGATCATAGGCAAAAACTTAAGCTTTAGTTTCGAAAGTCTTAAGAAAAGCAAATAAGATTTTTTGGAAAAGTTTAACTCTTTTTCTTAAAAAATCTTCTTGAACTGAATGTTAAATCATCAAGTTTTCTTTCAAGTATGAAATAAAAGCAAGTTCAAGTGATATTTTAAAAGAAATAGAAGTTTAGAAATCCAAACCAATCCTCATGTACCTTTAAGAATACTTTCAAAGAAGAAAGGCTTAGTTTAAGGCATACATATGATTCTGTTGGGTTCATTACATAAAAAATCGTTCAAAATAAGAGGGATAGAAGAGAGGGACGATAGTGAACCCAGAAAACAAGTTTAGCTAATTATGAATGATGTAAAACAAGACATATAAATAAAAAAGATATACCCGTGAATTAGAGTAGAAGAAGAGAAAGCTTGATTCTTTATTGATGTCACTTCAATCTTCAGATTGCAATCACTCTATTCCTCTCTCTCTCTTACTGGTATTTAGACTGAACTACAAATTAAAAAATAGAGATACAGCTTCTCTATACTATCTAACAAAGAACCTAAACCCTAAAAATAAGGAGAAAAACTTAAACTAATTTCCGGTCCCTTTTCTCTGAAAAATACAGTATTTATAGGCAAAACCAAACGGGGGAGGGCGTACGAAGATAAGGGGAGCAAACGCTCCCCCAACCACTTCAACCAAGCCACAGAAATGAGGCTTTGACCGCGTTTCCGCGGCCATGGTGTGGCCAGGTGGCCACACCTGGTTGGTGGCACTCCCCGGTTTTCATTTTAACCAGTTTTCAACCTCTCTGATTTGCCATGATCTGTCCTGATTTTCTGATTTCAAATTAATTCTGAATTAAATCAGAATTTGATGGGCTTTTGGGCTCGTTTCTCTTCCTTTCCTTTTAGCAATGGGCCTGTATTTTATAAAGAAAATAAAGACTTATTAATAGGATTTATTAGATAATAAACATAATAATGTGACAATATATATGCAATATATGTGACCGATCACACCCCCACACTTATCTTTTGCTCGCCCTCAAGCAAAACATCAAAACTAATCCCAATCAATTATTGACCACTTTCGCAGGTCACTCGATTGTACTGAACATGTGCAACAAGCCGTTAAACCTCTAGGTTATCCCTAGAGGACGAGTTTTATCTCGTGAGAGTTTTCAGTAGATTGCACCCACAAAATCCATAAAGAAAAAATGTTAGTATTTTTGAAAAGCATTTTGAAAAGAGAGAAAATATTTGAAGTATATTTGTAAGAGTTCAAGTAATCTATGAGTTATAGGAATATTGAATTTTTCATTCCTAAACTTAATCTCTATTCAAAAACATGTCATCAATCAAAGTAAGGAGTCAACTTGTATTTCTCATCTAGTCTATTACTTTACCCTGAGTCATATGCACCTTCGTGACCGTAAAGTTTGACTAAGGGTTCTTTAACATTAACTCTTATGTCTTATTTATATTTATTTATTTTTTTATTTTTATTTTTATTTTTATTTTTTTGTGGTATTTATTCCTCAATTCCATTAGGCTTTCTAATCTGCCAATGTAACGAGCCTTTAGTCGGTGACACCCAAACCGGACAGTCTAGGGCACCAGGTGAGAAAACCCCCTAAGGACTTAAACACTCAAGCAAACAAGGCCACAAAACTAGGGATTTTTATTTATAAAATGTACCACTTTTAGGCGTGAATACTTATGCTTCATGAGGTACAAATACCCAGCTTAGTCAGAGGATATATATATATATATTAAAATTATCTAATTATCTTTTGCATAAATACCAAGGTTTACTTAGGCCAAAGCACCTCGTTAATCAATAATTAGATTTGCATATATATATTTTTTTTCTTCTTTTTTTTATAAGTCATTAGAATTTTTGTCTTTGAACCCTAAGTGTGTAAGTATATAAAGTGTGCAAATTTCTTCAAGGTAATGATCAAGATTAAATTACTTTCATCAATTTTCTTCCTAACCCTGAATATCAAATAAGTTATCTTATTTTGACCAAGTATAAAAAATCCTAATTATGATTTTTCTATTCCTTAAAATTAACTTAATTTCTTACAAAAAAATATCAAAATATTGTTCTTTTCTTTCAAAATTTATATATATATTATTTTTTCTTTTTTATATATATATTTTTTTCTTTTTTTAGTTATATTAGTCATGTTAGAGCCCTCCCCCGCACTTGTCTCATGCATTGTCCCCAATGTATGAAAGAAATGTATAGATGCATGAAAATAGAATGCAAAAGAGGAAAGTTACCGATACACTGGGTCGAAAAAACCCATAGCCGTTTCATTTACCGGCACTAATTTCAAGAAAGGTTTAAGGCGTTGACCATTTACCTTAAAGTCATTTCCATTCTTGGTGTCACTGATTTCTACAGCACTGTGTGAAAATACGGTTTTTACAACGAATGGCCCAATCCATCTTGATTTTAATTTTCCTGAAAAAAGATGAAGCCTAGAATTATAGAGTAAGACTTTTTATCCAGGGACAAAGGTTTTTCTTATGATGTGTTTATCATGAAAAATCTTAACTCTATCTTTACTGATCTTAGCATTTTCATAGGCCTTATTTCTCAACTCCTCTAATTCGGAAATTTGTAATTTTCAAAGGTCATCGGCCTTAGTCAAGTCGAAATTTAGTTGCTTGATTGCCCATAAGGCCCGGTGCTCTAACTCAACGGGTAGGTGGCAAGCCTTCCCAAAGACTAAGCTATAAGGAGACATCCCTAAAATCGTCTTGAAAGCGGTCCTACAGGCCTATAGGGCATCTACAAGCTTGGTGGACCAATCTTTATGATTTTGGTTTACAGTCTTTTCCAAAATAAGCTTTTCCAAAATAAGCTTGATTTGTCTATTGAAGACCTCAACCTGCCCACTGGTTTGAGGATAATAAGGTGTGGACAACTTATGAGTTATGACATACTTTCGCATAAGAGCTTCAAAGGTTCTATTGCAAAAGTGAGTACCATTATCACTGATGATAGCACGAGGGGTTCCGAAGCGTGAGAAAATATTTTCTTTCAAAAACTTTATGACAACTTTGTTATCATTAGTTTTACTTAGAATGGCTTCTACCCACTTAGACACATAGCCACAGCAGCCAGTATGATTAGTTTCCAAATGAATTAGGAAATGGACCCATAAGTCGATGCCCCAAACATCAAAGAGTTCTATTTCTAGAATTGGGTTGAGGGGCATCATATCTCGTATTGAGATCCTTCCTACCATCTGGTATCTAGGGCACGTCTTGCAAAATTCATAACCATCTTTGAATAAAGTGGGCCAATAGAACCCATTTTATAGCACCTTGTCAGTAGTCTTGTAGGGACCAAAGTGTCACCGCATGCAAGTTCGTGACAGAAGGATAAAACATTCTTAACCTCTTTATCGGGAATGCATCTCCTAATAATTTAGTCAGAATAGTACTTAAAAAGATACGGTTCCTCCCAAAAGAAATATCAGACTTGAGATAAGAACAAGATATTTCATTTTTAGACCAATGAGACAGAGTTTGATTTGTGACTAAGTAATTCACTATATCAGCAAACCAAGGTTCCCTAAAATTAGCTAAGAGATTTTCATCAGGAAAGTCCTCATTTATGGGTAATTCGTTGCATGGAGAGCTTGGGATTCTCGAGAGATGGTCAGCAACGACATTTTCTACGCCTTTCTTATCTCGAATCTCAAGATCAAATTCTTGAAGAAGGAGGATCCAACGAATGAGTCGGGCCTTGGCATCCTTCTTCATCATGAGGTATCTAAGCGTGGAATGATCAGTGAAAATAGTGGTTTTGGACTCTAGTAGAAAGGGACAAAATTTCTCTAAGGCAAACACTACTGCTAAGAATTCCTCCTCAGTACTAGTGTAGTTCAATTGAGCATCATTGAGAGTCCTACTAGAGTAGTAAATCACATGCTGCTTGTTATCAATGTGCTGCCCAAGGACAGCGCCTATGACAAAATCAGAAGCGTCGCACATGATTTCGAACGTCTTAGACTAATCCGGAGCAGATATGATTGGTGCAAAAATAAGATCTCTCTTAAGCTTCTCCCAAGATTCATACATTCAGCATCGAAAGTGAATGACACGTCCTTAACTAACAGATTAGTCAAGGGTCTAGCAATCTTGCTAAAATCCTTGATAAATCTTCGGTAGAAACCGGCGTGTCCAAAGAAGGATCGAATATCCTTCACGCACTTGGGTATGTGAAGCTTAGTAATAACCTCAATCTTGGCTCTATCCACTTCAATCCCTTCCTTGGAGATTTCATGACCCAAGAAAATTTCATATCTTACCACGAAGTGGCATTTCTCCCAGTTCAGTGTCAGATTTTTCTCAGCGCAACGTTGGAGGACAAGTTCTAAATGGTGAAGACATTGAGTGAATGAATCTCCATAGATGGAGAAATAATCCATGAATATTTCTAAGAATCATTCCACCATATTAGAGAAAAGACTCAACATGTAATGTTGAAATATTACTGGGGCATTGCACAAGCCGAAAGGCATTCGACGATAAGCAAATGTTGCAAATGGACATGTGAATGTAGTCTTTTCTTGGTCCTCAGGAGCAATAGGAATCTGATTATACCCCGAGTAACTGTCTAAGAAATAGTAATACTCGTGGCTCGCCAATCGTTCAAGCATCTGATCAATGAAGGGAAGTAGAAAATGGTCCTTACAAGTTGCTGCATTAAGCTTCATATAGTCAATGCAAACTCGAATTTTCGTGAGAAGTCGAGTTTGGACCAACTCTTTGTTCTCGTTTTTCACTACAGTAAAACCGAATTTCTTTGGAACCGCGTGAACAGAACAAACCGATTGGCTATTAGAAATGGGATAGATTATCCCATTGTCTAAGAGTTTCACAATTTCAGCATGAACAGCCTCTTGCATTATAGGGTTTAACCTACGCTGCGGGTCTCTTTTAGGTGTTGCATCTTCATTGAGATGAATGTGATGTTGAACTATGGTTGGACTCAATCTCTTTATATCAGTGATAGTCCAACCAATGGCTTCCCTATGTTTTATCATAATTGCTTTAAGATCTTCTTCTTGCCTGTCATTTAAATGAGAGGCAATAATGACAGGAAAGGTCTCTTGTTCGCCTAGACAGACGTACTTGAGATGCGCAAGTAAGGCTTGCGATTCTAAGGAAGAGGAAGGCTCACTGGAAGGATGAGTCAAATTTATTGGCTCCATATTTGGTGAAATAGGGTTCGAGGCCTAATTCACAGCAGACTCGACAACCTAATCAAGATTAAAGTCGTCAGACTCTAACCTGAAGACATACTCAGTTTCTAATTCCAATTCTTCCCTGTGTTCACTTATCAAGTTCTCAATAAGGTTGACTTCAAATGTTTGATCCTCAACATTACGGGGTTGCTTTCCTAAGTTAAAGACATTGACTTCTCTAGTCATGTCCCCAGAGGTTAACCTCATGGACCCATTCCCACAATTGATAATGGTATTGGCAATAGTAAAGAATGGTGCCCTAGGATAACAGGAGTTTGAGCCCTAGGATTGGACACATGTTATGCCTCTAGAACTTAAAATTAACAGAGTAGATAAACTCCCCGACTCGGATAGGGAGAACATTGATTTTCCCCTTTGAAACTTTCACAGAACGGTCAGCCAACTGGACAGTGACTCGAGTTAAACTATGATCACCTAACCGGAGTTATTGATAAACTGAGAATGGGAACTAGTTGATACTTGTCCCAAAGTCAAGAAGTGCACGACTAATCTCAGCTTGTCATATGGTGCAGGCAATGGTGGGACAACCCGTATCCTTATACTTGACAGGGATCAGACTCAACAGTAGCTCATTAATGTTAGTGGCTAAAAAGACTTTCTTGAGTACATTACTCATTCTCTTCTTGGTGCACATGTCCTTAAGAAATTTTGCATAAGATGGGACTTCTTGGATGGCATCAAGAAGTGGCACATTTATCTTCACTTGATTGAAGATCTCAATTATCTTATCCACGTGTAGATTTTGCTTGTTATTTTTCAGCCTATTAGGAAATGGTACTATACGCTGGTGCACCTGACTGGTTGACTTATTTGTTTCAGATTCATCAGATTTGGACGGATTAGGACTAGATGATGTGGATTCTTGAGTTTGGTTGTGCTGAATGGGTTTAGATGATGTTGACACTTGATTATCAACTTTCTTTCCCGACCTCAATGTATGAACAGAATTACATTGATTCAATGATTGATCCTCAGCCAAATGAGCTTATTGAGAATTCTTAGGATTCATTATTGGCTGACTAGGCAAGGTATCTTTTTATCTCTCATTTTGTGGATTGACAAATTGGCTCATTTGAACCTCTAGCCTTTGTATGATTTGCATAAGGGAATCTTGATTCTTCATATACCTTTCCATATTTCTCTCAAAGTCAGTCATTCTCCTTCCTAGTTGAGAATTCTGAAAGAATGATTGTGGAGCTTGGTTGGGAAAGTTTTGTTGATAATTTAAAAAATTGGGCGGATGGTTGGGAGAATTATAATGGTAATTTAAAAAGTTGGGTTGATGATTAGAAGAATTATTGGAATGATGGAAGTGGCTTGCATGATTTGACCGTGAGTGGTCATTATTGTTTTGGCTTCATGAGAAATTCGGGTGATTTCTCCAGTCAGGATTGTACGTTGGTGCGTAAGAATTATTATTCGGCCTTGAAAATGTCACATTCATTGGTTTTGGAAAGTGTTATTGAGCTTGAAACACAGGACACTCCTCAAACACATGATTCATGGCTTGGCAGTAACTACAGCCCTGAGTTGAAAATTGGTTTGGACTGACTTGATTGATTGGACTTGGTTCCTTAGTTTCTAAAACTTTCAGTCTTCTCGCTAGGTTAGCTAACTTAGCCTCATTAGCTATGGATGATTCAATTAAATGGAGACCTCCTTTTGAAGAGATGGAGTTTGGATTCCTCGAGTTTTCACTAGTTGGTTCCTATTGGATGGTCTTTTCAGCTAGATTCTCATATAAATCCCATCCTTCATTCTCATCCTTCTGCAAGAATCCCCTTTGGCACATGCTTTCTAAGAGGGTCTTAGTTGAGTAGTCTAAACCGTCATAAATAATTTGATATTGTCACCATTTCTCTACTCCATGATGAGGACATTAGATAAGGAGGTCTTTAAAGCGTTCAAAGTATCTCCAAAACAGTTCACTAGGTTTTTGCTTGAACTGCATGATGTTCTTCCTAACGAGAGCGGTCTTATGAATTGGATAGAATTTCTTCAAGAAGACCTTGATGAAACCATCTAAGGATGTGATAGAGCCAGCCACTAAACTGTAAAGCCATTTCTTGGCTAAGTCCTTAAGAGCAAATGGGACAAATCTCAGTCTGCATCATCTACAAGGTGTGAGATTTTCATCATTAAGCATACTTTCTCAAATTCTCTTATGAAGAAATAAGCATCTTCAGACTCTAAGCCATGAAACTTAGGGAGTATATTGATGAACTGAGGTTTAAGTTCAAAATTGTGTTTACCAACCGATGGAAGTTGGATGCAAGATGGAAGTGAGGTTCTAATGGGATAGAACCTATCCTGCAAAGATGTCGATTAAGCCATAACCAGATCTGGTCTTAGTTCAAACTTGGATGGTGATGTGTTTCTAATTAATCTAGATGAATTAGGGTCTCTTGACCACACTTGCATACACAAACACAATCACAAACAAGCTCACCAATAGTCAACAAGAGGAAACAACTAAGCCTAGTCTAAGGTAACCTTGACCTGACAACTCCTAACTGGTTGATTGTCCACAAGAGATATAATACAGACTTTGACCACAAGCTAATCAGCCAGGTCAGGGCAAGATTGGTGGGAGGTATCCGCGCAAAAGCGATGGGCCTAATTAAGCCAAACCACCAGCCTTCGGGGTTTCGCCTCTCAATCCCTTTTCTTAGACACTAATTTGGCAGGAGTTAAATTCTACACATTCTCCCTTAGGATAATCTCCTAATGAGTTTGAGATGTCCCTATGGCCAATGTCTATCAGATTTTAAATTAGGCTTGTGCGTGCTTGGAGATGGTTTGTGGCTAAGGAAGGGTAATGAATTCCCCACCTTATCTTAATTTTGGGTTTTGCCCTTAAAATTTATTATACAAAGTGTGCAAGATATAGAAAAGTAACATTCACAAGCAAATATCACCCAAGAATATTTTCTAAACTATATGCTATGCAAATGTACCTTGTCTCCAACTATCTTCAATAGTAATCGTAAAAGAAAAATAATTAGACAAATGCCTGAATGAAAGTCTAAATATTTTTTAAGCGATTAGCAATCAATCAGATTACTGTTAGATTAAAAACAGGGAGTGTGAATATCAGATAGCAAAAATAATACACAATAAACTATATTTTTACAAAGCAATATATCCTGCAAAAAAAAGTTTTTAGTAGTCCAAAAAAATTTTCAAACTTTTGCGCTATAATTTCTTGAAATTCTGTTTCCTATTTTTGAGAGTAGGGACACAGAATAGTAAGTCTTCTCCTGCAAAGCTTGAGTGCTAAATATGATTTCCTAATGTCCCTGAAACAAGACACCAAATTTGCTAGAAAACTATTACACAGTTCTCTCCCCGGCAATGGCGCCAAAAATTGATTGCGAATTGAAAGAGCAATGAGAATTACCGTCTAGCTTTGGGCTAACGAGTCATGTCCACGAGGAGGAATGCGATAGAAGCTTTTCGATGAATTGTTAAATAACAAAGAATAGTGTTTGTATTTTTCTTTCTTTTTTTTATATTGAAAAAGAGAATGGAGAGAAGGAAAGTGATTTAAAGAAAATTTAAAACTTGGAAAAGACTTTGGAAAAGGTGATCTTTAAAAAGCTTGAAGAGTGTTTTGTTGATTTTAATATAGAAAGAAGATCTGAGCTCACTATCTTATTACTCAACAATGTGTTCTTCTCTTGAAATTCTTAGTGCCTCAACTTGATCATAGGCAAAAACTTAAGCTTTGTTTCGAAAGTCTTAAGCAAAGCAAATAAGATTGTTTGGAAAAGTTTAACTCTTTTTCTTAAAAAATCCTCTTGAACTGAATGTTAAATCATCAAGTTTTCTTTCAAGTATGAAATAAAAGCAAGTTCAAGTGATATTTTAAAAGAAATAGAAGTTTAGAAATTCAAACCCATCCACATGTGCCTTTAAGAACACTTTTAAAGAAGAAAGGCTTAGTTTAAGGCATACATATGATTTCAGGCATATATATGATTTCGTGGGGTTCTTTACATCAAAAACTATTCAAAACAAGAGGGATCGAAGAGAGGGACAATAGTGAGCCCAAAAAACAAGTTTAGCTACTCATGAATGATATAAAATAAGACATGTAAATAAAACAAGCCATACCCGTGAATTAGAGTAAGAAGAGAAAGCTTGATCCTTTATTGATGTCACTTCAATCTTCAGATTACAGTCACTCTATTCCTCTCTCTCACTGGTATTTGGACTAAACTACAAATTAGAAAACAGAGATACAACTTCTCTATACTATCTAACAAAGAAGCTAAACCCTAAAAATAAAGAGAAAAATTTAAACAAATTTCTAGTCCCTTTTTCTCTGAAAAATGCAGTATTTATAGGCAAAAACCAAACGGGGGAGGGCGTACGAAGATAGGAAGAACATACGCTCCCCCAACCAGTTCAACCAAGCCGCGAAAACACGGCCAAAATGAAAACGCGGCTTTGGCCGCGTTTTCGCGGCCATGGTGTGGCCAGGTGGCCACACATGGTTGGTGGCACTCCCCGGTTTAGTGATATGGCTTTATCTCCTGCTGGTTTTCCCGCTGCAGCTTTGACGAAACGGCCTTTGATCTTTGACTTTAACTACTTGATTTGGGAAGATTCATTTTTACCAGTTTTCAATCTCTCTGATTTGCCATGATCTGCCTTGATTTTCTGATTTCGAACTAATTCTGAATTAAATCAGAATTTGATGGGCTTTTGGGCTCGTTTCTCTTCCTTTTCTTTTAGCAATGGGCCTGCATTTTATAAAGAAAAATATGACGTATTAATATGATCTATTAGATAATAAACATGATAATGTGACAATATATATGCAATATATGTGACCGATCAATAAGATGACTGTCACCTTGGTCACAGTGTACTAATATTTCAATGACATGGTATTCATATAAGTTTAGATATTAATAATGCATTATATTTTTAATCTTTTAATGCTTGTATTGTCTAATTTTGATAGTACAGTGTTGTATCTAAAAATATTGATCTCGAAGAATATTTCATCAAGAACAGACTAAAAGACTGGGACAGTGATATACATTATATGTTCTTCCCAATTAATCATAAATACAGTGCTGATGATGCTGGATTTCACTAGACCCTGTTGGTTTCGATTGCCAAACACATGACTGCTTTTTTATAACTCTTTGGTTCCTGTGAATAAATCAAGCAACATTTTAAAATTGTACTAGTTTGATGCTAAAACAATGGTAAGTTAATCTTGATCATACATTTTTCTTTACTTTGAATTAAATTGCATTAAAACTGAATGTAATTTTTTACTTTTGTAAATACAGAAAGAAAGAATATTACATATTTTTAAAACAAGATTTTATAAAGATGAAGAAAAATTATATAAAGTATGCAAAATGTCCCCAACAGGCTAACATATATGTTTAATTTATTGGATTTATATATTTTTCATTTCTTATTTATATTTAAAAATTTAATCTCAAATATACAATTTTTTCATATCGCTACAGTGTTGATTGCGTTATTGCGTTATTTGTGTGTGTGTGTGTGTGTGTGTGTGTGTGTGTGTATGCAAATATATTGAAAGTATAGCATTTAGAAGTATTTCGGTAATTGATGTTGTAATAGATGCGACTGTAAAGAAGCTGAAAGACGAACTTGCATACATGTTTCTCGCCGACAAGGAAAAAAGTTGGGATGAAGAAATTGAAAATATTAGAAGAATGACATTTAAAAATTGACATGTAATAATTTTTTGTATTTCTAATGTATATGTAAAATATTATTTAATGAGTTTTATTGTACATTTTATTCAATAGTAAAATAAATTACAAATTTTCTTAAATATACTATTTATAAAGCATGTCTGTTGGTCAACTTCAATGAATTTTTGTACAAATTCTGCATGTGCTACGGACTGCGATCAAAGTCGCATTTATTTAATTAGTAGATCGCATCGACTATCAGAAGTAAGACACGGGTCGAAATACACATACATTATAACAATTGCTCTCATTTAAGCACCGCGACCACGGTCACAGTCTCTAATTATGATATAATTTACAGTGCACAGAGTAATTTAAAAAATTTGTTTTTGTTAGTATGCGACCATGATCGCATTTTCTGAAAATAACTTCGGAGTGCGACACAGTTCACAGATTTTATTTTATTGTGTACTGTATTTGTATTGCGACCTTGGTCGCTATGCTCAATAAATCAAGTCCCAGTTCTTGAATGCGACTCAGGACGCATTAAGTAAAAACTTATATACCAAGATACTGTAACCATGGTCGCAATCTTCAATAAAGAATACAATATTTTAATAGAGAACCGTAAAGTTATTTAAATTTTGATAAAAATAAAAAAAACATGAAAATAAAAATGTAGAAAAGTTAATTTATAAATCATGTCATAATAAACCGTCATAATAAGCCTAAAAGGTAGTAGTCTTGAAATTCTCCCCCCATAAATGATTCAATTAAATAAATTCATGCTTTTTACCCAATTTTTGAAAACTCAACAATCACCTATAATACATTTTCGTACTATTCATGTTGTTTGAAAATATTAGCCTTTTGGACTTCCTAAATGTATTTTATATTAATTAAATCTCATTTCTAGAAAAAAAACAGTCACAATTCGATTTATAAACTTACGTTAGAATTTTACTATTTAAAAATGTCTTCTCCTTCTTCCCCTGAACGCAGTAAGTCCTCTAATGATGAAGGGGAGAATTATTCTTATTTGTCCCCTCATGTGCTAGAGAAAGAGCTTGACACAAATGACCTATTGTGAAAATTTATTGATGAAGTAAAACACCAACCAGAATAGAGGGAAAGCGACGAGGAGAGCGAGGAGAATGTGAAGGACGAAGAGGACGAAAGCGAAACGGAAAAAGAAGACAATAAGAAGAAAAAAGATGATTATAATCGTGATGACATGGACGACTATGATATTCCATTATTTTCATAATCAATTTCATTTTGTCTTCTTTGTAGGTATTATAATACCTTTATTTTGTAAGGTATATGAAATAAATAAAATTTTCTTTGATCTTAAAATTTATTGTCCTTTCTTGTAAGGTTTATGTGAGAAGTTAAATATGGTTGCGCTCTTTTTTTCTGATGGAAATTTCTTATTTTTGATACAGACTGCGACCAAGATCGCAGTAAACAATAATATAAAAACTATATTAAAACAGTGACTCTAGCCACAGATATTAAGATAAGTCAAAAAAATTTCTGATACAGAAGTCGAAAAAAAAGATTTCAAAAAATATAAAGATTGGTTGAAAAATATCTTATCAAGTTAAATATAGTCGTTAAGTTAAAAATATACTATCATCAGCAAAACTGCGACTGTGGTCACTATCTATATAACTACAAATGCGGTTGCTATGTGTAACAGAAAATGCGATATTCTACAATGATTCACGAAAACTCTGATTAAGGTCACAATCACGACCAAATACTGTCTTCGTAATAAATCAAATAATTCAAAAACAATAGTCACAGTTCAATGGTTAACTAAAACAACAGTCGTATATGCAACCATGGTCGTAGTGCTCATAAAAAAAAGAGTAAGTTTTACTATATTTAAACAAATTAAAAAACTACACCACAGTAAATCTATACATAAATGAAAACTTAGTAATGTAATAAAACCTACAAAATAAGCGCAGCAAATAATAAATATATAAAATATTAATTGGACTGCGACTCTGGTCGCAGTTCATTATATCCTTTCTACATTAACACTGCGACCTTGGTCGCATTCCTCGCATGATGGTACAAAAAACTTTCTTCCTTCTCGGTTCTATAGCCTGATACTATTTTCTTTGCAAATAAAAGAAAAATTAATTCATATGATAATGAAAAAAACATGTGTGATACAAAAAATTTATTTAAAATTTTTTTATAAATGTTTGAAATAGAAAATTAAAATGCAAATGATATAAAAGAAAAATATCATACCGATAATGGACAACCAGTCTGATAATGGCCCATTTGTTGACATTTTCTATATTTACGGTGCTTCACCTCCTTCTGTGATAGAGAATATTCAAACTCAGATTTTATCCTGAATACACTTTTAGGCCTCCCCTTTGCAACCACAGAACCAAGAAGATCGCGTATTATTAATTCTTTACCGTCTCTCAATATCACAACTGAAGAATCAGCATCATTATTAGTTTCAGTCTGCGATGATTGATCATTAAATGTCTTGGATTTGAAGTTATTACTGATAGCAAATCCTTCCAACACACCATCCAATTTGGAAAGATGGATATCCGAATCAGACATTATTTTGAGAATTGCATAAAATTTGGATCAAAGTGTTCACAGTCTTGCAATTCCTCGCATACCTTGATTTGGACAAGATTTCATACCATGTTCAATTATAATATTTTTGTAACGAGTGTCCAATCTTTATCTCTGTATTATATAAGATTTTAGTATATGTATAACTTGATTGCGCCATAAGATGTACAAAATATGTCTACAAAGGATCCTCTCAGCTTCAAATAACACACAACTACAAAAAAATTATGAAATTCGCCACAATTCTCATAATTGACTTTGTCCCATAGCCTTTTGATTCAGAAAATCACCAACCAAAAAAGTTATTCTTGAGTCTTCATGTTCTAACTCTTTAGAAAATAATGTCATTACAACTATCCATTCTTTTTGAAATAACTGAAAATTCTTTCTAGTGTAAATGTAACGCCCCGATCCCACGGGTACGGGGACGTCACTGCGACGTACATACGCAGGTCAGAAGTACCCTCACGTATATACGCTAAGCATCAGTACAAGCAAGAATCAGAGTACGACAAACGTAGCGTCCATTCATATGCCAACATAAGAAGTACAAAGTATAAGGTTATCACAGGATGTGACATACTATTACATATCACATGCATCATATATCACAGCCAAGTACAAAAGTACGATTTACAATATGATTACAAGATGCTCACGAGCTGAAGGAAGGTCCCGCGAGCTAAAAAGGAAAATCTGGCACAACAGAAACCGAGACTAGTCAGCCTGCTCGGAAAGGAAAGCTTGATCTTCCACAGAAGGCTCCACTTCAATCCAAGGTCCGAACCTGAACATACAAATTCAAGGGAGTCAGGACCTCCCAAACAAGTGATCAGGTTACAGCCGAGCGGCATAAGAAATAAGAGTATGAGAGTTGGTACAATATCATGAGTAAACAGCCAGCAAGTAAAAGAAGCACAAAATGTTATAAACGAAAGGCATTGTATAAGCTCAAGTTACGACCTCATGAGACTAGTACTTCGAGGGAATAATCCAAACAAGGAAACCCTCATCTATATACCTTTATCTCATGTCACCGTAATCCAAGCGCATACAACACCCACAATTAACGTCTTTTATTATTATTATTATTATTATTTATTATTATTATTATTATTACTCGTCTTACCCTAATATCTAGCTATGTGAACTAGCGTCCCAGCACACATAGATCCATATCCAAGTAAAGTAAGATTGTTATTGGAAACCAGCGGGGGTATCAACGAACTATGTTTACAGTGGGTCCCGTGCATACCCGGGACCACGGCCCAGGATTGTTCCGTTACTTGGTGGACGGAACCAGCCGCAAGGCTAACAGGAGGGACTTATGTATGCCCTTATCATGATGGTACCAGGAAGGAGGGAGCCAGCACTCCCCTCGGTCGCCTGGAGGCCCACAGGTCAGACCGGAAATTTAGTTGCACAACATACCTAATACCACTGTAAACACGAACATATATTGATAGCCACGTATTTCCCCCGACCCGATGCAAGTTGTCTTATTTTATGGATCCTTTAGATAATTATCAGGTTTCGGGAATGAACAGGAGCAAGTCAGGAATATCATGAAGACAGGAGTATCAGGAGTACAATCGTACTATCATGTAAATCAAATTGGAAAATCATGAAGTCCGGTTATCATTCCCGTTATAGTGATAATCATAGAAGTCAGGTGTATCATGCCTTGTGTTGATAGATAGCATGATAAGAGGTGATATTTGTCAAGTAACATGCCATGAAATAGCACTATATAATACATGTCCCGAGTATAAGATTCATTTCCAAGAAAGTAATTAACCACAGCAAATAGCCAAAATTAGTCGACTAGGGGAAGGCAATTAGTCGACTTATGGAGGAGTTAGTCGACTATAGAGAAGGGAAAGTCGACTAATGGGTTGCGTTTTCAAAGAGTTGCGTTTTCAGGAGAAAAGTTAGTCGACTAGAAGAAGGGGTTAGTCGACTAATAGGCTGCGTTTCATAAGACTGCGTTTCATAAGGCCGCGTCTCACAAGTCCGCATCTTGTCACAAGTTCGCGTCTCACAAGTCCGCGTCTCACAAGTCCGCGTCTTCAGAAAGAAAGAAAGTCGACTAGGGCAATGAGTTAGTCGACTAATAGGGTCGCGTCTTCAGAAGAAAAGCTGCGTTTCAAGGGAGTTAGTCGACTATAACAAAAGGATAGTCGACTAATAAAGGGTTCTAGTCGACTAATGACTGGGTCAAGTCGACTAACAGAGTCAAACAGAGAGCAGAATTATCCTTTAATTGTTGTGTTCGTTGATATGAAAATACAAGTGATTGCTCATGTCTTGGCGAGTAGAATTACTCGCCTAAAACTGATCCTGTGATGCGTCCGACGCAGAGAAGCTCGGCCCCAATCCAAGAGGAGGGTACCGGCCCAGAGTCTTGCCGCCAATGAAGTGCACGGCCCCCAAGCCAAAAGGAGTTGGCCGGTCTTCACAAGAGAGGGAAGGAGGTTGAAGGTGTAAGTCCAGTTCAACTTGGCAAAGTGAGATTTTGCAAACGATGCTACGGGGGACGAATCTATAGTCCGCCGGAAAGAGGTTGACGAGGAGGTGAAGGTGGTATGCTTGGTGGAGGTTACGGTGGTGTAGGTGGTGGTGGAGATGGTGGTGAAGCTTTGGTGGAGAAGATGGGTTCTTGGATGTTTTCTTGGTGAAAGAGGTTGAAGAAGATGGTGTTTGTGGTTGGAAATGGAGGAGGAGATGGAGGAGAATGAGGTGGAGGGATTTGTGGTGGAGAAAATGGATTTGGTGGGTGGTGGTAATGGCCGGCCAAGGGAGCTTGGTGGTTTTGTTGGCTGTTGGAGCTTGCTGGAAACAAGGAGATGAAGGAAAATGAAAGAGAGAGAAGATGGGAGTGCTATATATATATGAAGAGGAAAATAATATAATATGTGCCATCTTCACTTTCCTTCCAAAGAATGCTGCGTTCTCAAAGCTGCGTCTAGGCAAAAAGGAGCCAAACGCGGGATTCAAGGCTGCGTCCAGTAGAAAACGCAAAGGTGCGTTTCAAAGAAAAGACAAAAGGACATGGGTGATTGGACTTGAGTTGATTTAGCCCATAAGCATTAAATGCAACGTGGAGGGGGATGGAGAGGATCACTGCATTTAATGATGAACTCAAATTGGTCAACTCGCGTCTGAGGAAGGAGAGAGAATAATGGAAAAAGAGAAAAGTGGAATATATGGATAAATTCCCGGTATCTGGGAAAATACCTAAAACTCCAGAAATGTCCAAAAATTGAAGTGTCTCGGGAAGCTTTCCAAAAATTCACAAAAATAATAAATATTACATAAAGATTTTTGGTGAAATTGGTTTTCAGAAATTCAACTCCGTTTTCAAAATAAAAATCCTGGAATCCATGGTGAACGGTGTCTACACCGGGTAGGCTGGATTTTCGATAAAATCTGAAAATTCCTAGAAAATGCCTGAAGGAAGAAAATATAATTTTAAGAAGGAATGTGAAAGAGGAATCCAAAATTTTGATTCCAATTGTGAATTAAAATTCCTGGAATCAACCAGTGATACTGGCCGACACCGGTTTTGAAGATTTACAATTTAATTCCGAAAAATTCCAGAAAATCATGAAAAATCTAGAATATTAAAAAATAATATTTGAAACTAAAATTAGTCAAATCTGAATACCAAACAGATCAAAATCATGCAGTACTGCTATATGAGTAAGTATTTAAATAGCAGAAAATAAAATAAAATAATAATAATAATAATAATAAAATGCACCAAAAATCAGGATACGTAACTGTGCACGTATACCGAGGATGGGGTGTTACAATCTATCCACCTTACAAAAAATTTCGTCCTCGAAATTTCAGGAAGGGGAAGATGACGTTAGAGAGAATAGGAAGAAAGGGGTTTTACCAACTAAGTTGAAAATAGTTGAGGGTAACGCTCACGAATAATGTCCTCCCGTTCCCATGTGGCTTCTCCTGGCACATGCCTATTCCAAGAAACCAATACTAATGGTATTGCCTTATTCTTCAATGTTTTAATACTTTTGTCCAGGATGGCCATCGGCTGCTCTTTGTAAGACAGATCTGACTGTAGTTCCAGCTCGGAGTGATCTAGAATGTGACTCTCATCCTTGACATACTTCCTCAACTGTGATACATGGAATACATTATGTACTCCTTCTAAAGATGGAGGTAATGCCAATCGGTAAGACACATCTCCCACACGATCCAAAATTTCGAATGGGCCGATGTATCTCGGACTAAGTTTTCCACGAGTACCGAACCGGATTACCCCTTTGGTGGGTGATATCTTTAAAAATACATGCTCACCGGTTCTGAATTCCAATGGCCTTCTGTTTGTGTCTGCCCAACTCTTTTGTCGGCTCTGTGCTGCCCGGAGATGATCTCTGATAATTCGGACTTTGTCTGTTGTCTGAACTAGAATGTCTGGTCCCATAAGTCTTCTTTCGCCGACTTCGTCCCAACATATCGGTGACCTGCATTTCCTGCCATACAATGCCTCAAATTGGGCCATTTTGATACTAGCCTGATAGCTGTTATTATAAGAGAATTCTACCAAATGAAGATAGTCTTCCCATGACCCTCTAAATTCTATCATGCAGGCTCGTAACATGTCTTCAAGGATCTGGATAGTCCGTTCAGATTGTCCGTCTGTCTGGGGGTGATATGAAGTACTGAATTTCAGACGAGTTCCTAAATTTTCTTGGAGACTTTCCCAGAAATGTGATCGGAATCTCGTGTCTCTATCTGACACGATACTAACTGGAACTCCATGTAGACGAACAATTTCTTTCATATATTTTTCTGCTAGAACTTCTGTTGACTGACCTACTCTGAAAGGTAGGAAGTGAGCTGCTTTTGTGAGGCGGTCAATGATTACCCATACTGCATTATTACCCTTAGGACTGCGAGGTAGTGCTGTGACAAAATCCATGGTGATATGTTCCCACTTCCACTCGGGTATTGGCAAGGGCTGAAGAAGTCCAGCTGTTCTCTGGTGTTCTATCTTTACCTGCTGGCAAACTAAGCACTTGGCCACATGCTGGGCTATCTCCCTTTTCATGGCATTCCACCAGAACTTCTGTTTCAAGTCTTGATACATTTTATTTCCTCCCGGGTGTATGGAATAGGCCGAACTATGTGCCTCTGCCAAAATTTTCTGTCGGACTTCTCCTTGGGGGACACAAATTCTGTTACCAAAATATAATGCGTTGTCTGAATGAATACGGATATCCGTTCTCAATCCAGCTTCTATTTGAGCTCTGAATTTCTGCAATCTGGGGTCTTCGTTTTGAGCTTCTTTAATCTCATCCATCAGGGTTGATTGAATCTGAAAGGTCATCAACTGTCCCGTTTTATCAATTCCTTGTACTATCATTAAGTCCAATTTTATGATATCCTAAATCAACTCCTTCTGTTGCGTAAGTTATACTAGCATTTTATTATCTGGCTTCCTGCTCAATGCATCTGGTACTGTATTGACTCTGCCTGGATGATACTGTAAATCTATATCATAATCTGCCATTAATTCAAGCCATCGTCTCTGTCTCATGTTTAATTCTTTCTGCGTGAAAATATACTTTAGACTCTTGTGATCAGTATAGATTAGCACCTTGTCTCCCAGAAGATAATGTCTCCAGATCTTCAATGCGAATATTACAGCTGCCAGCTCTAAGTCATGAGTTGGGTAATTTCTCTCATGTGGTTTCAGTTGCCTGGATGCATACGCTATGACATGATCATGCTGCATTAATACACACCCTAGGCCTTTCCCGGATGCATCACTGTATATAACCATCCCTCCTCTTCCTGAGGGAGTCCTCAAAATTGGAGCTGTAATGAGTCTTTCCTTTAATTGCTCAAATGCTGCAGCACATTCCTCGGTCCATATATATTTTTCTCCTTTCCGGGTGAGCTTCGTTAACGGGGCTGCAATCTTAGAAAAATCTTGGACAAAGCGCCTGTAATATCCGGCTAATCCAATAAAACTCTTAATTTCTGTTACTGTCCTTGGAATTGGCCAGTCCTTTACTGCCTGAATTTTACTAGGGTCTACTGAAATTCCTTCTTCTGAAATTATGTGTCCAAGGAAGGCCACACTATTTAACCAGAAATCACATTTGCTTTGCTTAGCATGAAGTTGTTCCTGTTGGAGAGTCTGTAACACTATTCTCAAGTGGTCTGCATGCTCTTTGTCGTTCTTCGAATAGATCAAGATGTCATCTATAAAAACAACCACAAACTGATCCAAATATGATGAGAACACTCTGTTCATCAAATCCATGAAAACTGCAGGGGCATTGGTGACTCCGAAGGGCATAACTAGAAACTCATAATGGCCATAACGAGTTCTGAACGCTGTCTTTGGAACGTCTTCTTTCTTTACCTTTAGCTGATGATAACCTGATTGCAAATCTAACTTTGAAAATACTCGAGCTCCATGAAGCTGATCAAACAGATCATCAATTCTTGGTAAGGGGTACTTGTTCTTGATGGTAACCTTGTTTAACTCTCTGTAGTCTATACACAACCGCTTACCACCGTCCTTTTTGTTTGCTAAGAGCACTGGAGCTCCCCATGGTGAAGCACTTGGTCTAATCAATCCCTTGTCAGAATATTCTTGTAGCTGCTTCTTTAGAATTTCTAACTCAGTGGGTGCCATTCTGTATGGAGCTTTGGATATCGGAACTGTGCCTGGAAGGGTATCAATGGAGAACTCAATCGTTCTGTCAGGTGGAAGCCCTGAGATTTCCTTAAATACTTCTGGAAACTCATTCCAAATTGGTACTCTCTTCTTCTGGATCTCACCAGCAGTCATCTGTGCTTTTTCCTTGGTAGGTTTGTGTTCTCCTTCAAATTGGAATTCAGGCTGAAGTGGTATTCTGAAAATAACTTTCTTGTTTCGACAATCAATGACTGCATGGTATTTACTGAGCCAAGTCATGCCTAAGATTACGTCGTACCCTTTAGTATCTAGTACGAGCATATCCACTGTTAATGTCCTGTCACACAGTTCCACCGGACAATTTACACAAACTCTATTAGAGATGACCACTCCGTTACCGGTACTTATCTCCCACTGGTGGTCTAAATATTCAACAGCTATAGAGTTCAAAGCAATGAAACTATCTGATATGTAGCAATGAGAAGCGCCAGAATCAAAGAGGGCTAAGACAGGTTTAGAGTGCACCATAATCTTACCTATTACCACTTCTCCAGAAGTTTGGGCCTCTTCCGCTGTCAAGTTGTAGGCTCGTCCTCTTCCACGACCCGCTGCAGTTCTGACTCCCCTCTGGACTGGGCGGATAACTTGTAGTGGGGGAGGGGGAAGGGCCCTCCTAACCATTGGTCCCTGGTTCCTCTGTCCATCTGGCCCTGGAAGTGCTGGCAATGCTTGGTTGACCATTCCCATTCTTTTGTGGGGACAGACTTCTATTGAATGATCACGGGAACCACATACCAGGCATAACCCATTTGCCCTACGGCAATTTTGTCGAGAGTGACCTGGTTTCTGGCAATAGTTACAAAAAGAAAATGGTTGGGTTACTGGAAAGGGGGCTGGTCGAAATGGTCGTCTCATGGTTGGGATCCTTGCTGCTCTGAATGGACCTCCTCTCCCTGTTTGTGGAAATGGCCTCTTCATGGTCTGATTCCTTATCATGTTAGATTTCCCTTTCTCCAGTCCTCGCTCCACCTCCCGAGCTATGGTGAGGACTTGGGAATAAGTTTTCAGCTGTTGGGGCATTAAGAGGATTTGAATGTCCATTTGTAAACCCTGTTGGAACCTACTCGCCCGCTTTTCCTCATCAGCCACCATATATGGAGCAAAGCGGCTCAGCCTCAAGAACTCAGCGGCATACTCATCCACAGACCGGTTCCATTGTTGAAGTCGGATGAACTGTTCTTCCATTTCTTTCTGAGCTGTGGCAGGGAAAAATCTACTATAGAAGCTTTGAGAAAACTGGTCCCAAGTGACAGGTTTCTCCAGTCTCGCTTCTTCAGCTAGCCACCAGGTCCTGGCTACATCCTTTAGTTGAATCTTGGCGACCTCCACTTGATTTTCTTTTGGGACCCGGGCTGCGTTCAACAGATCTGTGGTGTCAATCAGCCATTGTTCAGCATCTAGTGGTTTCTCTCCTCCCGTGAATATCGCCGGTTGCAACCGCCTAAAGTCTGATATGTTCCCCGGTCTTTGTTCCTTAGGAGTTGCTAACTCTTGCCGAAGGAGTTCCGTCTGCTGTTGCTGATTCTCCATCATAGTCTGGATAACCCTTAGAATCTCAATATTCTCTCCCGCGGGTCCATTTGATGCTTGTCCGGAGTGGTTACGACCCGTCCTTCTATCCATACTTATGTTGGTAAAAAGGAAACTGGAAACTGGAAAGATGGAAGGATTTTAGGACACAAGTAAAGGAATCAAGAAGGACTAGATAACTTTGTACATTGTAGTTGGCAATGGCAAATTCCATTTGCTGCTTGATTGTACTATAGGTGTGAGAGCCTAGGCTCTGATACCAACCTGTAAGGTCCCGATCCCACGGGTACGGGGACGTCACTGCGACGTACATACGCAGGTCAGAAGTACCCTCACGTATATACGCTAAGCATCAGTACAAGCAAGAATCAAAGTACGACAAACGTAGCGTCCATTCATATGCCAACATAAGAAGTACAAAGTACAAGGTTATCACAGGATGTGACATACTATTACATATCACATGCATCATATATCACAGCCAAGCACAAAAGTACGATTTACAATATGATTACAAGATGCTCACGAGCTGAAGGAAGGTCCCGCGAGCTAAAAAGGAAATCTGGCACAACAGAAACCGAGACTAGTCAGCCTGCTCGGAAAGGAAAGCTTGATCTTCCACAGAAGGCTCCACTTCAATCCAAGGTCCGGAACCTGAACATACAAATTCAAGGGAGTCAGGACCTCCCAAACAAGTGATCAGGTTACAGCCGAGCGGCATAAGAAATAAGAGTATGAGAGTTGGTACAATATCATGAGTAAACAGCCAGCAAGTAAAAGAAGCACAAAATGTTATAAACGAAAGGCATTGTATAAGCTCAAGTTACGACCTCATGAGACTAGTACTTCGAGGGAATAATCCAAACAAGGAAACCCTCATCTATATACCTTTATCTCATGTCACCATAATCCAAGCGCATACAACACCCACAATTAACGTCTTTTATTATTATTATTATTATTATTATTATTATTATTATTATTACTCGTCTTACCCTGATATCTAGCTATGTGAACTAGCGTCCCAGCACACATAGATCCATATCCAAGTAAAGCAAGATTGTTATTGGAAACCAGCGGGGGTATCAACGAACTATGTTTACAGTGGGTCCCGTGCATACCCGGGACCACGGCCCAGGATTGTTCCGTTGCTTGGTGGACGGAACCAGCCGCAAGGCTAACAAGAGGGACTTATGTATGCCCTTATCATGATGGTACCAGGAAGGAGGGAGCCAGCACTCCCCTCGGTCTCCTGGAGGCCCACAGGTCAGACCGGAAATTTAGTTGCACAACATACCTAATACCACTGTAAACACGAACATATATTGATAGCCGCGTATTTCCCCCGACCCGATGCAAGTTGTCTTATTTTATGGATCCTTTAGATAATTATCAGGTTTCGGGAATTAATAGGAGCAAGTCAGGAATATCATGAAGACAGGAGTATCAGGAGTACAATCGTACTATCATGTAAATCAAATTGGAAAATCATGAAGTCCGGTTATCATTCCCGTTATAGTGATAATCATAGAAGTCAGGTGTATCATGCCTTGTGTTGATAGATAGCATGATAAGAGGTGATATTTGTCAAGTAACATGCCATGAAATAGCACTATATAATACATGTCCCGAGTATAAGATTCATTTCCAAGAAAGTAATTAACCACAGCAAATAGCCAAAATTAGTCGACTAGGGGAAGGCAATTAGTCGACTTATGGAGGAGTTAGTCGACTATAGAGAAGGGAAAGTCGACTAATGGGTTGCGTTTTCAAAGAGTTGCGTTTTCAGGAGAAAAGTTAGTCGACTAGAAGAAGGGGTTAGTCGACTAATAGGCTGCGTTTCATAAGACTGTGTTTCATAAGGCCGCGTCTCACAAGTCCGCGTCTCACAAGTCCGCGTCTCACAAGTCCGCATCTTCAGAAAGAAAGAAAGTCGACTAGGGCAATGAGTTAGTCGACTAATAGGGTCGCGTCTTCAGAAGAAAAGCTGCGTTTCAAGGAGTTAGTCGACTATAACAAAAGGATAGTCGACTAATAAAGGGTTCTAGTCGACTAATGACTGGGTCAAGTCGACTAACAGAGTCAAACAGATAGCAGAATTATCCTTTAATTGTTGTGTTCGTTGATATGAAAATACAAGTGATTGCTCATGTCTTGGCGAGTAGAATTACTCGCCTAAAACTGATCCTGTGATGCGTCTGACGCAGAGAAGCACGGCCCCAATCCAAGAGGAGGGTACCGGCCCAGAGTCTTGCCGCCAATGAAGTGCACGGCCCCCAATCCAAAAGGAGTTGGCCGGTCTTCACAAGAGAGGGAAGGAGGTTGAAGGTGTAAGTCCAGTTCAACTTGGCAAAGTGAGATTTTGCAAACGATGCTACGGGGGACGAATCTATAGTCCGCCGGAAAGAGGTTGACGAGGAGGTGAAGGTGGTATGCTTGGTGGAGGCTACGGTGGTGTAGGTGGTGGTAGAGATGGTGGTGAAGCTTTGGTGGAGAAGATGGGTTCTTGGATGTTTTCTTGGTGAAAGAGGTTGAAGAAGATGGTGTTTGTGGTTGGAAATGGAGGAGGAGATGGAGGAGAATGAGGTGGAGGGATTTGTGGTGGAGAAAATGGATTTGGTGGGTGGTGGTAATGGCCGGCCAAGGGAGCTTGGTGGTTTTGTTGGCTGTTGGAGCTTGCTGGAAACAAAGGAGATGAAGGAAAATGAAAGAGAGAGAAGATGGGAGTGCTATATATATATGAAGAGGAAAATAATATAATATGTGCCATCTTCACTTTCCTTCCAAAGAATGCTGCGTTCTCAAAGCTGCGTCTAGGCAAAAAGGAGCCAAACGCGGGATTCAAGGCTGCGTCCAGTAGAAAACGCAAAGGTGCGTTTCAAAGAAAAGACAAAAGGACATGGGTGATTGGACTTGAGTTGATTTAGCCCATAAGCATTAAATGCAACGTGGAGGGGGATGGAGAGGATCACTGCATTTAATGATGAACTCAAATTGGTCAACTCGTGTCTGAGGAAGGAGAGAGAATAATGGAAAAAGAGAAAAGTGGAATATATGGATAAATTCCCGGTATCTGGGAAAATACCGAAAACTCCAGAAATGTCCAAAAATTGAAGTGTCTCGGGAAGCTTTCCAAAATTCACAAAAATAATAAATATTACATAAAGATTTTTGGTGAAATTGGTTTTCAGAAATTCAACTCCATTTTCAAAATAAAAATCCTGGAATCCATGGTGAACGGTGTCTACACCGGGTAGGCTGGATTTTCGATAAAATCTGAAAATTCCCAGAAAATGCCTGAAGGAAGAAAATATAATTTTAAGAAGGAATGTGAAAGCGGAATCCAAAATTTTGATTCCAATTATGAATTAAAATTCCTGGAATCAACCAGTGATACTGGCCGACACCAGTTTTGAAGATTTACAATTTAATTCCGAAAAATTCCAGAAAATCATGAAAAATCTAGAATATTAAAAAATAATATTTGAAACTAAAATTAGTCAAATCTGAATACCAAACAGATCAAAATCATGCAGTACTGCTATATGAGTAAGTATTTAAATAGCAGAAAATAAAATAAAATAATAATAATAATAAAATGCACCAAAAATCAGGATACGTAACTGTGCACGTATACCGAGGATGGGGTGTTACAGTAAAACTTCAAAACTTATATCTCATATGGATTTGAGTTACAATTAGGCACACAATTCAAATACAGGAAGTCTTCTTGTGATTCAGCTCGACGACGGACAGCGACAGCTTTATCATATTGGTGGATAAACTCAACAAGTTTTATGTTTGCATTCATAAACCCATCAAAAAAGAAATCAATACTCTCAAACCTTTACTATTTGTCATTCTGGCCCAAAAAATATCATTTAGATAAGCATTAACCCAATGTGTACGCAACCTATACATCTTTACCAACCAACTGTCTCCTTCTTCATCTATATGATATTTTTGCTCATCACTCTCCAACGTTTCTTGCATGTACTTATATCATGAGAGGAATACCAAAAGTTGAAATCAATGAAAAAATTATTTTCATGCTTGTTCATCAAGGAAATTTGTTACTTAGCAATCTGTTTCCTTATATGTCAAAAATAGAAACGGTACCGGCAATTTGGAAAAACTATCTTGATAGCATCACCTATCTAGACATCATGATCAGTAATGATTACCTTTGGTGCAACTTCATGCATTAAGAAGCCAAACAAATGTATCTCTTTGCTCATCTACGAGTAACGCACAACCAAACAAATGAACTCCTGCCCAATATTATTTCTCTTGTGTCGAATAAAATTAATACATTGTTGTGCGATTACTTGTTTACAACCTTCTTCATGATTCATCATAGCATTAACAACACGGGCAATATTAGTCCGCATTTGTACATCAATCAAATTGGTTATAATGATTCTGCTCATCTTTTATCGAATGTGTCAATGAGAGTAAAAGTGATGGACCTTATCCAGACTTGATAAATCACGTGAATGTGAATCAGCAAACTTGGTAACCACCCAAACCTTCTGTCTTATAATAAACGTAAATGAATATGCATCTCAGAAGGACACTGAACTCTAGTATCAATATGACGGTTGATGGTAAGCCCTTCTTATCTTTTATCCCCCAACTTCTTAACACCTTCCTGTAGACACTGTAAAAAAGACAAACTCTTAGATCTACTTATAATTTTTCTTTTAATTACTTGTAATTTTGCTCCTCAATATTTTTGTAAGTTTTCCTCTATCAATTTTTAATGGAAAACACCTCCTTGTTCCAACAATATTTTTTACAAATAATTTCAAACGGAGGCCTCCGTAATTTATCTATTTCGTTTTCTTCATGTCAAAATCGATGTTCCTTGCATAAGCATTGTAGCAGTTGTATGCTCCATCATCTGTTGTAAATTCTTATCCTAAAAAAATAACTATGCTTTCAGACATTTTACCATGCAAATTCATTTTCTACCAAAAAAATGTTATATTGAAAGAAAAGAAATAATTGAGGAAAGCAATATAAATATAATAACTAAAGACTACGACCTTAGTCGCAGTACCAAAAATATTTGAGGAACGCGACTTCAGCAGGTGTTTATAATATTACAGAAAATATTTTTATTAAACACTGTGACATTGACGCAGTTCTTAAATAATTAATGACTATAAGATAGACAACACTTTAATATATTAAAGGACAACGATTTAAGGTTGCAGACCTAATATAATTAAAATTGCGACAAAGGTCGCAGATTAAAAGTATCATTTCTTACAAAAAGAATTGTTATATAAAAGAAAAAATAATTGAGGAAAGCAACATAAATATAATAATTTAAAACTGCGATCTTAGTCGCAATACCAAAGATATTTGAGGAATGCGACTACTGTATATGTTTATAATATTACAAAAAGTATTTTATTAAATACTATGACTATTGTCGCACTTTAAATAATTAATCACTTTAAGATAAACTTTAATATATTAAAGGACTATGAGTAAGGTCGCAGACCTAATGTAATTAATCACTACGACTAAGGTCACAGTTTCAAACATTGTGAAATTATTTATTAAAAATCATGACCTTAGTCACATCCTTTAATAAAAAAAATATACTAGGTCGCAAACTCAACATAAACAAAAATAATTTTTTCAGTGACAACTGCAACGAAGAAAACATAAATAATAAATAAATCTAAAAAAAACTAACTTTTGGATCAGCATCCAAAGATCTCCCTCTTGCTGTATTTGCTTCATTCTGTGATGAAGTTGAACTTGATGATAATTGATTCATATTCAGATGGGGAGAAAGGGGCGGGGCTGGCGATGAGATGGGGTGGAGGGAGATGAATTATGGTTGGGGCTCGATATAGAAAAAGACAAGCTGAGAGAAATCTGATACATGTAAATAAAATAATTGAGATGGAGATCTCGTTGGAGATCTCGGCGGAGATTTGATGGATGAAATCTAGGTCTGCGAACTCAAAATCAATATCTGATCCCGCTTTCATAAGAACGATGCTCTTTGTAAATTCGAAATTTAGATCTGAAAGCGGGCAAAGACAAAGAGAGAGAGAGATAGAGAGAATAAAGAGAAGAAATAATAATAATAATAAAGAATATAAACCTAACCTCATCTCAAGAAAAACTGTCATATTTGAACAACATGGGCTTTTAGTAATTTTAGTTATTTTCAAAGCGGATCTTCAAGAAGATCACCCAAAACTGTGGCACTTATTGTGTCACGTCACCACCGGCGGAGAGACATTCTCACCTGTTGGCTAATATACATTTTTCTGATATATATAGCGCGCGCGCGCACACACTTCTATTCAAGAACAATGACATCCTTCAAAATTTTTCAGGGTGTTACAAGAAGAGGCGGGCAGGGCCGCAGAGGCAGCCGAACGGGCCAGGGGGAGAGTTGGGTGGGGAGGGGAGGGGAAGGGCAGGGACTAAGTGCGACGGGGAGGCAGGCAGGCGGCGAGGGGTAGGAGAGAGAGGGGCAATTTAGTCATTTTTAAAAATTTGATAGGTGCCTTAATCGCTTTGATGGGTGCCTTCATTAGTTTTATGGGTGACAATATCCGTTCTCTTAAAACACTAGACCAAGTCTGCAGGAAGCACGAGATTATCAGTAAGAAGCAAAATGTTAGTATAATGCCCATCACAGCATATTCGGCCAAAGTAAGAATATCCGTCTTTCCATGCAATTAATTAACCACAAGCTGTCTAGACTACTGCCATGAACAAATATTGTCTCTGAACTTTGTCATCACTAGGCAAACAGCTATTTTTCTCTGATGACGGCAAGTGTAGGAAGTTACTAATAAGCTTTTAATCATTAAAAAATAACAATCCAGTACATACATAAACCCCACCCATACAAATTTCTAAATTCAAGTCTCCATCTAGGAATGCAAGCAACATGTGGTAATCAAACAGATATAAATAAAAGTAAACAAGCATCCCAAGAAAGACAGAACTGTTCTCACCCATTTTTACTCTCATTTTACTCTCATACCTGCAAAATGCAAATAAAAAAACAGACAAAAACAAAACAGGACAATATTGAGGGGGTGTTTGGTTGCAAGGAAGTGGACGGAAGTATGAAAATTGGGAAGTATAATTGCTCACTTCCCTATCTATCCAAACATCGGAAAAGAAAAATAAGAAAATCCTTTTTCCTTTTCTCTTTTCTCTTTTACACAATCATTTCTTCACTTTCAGAGTGCTACAGTTAATTTTGTGGTCATATAAATCTCATTTGTAGTAAGTTGTAACACAAAACAGCTAATTTTTTGATCATGTAAATCTCACTTACATTCTAATTACAGTCTATTTTTTATTTTTCTTAATTGATTTTTATTTTAATATTATTTTGCGGTCAACTTTGTGGCCAACTTTTCCACTTTCACTTCCACATTACCATCCAAACGACGGAAAAGACAAAACATTTTTCAAATCACACTTCCCAACAGCATCCAAACCCCAGAAAACTTACTAACTAATTCCCAAGTTTCAAAGGAAATTATTACCGCTTTCTCACTTCCTCACTTCCACTCTTAACCAAACAGGTAGTGAAAAACAGCGAAAGGTAAATAAAAAGAGACAATTAGAGAAGACGAAAGCAGTTAAATTTCTAAATACAAAAACCATAAGTGCCTGTCAATATCCAGCAGAAACTGTGACCATCGCCATACATAACTACAGTTATGAGAAAACAAAGATTAAGTCACTATTAACCCAACCGCTGATTACTACTAAATATATGATAGGAGCTAAAAGTTCTATTCAAAACTAGAAGAGAGAGCTTTGGTTTTTCAAGCTTGAGCCTCAGCACAGCTCTTTTTTGCAGCAGAGGAGGTGATTGTCCAAACAGTGCCGAAGGGATCCTTAAGCTTGGCGAAGATGCCACCCTCTTCCTCTGTGATCTCACCGTCTTCAACAGCTCCGGCCTTCACCGCTTTCGACACAGCACTCGCAACGTCATCAGTCTCCAAACGAAACACGATCCCGCTCAAGCTGCAGGAGAGTTTGAAAGACCACGATTAATGCCCAAAATCATAAAATTTGTGGTTTCTTCTCAAATTAAACAAAAAAAACACTCTAGCCTAAGAAATTTAGAAATAACACGTATTACTAAAGGATTTATGCATCCAAGATTATCACACAAATCACATAACAATACTATAGTCTGAGAGGATAGTCTGTGAGGAAAAAAAATATTTCTCTTTTCAAGACACAAAATCACATCACAAAAATCACAGTATATCACAACGACAAAAAAACAAAACACAAAAAACAAGAAAGAAAGACATATTTTTTTCCTAAAAATATTCATTAATTTACAAGAAAATCGACAAAATAAGATAAATTTCAGCAAAGAAATTTAATAAGTAAATAAAAGAGAAAAAAGAGAGAGAGATTATTAGGCATACAGAGAAACGATCCTAAAATTACAGGTCATGATTAAAAAAAATGGGATAATAAGTACTTTACAAATATTCCTATACAAATGTTTTAGACCATAATTTAATCAGATAGTAAATACTAAAAATATTCGGATGCAAACATTGTCAACTATTTCATTTTCATTTTGTAAGATTCTAACATTAAAAAACTAAGAAGCACAAAAATACCAAACACAGCAAAATAGAAGAGAAAAAGAAATTCAAAGCACCCGTGAAGGCAAGACAAAAACTATAACTTTTCTCGCAACCATGTTGGTATAAAAAAAAAAAGAGATCCACGCAATAGAAATTCAAGATGGAAAAATCAAAAAAAGAGAACAAGAACAATGGAAATAATCAAAGAAGAAACGAGAACTGGACCACTGACAGATATAACCATGAAAACAGTCCAGCGCTTTCAAATTTTATGACTAATATTCCCCTACAAAAATAAATAATTAAATACTCCAAACATTGAGTGCGATAAATTTATAAAAGAACACTCAGAAGCTTGAAAATAACAAATAAAAAATCTGCAGCCACATCATATCCAAAGATCATAAAATAGCCTCGACATATCTAGGTCTTGCTAAGAATTTGCTAATCTGATATTAAACTTATATTCTATTATAGAACAGAGTTTTCAGCATGCAAAAGTTAAGATACATACTTTTAAATAACAAACACAGGAAAATAAGACATATTGTGAGAAAAAGTAAAAAGTACAGAAAGATAAAAACGGGAGGGGAAAAAAATCAAAAGGAGGTGACTCGATCTAACCGTAGCTAGGACAAATATTAAAAAAAATAAAAACGAAAGAAGTAGACAGTCAAAAAGAAGACTCAAATGTCTAGCAACAAGCAGAAAACTACAAACAATCTAATAAATCCAAAGATCGCATAGTATACTGGCAAAAAAAATAAAAGAAAAATGCGAGAATCTAGAAGCTTACCCCTGAGACTCATCAACCAGATCAGAGACGATGAAAACAGAGGGCCCGATCTTGAGCTCAGCGGAGAGAAGTAGAGGGAGCTCCTGATCGGCCTTCCTCTTGGGGTACGTGGATCGCTTCACCTCCTCGGCCCCGAACGCCTCCTTGTAGAACGCCACCGCCTCCTCCGCCTTCTTCGAGCCGATCAGGACCTCCGCCTTCAGGGCGGAGAAGCTCACCGCCGATCCATTCTGCTGCTCCGCCGCGGCCATCTTCTCCTCAGCCATTGCCACCTTAACCCAAAAAACCTAACTACAGGAGAGAGAAAGAAGATTAAGAAGAGAGAGAAAGGGATAAAGATTAAGCCAACGAGAGCAGGCGATGGCTGGTAAGTAGCAGCCTATATTTATAGTAGGCACGAAACCGTGATTTTATTTATCGCCATTAAAATGTCTTTTCACAAATTTAGTGGCCACTTAAATGGAAAACTCAGGGCGCCACGTGGATGTGCTTTATCTGGAACGGATAGTCAAAGGCAGTTGAAGTTTCGGTCCGAAATCAGGGCCGCTAACAGATTGGATATGTTATCCCGCAGGAATAGTTCTTTGGAGAAAAAAAACCGGCAGGTAAAGCTGCTTCTATAACTACACTTAAAAAATGGGTTACGTGTCTCGTCTCTATTGGTTATCGATTCGTCAGAGAATCAATTAAAAAGAAAGGAAACAGCATTTATCGCTCACGGGTCCCAACAGTGTTGTGTCGCGTGCTGTTTGGTCTCTGTATTAAAGAAAGACCAACAGGTCTGAGGGCACCACTTGGTCGAACACCATGGTTACATTGGAGGGCAATACATAAATAATGAGAACTTTGTGAGGGTTAATTTAGTGCGAGTGGGTCCCACAATCGTGGATATCTCGAAAATAATTGATATGCTCACCACACAAAATCCCCGCCCACAAAACAAAAACCACTCAGTAAATTTGCAGAGAAAGGACGCTCCGGAAAAGATTTACTCCAAGTGAGCGAATGTTTGGTTCGATGGAACTCACGGAAAAAATGTTAAGTGAGGAATAAGTGTGAAAATGTAAAGGTTCAGTGAGAAATTAAGATTATATAATTTGTAATATTAAAAGGTAAGTGAAAAATTATATTATATTTTTAATATTTATTTAGTAATGTGAAAATGAAAGTAAAAATATTAATTATAAAGTTGATTATAAAATAATATTTAATTAAATGTTAATTCTAAAATAACATTTTTGGAGTGTAATAGAACTATAAGTGGGATTTATATGACATCAAAATTAACTCTTTTGAGGTACAACTTAGTACAAGTGAGATTTATATGACCAAAAATTAACTCTAATACTTTGAAAGTGAGAAAATGATAGTGTAAAAAGAAAGTGTAAAAGAAAAAAAGAAAAGAAAATTAGGGTTTTTCATTTCTTATTTTTGGTTCAAAAGAAATAAGGGAAGAGGAAAATGTGTTTTCCCACTTCCCATTTTCCTCCAACTTTCATGAATCCAAACGCGCCCCAACATTAGCCCAAAAATCATACAATAGACATTATTCATTAACGAAATCACGTCCCGACACGAGGTAGTGATGTTGTCCTCTTGAGAAACTTATAAGTTTTTTGCATGTCAAATCTTGGATGTGAATTTAATTATCCGACATGACAAATAAGTTAAGTGATAGGTATTAAAAAAAAAGATGTCAATTAAATGAAATTGTTAGTAATTTAATTTAATCGATGATCTAAAATCTTAATGTGAGGAGATTTTAGACATATGATAATAAGGATCTCAAAAGTAATTTTGAGGTAATGACAGAAATGCAACTGCAATTCTTTAGTGGACTGAATTGTAATTTATGAAATTAAGAAATCTAATTCAGGATTAATTAGTGTATTCTTATTCCATTAGAAATCTGATCCTTATTTGATTACTAGTAGTCCCTATCATCGACTTATATAAAGCCTCCTAAAACTCTTGATCAGATATATAGAAAAAAGAAGGAAAAAACCTCTAATTTTTAAAAGGTGGTAAAAAAGAGTTGAAGAATATATCAGAAGATTAGTGCCCACTCTCCAACGGATCTAGAACTTTAGGAATACGAAAGAAGATAGTGAGGTGTTCGAGTCAGCATCTCAATTCGCATAAAAATATGTTAACGTGATCAATTCAGCGATATCTTGGAGGTATGATCACAAACTTCATTAAATCTATAGGACTGAAAGCGCATAGATTTTTTGTTGCTCAGTCTGTATTCGATCAAGGAGATCTCAGAAATTTTTTCACACTTTCAATTAGTATCAGAGCAAATCTTGATCACAGATATAAGTTGAACAGGCCATGTTGTTCATGAAATCATATTGCATATACAATGTATCATATGCAGGATTGTATGTGTGATGTAAACCCTTGTTTTGTAGCATTAATCCCGCTATTATGATTGTACAATATTTACTTACTATTTTATGTTATTGGATCCCACGAGGTTTGTTTGTGGTTAATTACATGGTGAATGATTGTAATTATATTTTTTTAATCCACGAGATATGTTTGTCATTATTTATTTATATGGATATGATATTGTTGACCTGCCTATGAAAGCATTGTAATTCCGCTGTGGAGGTCAGTCCTCGATGTTCTTATAATTGGATGTTCTCGGAGTTGAAAGTTCTCAGAGTTTGGAGTCCTCGGAGTTCTTGAAATCATTGGAGTCCTTGAAGTCCTCAGAGTTCCTTGGCAGACCTGCTTAGACAAAATGAAACATAATCCGACTAGGTCTTAAAAGAAGAAATTCATTTAGGTTTCGGGGCGCTACCTTGAACCCCCGTGACCTGACCGGGCAGGTCCATCCTCGGAATACTCTGCGAAGCGCGACATGGAGTCTTCAGCCACAATAACTGTGATCACATTTTATATGTTGATATTTACTACTTGTTTTAATTTATGTTACATAATGTATATGTTAATTTTATAATTAGAGGCGCCATTTATGCATGCAGATAATATGGCTAATGAGACTGACCTTAAATTACCATATATGTTTTTTGTGCCTAATAAAAAAATAACCCTCATTTTGTTAAAATTACTAAGTGGGAGAGGGATTTATTTTAGTCTCATGGTCTTCATCACTAGTTCATAGGTGATGTAATTAATTTTACATACTGCCTTCCATGCCTTCATATATATCAGACAAAGTCAATTTTTTAAGTCTAGGTATGAACCTCCTCATGGGATAGTTTTAACTGAATATTGTATGATGCTTTCTCTCTATCTGAGGGATACTAATAATTATGATTTTCATGTATATTTTATTTTTTTATCTATTTTTACCACATTTAATTCTGCATAGGTAGTTTTGTTTATGATTTTTTGCAGATATAAAGTCAGAGCAAATTTAAAGGTAAAATTTGAAAAATAATAATGAATAGAGTTGCAACATGAAAATCACTGATACAGAGACCCTGAAATGAACTCAGAGAGTAAAATATGATCTATATGTGAAGATAAAGCAGCCAAAAAAATTTCAAAGCCTGAAGTGAAGGTCAGACAGCCAATTTGCCATCCATATGGCTGATCCATCATTGACTATTCAACAGAGAGCAGAATCAGATTCAGAATTAGTGCAAACTTAATAAGTCTCGGTATTTTGATCATAATTTTGCTAAAGAAAATCAATTCAGATGATTCAAGATGTTACAGAAAGATAATTAAAAGGGTTACAACTTTTATGTTGACAACTTTTTGTTGGCACAGAGGCCCATCACTCTAGTTTTGATGATGATTAACTCATATCATTATAGTTTATTAATAATCTTGTGATATTTAGTTTCAGGTATTTGATCAAGATTTTAGTAGGTGTTTAGCTTCAACAAAGGAGTTTTGAAGATTTCACATGTTGATTCAAGAGCTCGAGCATCAAGATCGCATCTAGTACTCGATTGGAGTCAAGCTCGTTGGATCGCGTTTGGATCGAGTCGACTTAGAGAAGGAGTTCTACAAGAAGACCTCGGTTTGTGTTTAGTATGTTTAAATCATTTTAGAGATTAGATAGTATTGATATGCTCAAGTTCACACACACACACAAGTTTAAAGTTTATTGTTTTTGATTTTCAGTTTAACTGATTTTGGATTTCATGTCAAATATATATATATATATATATATATATATATATATATATATATATATATATATATATATATATGTATGTATAATGAATTCTATCTATATACAATATGCTTCAAATTTGTTTCAATATTATGTTTTTGTATTTACATGAGTTTTGGAGAAAATGGTTTTCCATTTCAAAAATTCAAGTTTTGAAAAATACCGATTTATGTTTAAAGCCTAATTTCAATATCACAAAAATAATTCAAATTGTTTATAATATGTGTTGAATTTTGGTCACACATATTTGTTATTCAAAGATCTTAAAAGAACTTATTTTTGTGAAATTTATGTGTATTTTATGGAATTTTTAGAAGGTAAAAAGACAAGTTTTCAATACCCAAATCCCTAGCCAGACTGCACTGGCGGTCGACCGGACGGTCGACCAGACCAGGCGTCGGTCGACTGTCATAGTCGATCGATGTGCACGGGACGTGCACAAAGGCCAACCATTCGGCCAGTCAGCCGCACGGCCGACCGACTAAAAGCACCCCATTCTCGGGTGGGGGCTGATCGATCGGGCGGTCGACTGGAGGCACAATGGTCATAAAAATGACCGTTGGCCGGTCGACTGGGCAGTCGACCAGAAGGGCATTTCTGCCCTTTCCTGGCTGCCAACGGGCAGGTTTTTGGAGGGTTATTGATTAAGCTTCAACCCGCACAAAATACAGAATTTCAAAACTTAAGAATAAAGAGTGCAAGGTACTCAATGCTACCGTTATAGCAAGTGGTTATGCGGGTCGTGATCCACAAGGAAGGACTAGTAATGGAAGCTTTTTTAACAAGTACTCTTTTAAGTTACAAAGAATGATTAAAAATCTTCTTTTAGTTCTTTAAAATGAAAAAGAGTTAAAGTTAAGTTAGGAAGAAAGTGATAGTTAGAGAAGGCGGAGAAAATGAAAGTGGATATGTACAAAGAAGTAGAAAAACAGTGAAAGAGATTTGGAAGATTGTAGTGTTGATAATTTACACTAAATTAAAAGAAAAGAAAACCTAAAAGAAAAACTTACCTCTTTTGATTGATGACTTACCTGAAACCCTTACATGTTTTACCTTACTTCGGAGGCGATCAACGCATAACCCAATAAGATCGAGCTCAGTCCCCATTCGTATTACATCATCAAGATGAATAAGAATGAAATGATACGAAATCTTGAGGAGAAGAACATCATCATGAAATATCGGTGACACTCACACAAATATGGCTATATTGATGCTTCTAGATTCACTTGGATGCTCATCATAACCAAAAGAGGAAAAGTAGAAAGAAGAAGAAGAAAACAAAAGTAAAGATGAACATAAAAAAAGTTATCTTTTATTGCTTGCAGAAACGATGGAAGAAAGGAGGAGGGTACATTGGTGTCACTCTCAACATAAGCCTCTCTCTTACTTACATGAATCTCAGTCTAACCTATACTTACAAAGAAATAAAAATTACATAAAAAGAAAATAAAAACTTACACTAAAAAAAAATGAAAAACTAGCCTAAAATCTATCTCTGCTTGGTCGTCCCCTTTTTTCCTTTGAAACTGCAGGTATTTATAGGAGAAATGTAGAGGGTAGAGGAGTATGAAGATAAGGGAAGCGGGCTATTTCTGAATTTGAATCCTCCCCTTATCTCCGAACTTGATTTGATGTGGATATGCAGTTTTGATCTGCAGCTTATTGGCATATTGATTTCTAAATATAACTTATCAAATGACAGAATTAGAAAGAGTGATCAACATAAGCATTGTAACCCTTTAAGTCTTCTATCTGGACCATCTTGAATCATCAGATTTGAGTTCTGGTAGTGAAAGTTATGATTCAAATACTAAAATATATCCCAGCCAGAATCTGAGTCAAAATTGCTTCATTTCATCCATTGATCTTCTCTCTATCCATTTATCCCTTTGGATTTGGACTCTGTATTTGACGTTATCCCTGGTTAATCTTTAGCTTTAACCACTTGATTCATCAAAAACTGAATTTAACCAACTGGATTTGGGATCATCCTCCTCTAACCAAATAGATCTAGCTAAATCTGAATTTAACTGATATTTATTTGATTTTATCCTCTTTCTCCCCATGATTATCTTCTGCAAAATAGACATTTAAGAAAAAGAATTTAGCAGATTTAGTATTGAAATCACCTAGAGGGGGGTGAATAGGTGATAATGCTAATCAATGCACAAATTAAAAATTATGATGCAACGATCACCCAAAATAAGACTAGAAGCCAAATACCCCGTGAAGGGCTCTGAACTCCTTCCTCGTGATTCCTCTAGATAAGAGTTTGAGGTGCGTATTGCAATCTTGAACGCAAATATCGAGAATTTTTCCGAGGTTCGAGCACTCAGCTCTACGTCTCCGCCTTCACCCAGAAGGATTTCTAACCACTATAATTTCACAAAGAGTTACAATCATACCGGAGTACCCAACTCCACAATCTCAAGTACAAGTATTCTCTTGGTGATCAAAAGACCACAAACTCTCTTTTGAAAAATCCTTTTCCCTTACAAAAGCCCTGTAGAACAATGAGTAGGATTGAAGCTCTAGTATTGTAAGTGGAAAAAGAAAAAGATTTTGAGAGAGTTTTGAAATAAAAACTTCAGAAATGAGAGATTTTTTAGCACAAAAACCAAGAACCAAACTCTTTTGAAAGCTCTTTAAACTTTGAATATTTTGCAAAATGATTGTTGTGAATCCCATAACCCAAATCACCCCTATTTATAGGATAGAGATAGGGATTAAAGGGTAAACTAACAAAATGGTAATTAAGAAGTATTTGACCCAGAAAACAGCCCCTAACCACGTTTAGAGACAAAAAGGTCATTTAAAACGTGTATTAAAAAGTAGCCGTTATGGCTGAAAACACAGCCTCGGTCGACCGGCCGGTCGACCGGGTTTCAAATAAAAAGAGCCGTTGCAGCCTACGGTCGACCGCCCGGTCGACCGCAACAAACAGAGAGTTGCTTGGTTACAGACGGTCGAAGGTCGGTCGACCGAAGTGGGGTCCGGTCGACCGCCCGGTCGACCAGGAGACGTGCACACATGCACGCACCCAAACGGTCAGATTTCCGGTCGACCGGTCGGTCGACCGATCTGACCTGACATAGAGTCGGTCGACCGACCGGTCGACCGTCTCCGATCAAAAACTGAAATTTGAAAAGGATTTTGAGGAGATTTTGATGGTTTACAAAATAGTTTTAATCAGAACTATGTGTAATACACAAAATTGAGTTTATAAGCAAAAGACTATATTTAAAAATATTTTGTATATATATACGAGAAATTTTTAGAAATGACATGTGCGCAAAAACTTATGTGTAGGAATTTTGAGCTTCAAACCTATTCACTATTCTTTCACAAAACTATGAAACTAAAAACAAATCTAATGAAGTCTCTTGAGAAAAAATGAAGTCTTGAGCCATGCAATGCCATGCTAGAGCCTTCTCTTCTATGGACATTCCCTCTTGTGTCATATGCCTTGTTTGCTCCATGAACCTTGCAATAGCTAAGCAATGGCCTTCAAAAATGGTACTAACCTGAAACTTATCTTGAACAAACTTATTAGTACCATATACCTTCTATGTGTTTTATTATCATCAAAATTTTAAACAAATGAAGAGTGTAACCTTTAGGGCCAACAATCTCCCCCTTTTTGATGATGACAAAACAAATAGGCTATATCAAAAAGATATAAAGAGAGGTAAAACTCCCCCTCAAATTATGCTATATTAAACAAGTAAAAGCAATTCAAAAACCGTAAAAAACAATTTTGAGTAAGCAAAAACATGAAGAAACATGAGACTAAAAACTCTTGCTAAAAACTCTTGCAAAAACCATATACACTTGCAAAACTCATATATACCTCATATATACAAGAAACTCATCATACCCATATTCTCCCCCTTTTGTCATACATCAAAAAGGGATAAAGAGATAAGAAAACATTTTTATTTAATAACACAAACATTAAATTCACCACATATACAGGAAAATCTATTAAAATCAAGTGGTTTAGCGAAAATATTGGCAAGTTGCAAATCCGAAGAAACATAATCAATCTCTATATCACCTTTCTCAAAATGATCTCTAAGAAAGTGATATCTAATCTCAATGTGCTTGGTCTTACTATGTTGATTTGTATTCTTAATCATATGAATAGTACTAGTATTATCACAAAATATTTTTATATGGTCATAATACAAATCATAATCAAGGAGAGTATGTTCATCCAAAGGACTTGTGCACAACAAGCTCCCGCCGCAACATACTCCGCCTCGGCGGTTGAGAGGGCTACCGAATTTTGTTTCTTAGAGGACCATGAAACAAGACAATTACCAAGAAATTGACATGTCCCACTAGTACTCTTTCTATCCACTCTACAACCCGCATAGTCAGCATCAAAAAAACTCGTCATAGAAAAATCTCCAGTTTTCGGATACCAAAGACCCATTCCAATAGTGCCCTTAATATAACGAATAATGCGTTTTATCGCAATAAGATGAGACTCTTTAGGACACGATTGGAATCTAGCACAAAGACACACACTAAACATGATATACAGCCTACTTGCCGTTAAATACAATAAACTACCAATCATGCTTCTATATAACTTAATATCAACACATTTACCTTGGTCATCCTTATCAAGCTTGGTTGTAGTTGCCATGGGAGTGTTGCAAACTTTCGAACCTTCAAGTCCAAATTTCTTTATGAGTTCCTTTGCATACTTGGCTTTACATATGAATATCCCATCCCGCATTTGCTTGATTTGGAGTCCAAGAAAGAAGTTTAATTCACCCATTGAAGACATTTCGAATTCACGTTGCATACAATTTTCAAATTCCTTGCACAAAAGCTCATTAGTAGAACCAAAAATTATATCATCAACGTAAATTTGCACTATAAGAATGTCATTATCAACATGCTTAGTAAATAATGTTGTGTCTACTTTGCCTTAACAAAATCATTTGAAAGAAGAAAACTAGAAAGCCTTTCATACCAAGCTCTAGGAGCTTGCTTTAATCTATACAAAGCTTTATCAAGTTTAAAAACAAAATTAGGATGAACATGATCAACAAAATTGGGAGGTTGTTCAACATAAACTTCTTCATTTATAAAACCATTTAAAAATGCACTTTTTACATCCATTTGAAAAAGTTTAAAATTTTTAAAAGATGCAAAAGGTAGTGTCATCCGTATGGCTTCAAGCCGTACTACGGGTGCAAAGGTCTCCTCAAAGTCAATTCTTTCAACTTGAGTGTAACCTTGGGCCACTAACCTAGCTTTATTTCTAATAACATTTTCTAACTCATCCATCTTATTCCTAAAAATCCACTTAGTACCAATTATTGGTCTATCGTGGGGTCTAGGAACAAGGTGCCAAACTTGGTTGCGCTCAAATTGATTGAGCTTTTCTTGCATAGCTAGCAACCAATATGAGTCACCCTTGGCTTCGAGGATGTTTTTGGGTTCAAAATGAGAAATGAATGCAATATTACCACACAAGTCATGGAGTTTGGAGCGAGTTGTTACCCCTTTAAATACATCACCTATGATGAGATCCTTGGGATGATTTGTAGCGTATCTCCAATGTTTAGGAAGCGGTTGAGAGCTTTCCACTTCATCCTTTTGAACATCACCAATGGGTTCTTTCTTTTCTTCTTGAATGGGTGAGTCCTTCAAGGATAGCTTCTCCATGTCCTCACCTAATGAGTCAAACTCTACAACATTCTCAACAATAACATTAGATTCTTCAAATTTAACATGCATGGATTCTTCAATAGTAAGAGAGAATTTATTGAATACTATATACGCTTTGCTAGTAGAAGAATATCCAACAAATATTGCTTCATAAGCTTTAGCATCAAATTTACCCAAGTTATCTTTAGTATTTAAAACAAAACACTTGCATCCAAAAACTTTGAAATATGAAACATTTGGTTTTCTAGAATGATAAATTTCAAAAGAGGTTTTGAAAGAATTTTTACACAAATAAATACGGTTTGATATGTAGCATGCGGTGTTTACGGCCTCGGCCCATAGATATTGAGGGAGGTCATATTCACTTATCATAGTCCTAGCCATCTCTTGAAGGGTTCTATTCTTTCTTTCTACAACTCCATTTTGTTGTGGAGTTCTAGGACATGACATTTCATGCTTGATTCCCTTTTCATCACAATAAGTCATGAAGAGTTGGTTAACAAACTCACCACCTCTATCACTTCTTATTTTCAAAATCGAAAAACCCTTTTCTTTTTCAACCCTTTTTCAAAAAATCTTAAAATGCGAAAAAGTTTGATCTTTATGTTCCAAAAAAAAAACCCAAGTAAACCGGGAAAAATCATCAACTAAAACAAATGCATATCTACTACCATTTAAGCTTTTAGTTTTAGTTGGTCCAAAAAGATCCATATGAATTAATTCTAATGGCCTAGTTGACATGATATCCTTGATTGGTTTGAAAGAAGACTTGGTTTATTTCCCAAGTTGGCACGCACCACAAATGCGGTCTTTTACAAACTTCAAGAAAGGAATACCCTTCACCAATTCTTTAGGATTAATCCTAGCAAGATGATCAAAAGATGCATGTCCTAATTTTCTATGCCAAAGCCAAGAAGTCTCATAAAAAACATTCAAGCATTTAGTAGAATGATTGGTCACTAATGTTGCACATTTATTATCATGTTTTCATACTTATTATAGAATAAAATCTGCTTTGCCCTAATTAAATGTTTAATTTATTTGCAGGCTCATTCCTTAAGGAGATGAAGAGAAACAAGCCCAAAAGCCCACCAAATTCTGATTAATTCAGAATAAATTTGAAATGAAGAAATCAGGGCAAAATCTTGGCATATAAGGAAGGTTTAGAAGAATCCTCCCTGAATCAAGATGAAGAAATCAGGGCAAAATCTTGGCACATAAGGAAGGTTGAGAAGAATCCTCCCTGTGGGCAAAATCTTGGTATATAAGGAAGGATGAGAAGAATCCTCCCTGAATCAAGCACAATCAAAGGCTGTTTTGTCAACTTTTAAAGAAAAAATAAGAAAATCAGAAGAAGATACAGGAAATACATCAGACCAGGAGATTCCCCCAATCTTCCTGGGATCTTCTCCTTTAGGTTTTTTGCCTATAAATACTGGTTTTAGCTGAGCAAGGGGGAAGGCAGATTAGGATTTAGCCTAGTTTTTCATTTCTTAGTTTAGATTTTTGCTTTTCTTTTTCATGTAATTTAGTTTTCATTTATGTAATTCTGAGGAGATCAACTTTCATCGAAGAACAAGACTTAAGCTTGAGCTAAAAGTGACAATTGGTGTAAGGTTTTATTTCTTTTCTTCGATTGTTATGAAATCAAATCAATGCTATTTCCTTGTATGTTCTTTTTAGTTCTCTTCTTCTTTTCTATTTTACCTTTCTTTTTGGTACAATTGTCTTCCAAGTGAGTCTAAAAGCATCGAAAGAGCCTTGCCTTTGCGAGTGCCACCGATAGCTCATGACGATGGAATTGTGAGTCTCTCTGTATCATTTCATGCTTGCGTATCTTGATGATGTAATGTGGAAGAGACCAACACTCGACTCTTATGGGCTATGCGCTAACTGCCTCCAATTCAAGGTAACATTGAAGCTAAGAATTCAAGGTAAGCTTTTGGTGAAAAGAAGGTAAATATTTGTTTTCTTTTCTTTTTTCGTTTCTGTAAATTAAATCACTACATCTTCCAACTCTATCATCTCCACTTCATTGTACTTAGTCGCTTTTCATCGTTTTCTGATTTTCCACCTTCTTCATCTTCCATTTTCTTTTAACTTTAAGATAACTTTCTTTTTCATTTTCATAACTAAAAACAGAAAAGAACCTTCGTTTTATTTTCTTAAAAGATTTCTATAAAGAACTGTAACGCTTCCATCGCAAACCCTCCTTATGGATCACGACCCGCATAGCCACTTGCTATAGCGGAAGAATTGAGCACTTGCACATCTTCTTTCTTAAGTTCTATAATCTCGTATTTTGTGTGCAGGTTTAGCATCAATCAAATTTTGGCGCCGTTGCCGGGGAGGGTAAAACGGTTTTTATTGAAATCTGAATTTTTCTTGAAAATTTTTTAGAACTAAACGAATTTTCTTCTCCGTTGTAGGTTACAGGGCAAGCAAAGCAGGAAAATAAGTTTGTAGTGACATACAAGTGGTATTGGGCCTCTGCTCTAGAAAGCAGAGACCCATTGCCCTCTGAATTGCCGCGTTTTCACGGCAAAAGCCGCGGATCCGCGGCAATAAAGAGTTGACTACTAACAGGTTTTCGCAGGGCTGCTAGCTTTGCAAATTCTAGTTTCCTGCAATTATTTATTTCTTATATGCTATCACAAAAACCTGCTAATAATCAACAGTAAAATATTTGTTGAAAAAATAAAAAAATTGATTAGTGATTGGGAAAGAGTTGTCTAGAGTTTTAGCACAAATATTTAACAAAGAGATGAAGGTTAGAATCCACCTTGGTGCTTAGATCACTCCCACAAATGTATTTAAAGATCGTTATACCCTTTCCAATCTCCGCTATAGCAATGGCTATACGGGTCGATTCTCGAGGAGAGCTAGCGATAGAAGCGTTACGGTATGTAGTGAAGAAATGAAAATGAAATGTCTTCTATGTATTTACACAATAGCAAGAAGTAACATGAAAAGAAGTGATGGATTTGTGCATTATGGAAAAGAAATTAAAAGAATGAGTGAAGTGTATTGCAAAGAAAGAAAAGCTAAAAGAAAATGTTGGAAAACTTTTAGATGAGAAGGTACATGGCTAGCTAACTTTACCTCATTGCTAACTTGCTAAACTCAATGGTGATTGCAAGATTGCCTCATATTGATTCATTGGCAATTAAAAATAACTTGCATGTTTGTTCAATTGATGTTTCCATCTTGAAGATTAGTGTTCTCTTGTTGTTAGCTTGAAGCCTCATATTGAATCATAGGCTCTCTAAATAGATGTTCAACGATGAACTCTAGGATTGGTACTCAAAGGATGCTAAATTGAAAGAATCAACATTCATTTAAACATTCAAGACATAACTACAATTTAGCTTGAAGTAAAGAAGTTGTTCTTAACAAGTAGCACATGTTTGGTGATCCATCCTCATGTTCCATCAAAGGCTCTTGTTCTTGACAAGGCTCTTGTTCTTGAAGATTAGTGTTCTCTTGTTGTTAGCTTGAAGCCTCATATTGAATCATAGGCTCTCTAAATAGATGTTCAACGATGAACTCTAGGATTGGTACTCAAAGGATGCTAAATTGAAAGAATCAACATTCATTTAAACATTCAAGACATAACTACAATTTAGCTTGAAGTAAAGAAGTTGTTCTTAACAAGTAGCACATGTTTGGTGATCCATCCTCATGTTCCATCAAAGGCTCTTGTTCTTGACAAGGCTCTATCCGAGGCACACATGAGTCATATGGAGTTTTAACAAGCCATTACCAAGGGAAAGCAACTATACTTCCTTGGAAATCAAAAGAAACTCTAACTATGAAAGTATTGAAATAAGCAATCATCCAAAGAGATAGAAGTTAGCTAGGTAAGTTATTAGCTAGCCATGCAATAGGAATTTAGCTCTCCATTACACAAGTAACAAAGCTACAATTCATTATGTAAAGCAAAGATCTAAAGCAATTACAATGAACTAGAATTAAAGTAAGAAATTAAAGCAAGGTAAAGTAAAGCATACTAGAGTTTGCAAAGAGATGAATGGAGCTCTTTTGATCAATCTTTGGTCACAAGAATGTCACTTCCTTGGTACAAGCTCTCAAACAGCACTCTCTCTCTCTCACTTTGTCAAGATCTCTGGGAGGAAGAAGATGAAGTCTAAAAACCTAGGAGAAAACAAAAATACAAGAATTTTCCCCTATTTTCTTCTCTCTCTTCTCTATTTTTTGTGCAGACCCTGGTCACCTATTTATAGCCATCAGTGAGAAGCCTCTAGAGCCCTGGCCGTTGGCGCAAAATCCAGATCTCAACGGCCTTGGATCTGCCGCGCGCGCGCGGCAGGGGCGCGGCACTGTTGAGGCCGTTGGCTAACAACTTTCTGGTACGAGTTGGTTGCAAGGTTGTTATCCACGTGTCCTTCTAGAGTCTTCAGTTGGCGTGCGGATCTCTCTGGATTCTGATATCAAATCTTGAGCTCTTTTGATTTAATCTCTTTAATTATTGCTAATTAAAGTGATTAATGGGCTTTTTCTCTTTAAGTTGTGGGTCTGCAAAAATAGAGAGAAAAGGGTTAAAAATCACATATTTATATACAATATGCATGGTATGGTAGTGGTAAAATATGCAAATATGTATAACAATCACACCCCCATACCTAGCTTTTGCTCGTCCTCGAGCAAAAAAAGAAAGAAAAAAGAAAGAAAAAGAAAAAGAAAATCCTAACTAATTTATTACACCACTTTCGTAGGTGACACGATTGCACTGAGCACGTGCAACAAGCCGTTAAACCTCTAGGTTACCCTAGAGGAGGAGTGTTGTCTCCTGAGGGTTTTCAGCGGATTGCACCCACAAAATCCATAAAGAAAAATAAAAGGGTTAGTGAAATTTTTGATCCATGTTTTAAAGATTCTAACTTGATCTATAGGTTTTAGGTTACTCTAAATTTTTCATTCCTCTTATAAGTGTCTATTTGGAGTGATGTTTTCATCTTAGGTTAAGATTTTAGGGAAAATATTAAAAACCAGATTTTGCATCAATCCTAGGATATATACATCTATAAATATGAAGGATCTTTCTTAGACTAAGTTCATTTATTTACTAATATATATATAAATTTTTTTAATTTATTTACAATGTTTATTTATTTACATTCCCTTAGCATCCTTAGGTTTTCTAGTTTACCCATGTAGCGAGTCTCTTACCGATGACTCCCAAACCACACGGTTTTAGGGCATCAGATGAGAAAACATCCCTAGGGTTCGATGACTCGAGTAAACTAGGCCACTTAGGATTTTAAGGGCTTAACCACCTTTAGGCGTGATTGGTAATGCTTCTTGAGGCACTACCTACCAGCTTAATCAGTAGTTAAGTATTTTTTTTCTTTTTTCTTTTTTTTGACCACCTTTAGGCGTGATTGGTAATGCTTCTTAAGGCACTACCTACCAGCTTAATCAGTAGTTAAGTTTTTTTTTTCTTTTTTTTGACCACCTTTAGGCGTGATTGGTAATGCTTCTTAAGGCACTACCTACCAGCTTAATTAGTGGTTTATTAATTATTTATATACATTATATATATATATATATGTAACTAAAATCACAAAGTCTTTGATTAATCCTTCAATATGTTCAATGTTTATATCCTAAAGAAAGAATTAAAATCTAGTAATTTTTCTAATCATTTATTACTTAACCTAAAAATCTAACAAAACTCCTCTTTTCAACTTATAATTAGAAATCTTAATTTAGAGCTTCCTTAATCCCTAAATTTCAAGTTTGATTCTTTAGACATGGATCAAAGAATTTCTTTTTTTTTTTATTTATTTTTCTAAAAGAAAAGTAAAATCTAAAAAGAAAGTGGAAAATCTAGAAGAAAGATAAAATCTAAAAAGACCTAAAAAAATAAAATCTAAAAAAAACCTAAAAAGAGAGTAAAAATCCTAAAAAAAAAATAAAAAACCTAAAAAGAAAGTGAAAAATCCTATGTTAGCATCTACCCCCCCATACCTATCTCATGCATTGTCCTCAATGTATGCGATATGAAATGATGCATGAAATAGGTAAAGGATAAAGCTACTCCCTCTGTCGTTTTGGACCCACGGTGGTGCTCGGTCCAGCCGACTGTGTTCTCCTCAACGCTGCCTCTATACCATCTAAGCGAGAGGATTGCTCCTCTACCTTCTTCCTAAGCCGGACCTGCCCCCTAAATATCTTCTTCATGCCCTTCCAAATGACGGACATGAAGGCTCGTGAGTCTGCTGGTGGGTCCTGTCTCCAAAATTGGGGCTCATCTTCCTCCTCTAAGCTCTCCTCCGAAGAGGGCTCCACAGGAATGTCCTCAGGTTGGGCACGAGGTGTCCAAAGGGCGTGTAAGCAACCAGTGTATGCACTGGTGGGTTTCTCAGCTACAACATACACTCGGTCAAATGAGTCAAATACAACGTCTGGTAGGAAGTTTCTACACAAACGTGTAATCAATACTGGATGAGAATATTTTGCACCCCGAGTGCGGGAGGAATTATCAAGTATGGCATGAAAAATGGCCCTATTCAGACAAACCGTGTGTCTATGAGTCATTAAATCATGAATGATTTGTAACACGAGTCTGTTGAAAGTCGTGGTATGATCTAGTCCAAAAATATTGCGTTGGAGCCAACGTCCAATGCAATGTACATTTCTAAACGTGGATTGGGCTTTGAGCCCACGGTCCTGCTCTGTGCAGCGGATCCCCATGATAGGCATGTAATCAACTAGTGGCAACGGGTCAGTATAATGGGGATGAATGGGGACAGTGGTGATTTCAGCAATGAGTGGAATGGTGACAAAGATGTCACCATATGGCATATGAACTGTGAATTGTTGTGTGTTATGATTAACAGATGCATGATCCAATGTGTTGTAAAATGTGGTGACCAAATCAGGGCAATAGTAAGCATTATTGTCATTGTTATCATAAACTAAGGAATACCAATTCCACGCATGTATTAGATCTACAAATATATGCCCATATCCCCCTTGATCATTCAAAAGTTTAGAGAAATCCCTCTCCACAAACAAGCTAGGGGCTATTAATAATAGTAAAAATGTAGAGCAAAGGAACCAAGAGATCAAACCACCCCCGGATTTCGTGAGGGGAAATCAAAAGACAGGTGTGCAGAAGGCACCAGAGACAGCTTCAGGAAGAATGGGTCTGTTTCTGTCTCCAGGGAAAGAAGTCAGTCAGCCTGAAATTTTCCAGCGCGCCTGAAGTGTCAGAACTGCGGCGGAACTGCGGCAGGGCGCGACAGATTAGGGAAAACTGGGGAGCAGAATTTTGGTGGAGGTCGGCTGTGGAAGGAGATTTTCAGATCTGAGGAGAAGTTTTCGTTTGAGGGAGGATGAGTTGGGGAGGAGAGTATTTATAGGGGGAAGAAAAAATGGGATTTCCAAAGTTATCCCTAGGTCAAAGATATAATTATAACCCTAGATCAAAGGAGTTTGGAAATGAGTGGAATCCTAGGGAAGAGAGAGAATCCTAGGAATGTGGAACTCTTTATATGCACAAAAATCCCTAATTTTTTTTATTTACAAAAAGTGTAAAAGAAAATATTTACAAGTGTGGTCCCAAAATAATATGCAGGAAAATGCATGGGAAACTATACAGATGGAAATGTCACAAATAAACTGGGTCACAAAGACCCAATTCGTGAACGTCGTGTGACATGGAATCAGTGGTAAAAAATGGCTTAAGACGTTGACCGTTCACAGTGAATTTGTTGCCATTATTTGGGTCAAGAATCTCAATCGCACCATGGGAAAAGACAGTTTGCACAATGAATGGCCCTGACCACCTGGTTCTCAGTTTACCAGGGAAAAGATGGAGTCGTGAATTATACAACAGAACCTTTTGTCCTACGACAAAAATTTTCCTGTGAATAGATTTATCGTGAAAAAGCTTGGTTCTGTGCTTCGTGATCCGAGCATTATCATATACCTCGTTTCTCAGTCTTCAAGCTCGGATATATGCAACTTCCTTAAAGCACCGGCTTTATCCAAATCCAAATTCAGCTATTTTAAAGCCCACATAGCTCGGTGTTCTAATTCAACAGGCAAGTGATAAGGTTTCCCAAATATAACTCGATATGGAGACATACCAAGGACAGTCTTGTAAGCGGTCCTGTATGCCCATAAGGCATCAGTGAGTTTGATGGACCAATCCTTACGGTTCTGTCCTACAGTTTTCTCCAAAATGAGTTTTATCTGTCTATTCGTGACTTCAACTTGCCCATTGGTTTGAGGATGGTAAGCCGTGGATAATTTGTGAGTGATAGAATACTTGCGCATCAGGGCTTCAAAAGCCCTATTGCAAAAATGACTCCCATTATCACTTATTATCGCACGGGCGGCTCCAAAGCGAGAGATGATGTAGTCTCTTAAAAACTTGATGACAACATGGTTGTCATTTGTCCGTGTTGGAATCGCTTCAGCCCATTTAGAAACATAGTCTACGGCTACCAAAATGTATTGGTTACCGTAAGACAGAGGAAAGGGTCCATAAAATCGATGCCCCAGAGGTCGAAAATTTCAACTTCCAAGATGGGTGTGAGGGGCATCATATCTCTCTGTGAAATACGACCTGTCATTTGACATTTATCACAAAGCTTGCAAAAGGTATATGCATCCTTAAAGAGAGTGGGCCAGTAGAATCCACTCTGAAGCACTTTTTCCGCAGTTTTCCGTGGACCAAAATGTCCACCGCAAGCTAACTTGTGACAGAATGTCAAAACGCTCTGATGTTCATCCTCAGGAAGGCATCTACGTATGATTTGGTCAGGACAGTATTTGAATAAATACGGTTCATCCCAAAAGAAGAACCGCATTTGGCGCAGAAAACGATGTTTCTCTTGTCCTGACCAATGAGAAGGTATTTGCCTGGTAGCAAGGTAGTTCACTATATCAGCATACCAGGGCTCTCCACATATCTCAAAAATGTGCTCGTCAGGAAAATCATCGTTAATCGGTATTCTTTCCTTAGGTGCATTTGGGATTCTCGACAAGTGATCCGCAACCACGTTCTCAACGCCCTTTTTATCTTTTATTTCCAATCAAACTCTTGCAAAAGAAGTATCCAACGAATCAATCTTGCCTTAGCATCCTTCTTTTGCATCAAGTATTTTAGGGCGGAGTGATCAGTAAAAATTATAGTCCTGGACCCTAGCAGATATTGACGGAATTTCTCCAACGCAAAGACAACTGCTAAAAATTCCTTTTCAGTAGTCGTGTAATTGAGTTGGGCATCATTTAGCGTTCTGCTAGCATAATAGATTACGTGTTGCCTATTATCAATACGCTGTCCTAAAACAGCGCCTATAGCAAAGTCAGAGGCGTCACACATAATCTCAAAAGGCTTGGTCCAATCTGGTGCAGAGATGATCGGTGCTGAGACAAGTCTATCCTTAAGCTCTTTCCACGATTTTTGACATTCTTCATCAAAGATAAAGGGTACATCCTTCCCTAAGAGATTTGTCAAAGGTCTTGCAATGTTGCTAAACCCTTGAATGAATCTTCTATAGAAACCAGCGTGCCCTAAGAATGATCTAATGTCCTTTAAGCATTGTGGTTCAGAGCTTCGTTATGACTTCCACTTTAGATTTGTCCACCTCGATTCCTATTCGTGATACCTTGTGCCCAAGTACGATTCCTTGCTTGACCATAAAATGACACTTTTCCCAGTTAAGTGTCAAATTCTTCTCCATACAGCGTTGTAACACCAACTTTAAATGGTACAAGCATTGCTCAAAGGAATCCCCATAGATCGAAAAATCGTCCATGAAAATTTCCAGAAATCTCTCCACCATGTCCGAAAAGAGGCTCAACATGCAACGTTGAAACGTTGCAGGAGCATTGCAAAGACCGAAGGGCATCCTTCTGTACGCAAACATTCCAAAGGGACAGGTGAAGGTCATTTTTTCTTGGTCCTCGGGAGCGATTGGGATCTGATTATATCCTGAATATCCATCCAGGAAACAATAGTACTCGTGTCCCGCCAATCTCTCCAGCATCTGATCAATGAATGGAAGTGAAAAGTGGTCTTTACGTGTGGTGGTGTTCAACTTCCTATAATCAATACAAACTCGAACTTTCGTTAGAAGACGTGTTTGTATCAATTCTATATTCTCATTCTCCACCACAGTAAATCCAGCTTTCTTAGGCACAGCGTGGACTGGACTTACCCATTGACTATCAGATATGGGATAGATAATCCCATTGTCTAATAGTTTCAAAATCTCAGATCTAACAGCTTCTTGCATAATGGGGTTAAGTCTGCGCTGTGGGTCTCTTTTCGGCTTAGCATCTTCTGTCAGATGAATTCTGTGTTGAACAATGGAGGGACTAATCCCCTTGATATCAGCCATGGTCCAACCAATGGCCTCTCTATTTTCCCTTAACACAGTCAAAAAGTCCTCTTCTTGTTGTTCAGTGAGATTGGATGCAATTATTACAGGAAAGGATTCCTTTTCATCCAAGTACTTGTACTTGAGATGGCTAGGAAGAACCTTAAGCTCAGAAGGGACAGGATCTATCACTGGTTGTTCATGGTGCAAGGGAAGAATAGGGGTGGAATTAGTGGTCCTTTCAACATTTGATCCAACAATCTGATCAAGAGTGAAGTCGTCCGACTCCAACTCAAACTCCTCTTCAGACTCATACTCAATTTCTTCCACATGTTCACTGGTCAATCCCTCAATCAAGTTTACTTCAAAAGAATCATGATCCACATCCCTTGGCTGCTTCCCCAGATGGAAGACATTCACCTCTTTCGTCATATCTCCGAACGTTAACCGTATCGATCCATTTCGGCAATTGATTATTGCATTCGCGGTGGCTAAGAAAGGACGTCCGAGAATGACAGGTGTTTGCGCTCTGTGATTTTGTACGGGCTGTGTTTCAAGAACAACAAAGTCCACGGGTAAATGAATTCCCCGACCCGTATCAAAACATCTGTAATTGTCCCCTTGGGAATCTTTACAGAGCGGTCAGCCAATTGAATTGTCATCTGGGTAGGACGAAGGTTGCCTAACCCTAACTGCTGATAGACGGAAAAGGGGAGAAGATTGATGCTCGCACCCAAGTCTAGCAAAGCCCTATTTATGGTGGTCTGCCCTATGATACATGAAATGGTAGGGCTCCCTGGATCTTTGTACTTCACAGGGATAGGACCATTGAGCAGTTCACTTATGTTGGAAGCCAAGAAGACTTTTTAGAGACATTTGCTTTTCTCTTTTTTGTACACATTTCTTTCAGGAACTTGGCATAGGATGGGACTTGTTGAATGGCATCTAAGAGAGGGACATTGATTTGTACTTGGTTAAATATCTTTCTTATCTTCTCCATGTGAGCATTCATTTTATGATTTGTAAGCCTATTTGGGAATGGGACAACAGGCTTATATGTTTGCTCATCAACTTTCTCTTTTCCTTTTGACTGGGAAGTGGATGGTTGTATGCTTGAAGAAGGAATGTCTTGCAAAGGCTGGATTGGAACAGAAGGTGGTGGCATTGGCACAGATTTGGGAGAATGATTTGAAACCTTATTATCTACACGTTTCCCAGACCTAAGGATTTGAATGGCTTGGCATTGGCTTTGGCTGGGTCCCAAGTCTTCAACTTCATGCAGAGGAAAATGGGCTTTGGGATTTGGCACAGGTTGGCTAGGTAACATTCCTTTTTGTCTTTCAGTCAAAGAGTTAGCCAACTGCCCTATTTGGATTTGCAATTTATTCATGTCCTGCTGCTGATTGTTCATCATTGCGGCTTGGGTTTTAGATAAGGTCTCTATCATTTTCTCCAACTCAGAAATTTTCTTGTCTGAAGGATTGGGTGGTGGATGATGTTGATATTGGGGCTGAAAATTTGCTTGGTATGGCACAGGATTTTGATATGACTGGAATCTGGGTGGACTCTGGTATGAATGGACATTTGGTGGATTCTGGTGGTAAGTCGGTGGATGAGACTGAGCAGGGTATTGTTGTGGGAATGGCTGTCTCGGCTGCTCAGGACCAGACTGACTCCAAGAAAAATTCGGATGGTTTCGCCATCCCGGATTATAGGTTTGGAGTAAGGATTGTAAGTGGGTCTGGTGTATGTGGCATTCGTACTCTCCTGAAATATTTGAGTTTGATAAACTGGACACTCCTCAAACCGATGATTCAAATCATGGCAGTAGGTACAACCCGGGTTTACCACTGATGTTGGGTTGACCTGATTAACAGCAGAGTTTTCCCTGGACTCTAGCAATTCAATCCTCTTCATCAATTGCGTGATTTTAGCTTCTGCAGCTATTGAGGATCCTATGGAGTGTAAACCAGTTCTGGAAGTAGTGGGTGTAGGTTTCTCAGTACATGACTCCCACTGGACTGTCTTTTCAGCTAATGCCTCAAAAAGATTCCAACCCTGATCTTCATCCTTCTTTAAGAATTCTCCTTGACACATGGTTTCTAGGAGAGTCTTAGTCTGATAATCAAGCCCATCATAGATAATCTGGCACTGGCGCCATTTTTCTATACCGTGATGGGGACACAGGGCTACTAGGTCTTTGAAGCGCTCAAAGTACTTCCAGAATGGTTCATTGGCTTCTTGTTTGAACTGCATTATATTCTTCCTCATCAGGGCTGTCTTATGGATAGGATAAAACTTTTTAAGAAAGACCTTAACGAAATCATCCCAAGAAGAAATTGAGCTAACTGGGAGATTATAAAGCCACTTCTTAGCAATATCCTTCAATGCGAAAGGTATAAACCTAAGTCTGACAGCATCCTCGGTTAACTGGGAAATTCTCATCATAAGGCATACTTCTTCAAACTCTCGGATGAAGAAGTACGCATCCTCAGATTCAAGGCCATGGAATCGTGGAAGAGTGTTTATGAACTGGGGCTTCAACTCAAAGTTATTTCCATTTGTGTTCGGGAGAAGAATGCAAGATGGAAGTGATGTGCGGATAGGATAGAACTTGTCTTGCAACGACACGTTGGTGGTCATGATTGCGTCGAGTGGTGGTGTATGTGGTAGTGTAGAAACTCTCACAAGCCTCGCAGAATTCGGATCTCGATACCACTCTTGCATACAATTACACAATCAACGTGCACCAATCACACAGTCGGAAAAATGAAAAATAACAATCAAGAAAAAAGAAAAATCAATCCAAGCTTTCTAGGTTTTCTGGACCTAGACGACCCCTAACTGTAGATCGTCCACAGGAGGTTCAGTGTAGACTCTGACTATAAGCAAATCAGCCAGGTAAGGGTAAGGTTGGTGGGAGGTTTTCCGTCAGAGACGTTCCTTAATTAAGTAACCAACAACCTTCGGGCTTTCGGCCCTCAACCCCTTTCCTAGACACCGATTTTACAAAAGTCACCTTCCAACACTTTTCCCCCTTAGGATAATCTCCTAAGTGAGTCCGGATGTCCCTAGGGCCAACGTCTAGCAATTTTTATTTAGAAGCTTAGGATTGTGAGTGCGTGGGGAAAATGGTTTGTGGGCTAAGGAAGGGGTGATAAAATCCCCACCTTATCTTTTTTTATGGGTTATGCCCTTAAAGTTGATTCGTGCAAGTGTACGATATAACAAACAAGGATCACCCAAAGCGTAATTAAATCAAACAATGAGTGAGTCCTAGTCTATATGCTATGCTTACGTACCTTGTCCCCCGCACTCTTCAACAGTAAAAGTAAAGAAATTGAAAGACACGTGCCTAGAGATGCAAATGTCTAAACAATTTTTTTAACTTTTGCAACCAATTTTTTACTGTTGATTAGCAGATATATGGTGAAGAATACAAGACTTAAAGTATTTCAGAAGCTGTATTTTGCAGAGAAGCAAGCCCTGCAGAAAACTGGTCAGTAGTCAACTCCTCCTTGCCGCGGAACCGCGGCTTTTGCCGTGGGAACGCGGCAAGTCAGAGGGATCCTGGTCTCTGCTTTCGAGAGCAGAGGCCCAGGTCCACTTATATGTTTCTGCTATGCAAGATTTGCTGTGTCTTCAACCTGTACCTGCAACAGAGAAGAGTATTCGTTTAATTCTTCACTTTCAAACAAATACCGTTGCTCTCCCCGGCAACGGCGCCAAAAATTTGATTGGGAAAGAGTTGTGTAGAGTTTTAGCACAAATATTTAACAAAGAGATGAAGGTTAGAATCCACCTTGGTGCTTAGATCACTCCCACAAATGTATTTAAAGATCGTTATACCCTTTCCAATCTCCGCTATAGCAATGGCTATACCGGGTCGATTCTCGAGGAGAGCTAGCGATAGAAGCGTTACGGTATGTAGTGAAGAAATGAAAATGAAATGTCTTCTATGTATTTACACAATTGCAAGAAGTAACATGAAAAGAAGTGATGGATTTGTGCATTATGGAAAAGAAATTAAAAGAATGAGTGAAGTGTACTGCAAAGAAAGAAAGCTAAAAGAAAATGTTGGAAAACTTTTAGATGAGAAGGTACATGGCTAGCTAACTTTACCTTATTGCTAACTTGCTAAACTCAATGGTGATTGCAAGATTGCCTCATATTGATTCATTGGCAATTAAAAATAACTTGCATGTTTGTTCAATTGATGTTTCCATCTTGAAGATTAGTGTTCTCTTGTTGTTAGCTTGAAGCCTCATATTGAATCATAGGCTCTCTAAATAGATGTTCAACGATGAACTCTAGGATTGGTACTCAAAGGATGCTAAATTGAAAGAATCAACATTCATTTAAACATTCAAGACATAACTACAATTTAGCTTGAAGTAAAGAAGTTGTTCTTAACAAGTAGCACATGTTTGATGATCCATCCTCATGTTCCATCAAAGGCTCTTGTTCTTGACAAGGATCTTGTTCTTGAAGATTAGTGTTCTCTTGTTGTTAGCTTGAAGCCTCATATTGAATCATAGGCTCTCTAAATAGATGTTCAACGATGAACTCTAGGATTGGTACTCAAAGGATGCTAAATTGAAAGAATCAACATTCATTTAAACATTCAAGACATAACTACAATTTAGCTTGAAGTAAAGAAGTTGTTCTTAACAAGTAGCACATGTTTGGTGATCCATCCTCATGTTCCATCAAAGGCTCTTGTTCTTGACAAGGCTCTATCCGAGGCACACATGAGTCATATGGAGTTTTAACAAGCCATTACCAAGGGAAAGCAACTATACTTCCTTGGAAATCAAAAGAAACTCTAACTATGCAAGTATTGAAATAAGCAATCATCTAAAGAGATAGAAGTTAGCTAGGTAAGTTATTAGCTAGCCATGCAATAGGAATTTAGCTCTCCATTACACAAGTAACAAAGCTACAATTCATTATGTAAAGCAAAGATCTAAAGCAATTACAATGAACTAGAATTAAAGCAAGAAATTAAAGCAAGGTAAAGTAAAGCATACTAGAGTTTGCAAAGAGATGAATGGAGCTCTTTTGATCAATCCTTGGCCACAAGAATGTCACTTCCTTGGTACAAGCTCTCAAACAGTACTCTCTCTCACTTTGTCAAGATCTCTAGGAGGAAGAAGATGAAGTCTAAAAACCTAGGAGAAAACAAAAATACAAGAATTTTCCCCTATTTTCTTCTCTCTCTTCTCTATTTTTTGTGCAGACCCTGGTCACCTATTTATAGCCATCAGTGAGAAGCCTCTAGAGCCCTGGCCGTTGGCGCAAAATCCGGATCTCAACGGCCTTGGATCTGCCGCGCGCGCGCGGCAGGGGCGCGGCACTGTTGAGGCCGTTGGCTAACAACTTTCTGGTACGAGTTGGTTGCAAGGTTGTTATCCACGTGTCCTTCTAGAGTCTTCAGTTGGCGCGCGGATCTCTCTGGATTCTGATTTCAAATCTTGAGCTCTTTTGATTTAATCTCTTTAATTATTTCTAATTAAAGTGATTAATGGGCTTTTTCTCTTTAAGTTGTGGGTCTGCAAAAATAGAGAGAAAAGGGGTTAAAAATCACATATTTATATACAATATGCATGGTATGGTAGTGGTAAAATATGCAAATATGTATAACAATCAATTAGACATTTGCATTTTAGGCACTTGTCTTTTTAATTCCTTTATTTTTTACTGTTGAAGAGTGCTGGAGCAAGGTACGTATGCATTGCATTTAGCATAGGACTCACTTCTTGGTTGTTTATATCGCTTTGAGTGAATCTTACATATCTTGTACACTTGCACAAAATTATTTTAAGGGCACTAACCCATAACAAGATAAGGTGGGGATTTAATTACCCTTCCTTAGCCCAAAAATCAGATTCCAAGCACTCACTAACCCAAGCCTAACTAAAATTGAGTAGACGTTGGCCCTAGGGACATCTCGGACTCAATTAGGAGATTATCCTAAAGGGAAAAAATGTTAGAATCTGACTCCTGCAAAATCAGTGTCTAGGAAAGGGATTGAGGGTCGAAAGCCCGAAGGTTGGTGGTTATTTAATTAAGGAACGTCTTTGACGGAAAACCTCCCACCAACCTTGCCCTGATCTGGCTGATTAGCTTGTGGTCAAAGTCTACATAAGAGCTCCCGTGGACAGTCTAATCAGTTAGAAGTCGTCTAGGTCATAGGTCTACCCTAACTTAGTTAGAATTTTTTTCTTTTATTTGTTTGCTTATTTGTTTGTTTTTCTTTGTTTATATTCTATTGTGTGATATGGACTATAATAATAATTTTTTCAACTACAATAATAATCCATATTACACACCGACTTCATTTTCGGATATTACCAACCCGGCATATCATAACTTTGACCAACCTAGTGTGCCGGATTGGTCTTATCCGAATCAATATGACCCATACCCCCATCTAATAACTATAATTTCCATAATGATTTCAATTCTTCACCGAGTCAGTGGGGATTCACCTCCCCCGAGCATAATTTCCAACCACCTTGCCCTCCTTCTCCACCCAGTCCACATTATGTTCAAGATTCATACTCAGTTCCACCCATCCAAAATAGGAAACCATCAATTATGGAAATGAGTATGCGTGAGTCCAAACACAAATCCCAAAATCTGATGGACTCACAATTTCACTACCACTTCCAAGACAATTCTTCATCTTTTCATCAAAACAATGAACCTATCAACTATGAAAAGATGCTTGAAGCCATGACTCAGGCTCAAAACACTCGTAATCGTGACATAGATATGATGGTCGAATCTCTACGTTCCCACCGTCCTGATGTCACTAACTATTCTGTTAGAGCCGAAGAGTCATGTAGTTTTGAAAATCAAGATTTCATTTCAGCACAACCATTTGAACTTGCCCAAACTCCAAATGAAATTGATAATTTGGCAAGTTATCCTTTTCCTGAAATCGAACTTGAAAATGAATATGATCTTGAACCCCAACTTAGTGATTCAATTCTTCTTCCTGATTCAATAATGACTCCGGTATCTTACCTGACTTCAATCTTTTCCCAGAGTCGACTTTGGATCCTGTCCCGATTCATAATGAAATTTAATCACCCATCTTTGAGGATCATATTGAACTTGACCAATTATACACTTTTGAAGATCATATTGACAAATTGGCAAGTTCTCCATTTTTTGATATTGAACTCAATGAGATATGTGACCTAGATTTTCAAATCAGTGATCCAGTTCAACTTTTTGAATCAATCTTGACTCCCGTTTTGTTACCAAACTTGAGTAATATTTTAGAGTCAGTTTTGATTCCTCCACCTATCATTCCTGAACTGGAATCACCCATATTAGGTCACATTCCATTGTTGAAAAATACATGTGGACTAGAGTTTCAACTTCTTGACTTGGACCCAATTTCTGAACCTATTTCGACTCCTGAACCTTTACTTGACTTAAGTCACCTTCCTGAGTCGGTATTAGTTCCTGTCCTTCCTGAGTCCAAGTCAACTGTTCTATCATTTCATACTCCATTCTGGGACGAGGTGGTTGACAAATTGACTCCGAAATTAGTTATGGAATATGGAAATTAGATGGGGTCAAATATTTAATAAAAATCCTTCATGGATATATCTTTTTAATGGGTTATATTAAAGATAGTGCTGGTGGGTTCCTTCGAGACCCAAGAAAGGTTGATTGGGCCGCGTTTCGTGGACCAATCAGACCACCACCGGAACCACCACCTTAAGGTAACCTTTTCCTTCCCTTTCTTCTTTTTCATGCATCTATGCATTAATTCATACATTGAGGACAATGCATGAGATAGGTGTGGGGGAGGGTCTAACATAACTTTTCTTTTGTTTTAAAAAAAAAATTAACATTTTTCTTTACTAAATTAAATTTTTCTTTACTTTTAAAAACTTTTTGAAAAATAGAAACAATATTTTAACTTATTTTTGTAAGAAATTAAGTTAATTTTAAGGAATAGGAAAATTCAAATTAGGACTTCTTATACTTGGTCAAAATAAGATTATTTGTTTGATTTATAGAGTTAGGAAGATAATTTGTCAAAGTAATTTAGTCTTGATCTTTACCTTGATGAAATATGCACACTTCATACACTTACACACTTAGGGTTCAAAAACAAAGATTCTTATGCCTTATAAAAAAAAAGAAAAAGAAAAAAAAAGATAAACAAATCTAATTATTGATTAGCTAGGTGCTTTGGCCTAAGCAAGCCTTAGTATTTATGCGAAAGATGATTAGAAAAGTTTGAAAATATATATATATAAACATTCTCTGATTAAGCTGGGTATTTGTGCCTAATAAAGCATAAGTATTCACGCCTAAAAGGGGTTCATATAATAAAATCCTTAGTTTTGTGGCCTTGTTTGCTCGAGTCCTTAAGTCCTTGGGGTGTTTTCTCACCTGGTGCCCTAAGACCGTTTGGTTTGGGAGTCATCGATTAAAGGCTCGTTACATGGGCAGATTAGAAAGCCTATTAGAACTAAGGAATAATACCAAAAAAAAAATTATATATATATATAATAATAATAAATGAGGCATAAGAGTTAGAGTTAAAGAATCCTTAGTCAAAATTTTCACAATCACAAAGTGCATATGACTTAGGGTAAAGTAATAGACCAGATGAGAAGTACAATTTGACTCCTTACTTCGATTGATAACAAATTTTTGAATGGAGACTAAGTTTAGGAATGAAAATTCAGTTTTCCTATAACTTATAGATTGCTTAAATCTTACAATTATATTTCAAATATTTTTCTCTTTCAAAATGCTTTTCGAAAATACTAACTCTTTGTTTCTCTTTCTTTATGGATTTTGTGGGTGTAATCCACTGAAAACCCTCACGAGATAAAACTCATCCTCTAGGGGAAACCTAGAGGTTTAACGGCTTGTTGCACATGCTCAGTGCAATCGCGTGACCTGCGAAAGTGGTCTAATAATCCTTAGTATAGTTTAGTTGTTTTGCTCGAGGACGAGCAAAAGATAAGTATGGGGGTGTGATTGGTCACTAATGTTGCACATTTATTATCATATTTCCATACTTATTATAGAATAAAATCTGCTTTGCCCTAATTAAATGTTTAATTTATTTGCAGGCCCATTCCTTAAGGAGATGAAGAGAAACAAGCCCAAAAGCCCACCAAATTCTGATTAATTCAGAATAAATTTGAAATGAAGAAATCAGGGCAAAATCTTGGCATATAAGGAAGGTTTAGAAGAATCCTCCCTGAATCAAGATGAAGAAATCAGGGCAAAATCTTGGCACATAAGGAAGGTTGAGAAGAATCCTCCCTGTGGGCAAAATCTTGGTATATAAGGAAGGTTGAGAAGAATCCTCCCTGAATCAAGCACAATCAAAGGCTGTTTTGTTAACTTTTGAAGAAAAAAAATAAGAAAATCAGAAGAAGATACAGGAAATACATCAGACCAGGAGATTCCCCCAATCTTCCTGGGATCTTCTCCTTTAGGTTTTTTGCCTATAAATACTAGTTTTAGCTGAGCAAGGGGGAAGGCAGATTAGGATTTAGCCTAGTTTTTCATTTCTTAGTTTAGGTTTTTGCTTTTCTTTTTCATGTAATTTAGTTTTCATTTATGTAATTCTTAGGAGATCAACTTTCATCGAAGAACAAGACTGAAGCTTGAGCTTAAAGTGACAATTGGCGTAAGGTTTTATTTCTTTTCTTCGATTGTTATGAAATCAAATCAGTGCTATTTCCTTGTATGTTCTTTTTAGTTCTCTTCTTCTTTTCTATTTTATCTTTCTTTTTGGTACAACTGTCTTCCAAGTGAGTCTAAAAGCATCGAAAGAGCCTTGCCTTTGCGAGTGCCACCGATAGCTCATGACGATGGAATTGTGAGTCTCTCTGTATCATTTCATGCTTGCGTATCTTGATGATGTAATGTGGAAGAGACCAACACTCGACTCTTATGGGCTATGCGCTAACTGCCTCCAATTCAAGGTAACATTGAAGCTAAGAATTCAAGGTAAGCTTTTGGTGAAAAGAAGGTAAATATTGTTTTCTTTTCTTTTTTCGTTTCTGTAAATTAAATCACTACATCTTCCAACTCTATCATCTCCACTTCATTGTACTTAGTCGCTTTCATCGTTTTCTGATTTTCCACCTTCTTCATCTTCCATTTTCTTTTAACTTTAAGATAACTTTCTTTTTCATTTTCATAACTAAAAACAGAGAAGAACCTTCGTTTTATTTTCTTAAAGATTTCAATAAAGAACTGTAACGCTTCCATCGCAAACCCTCCTTGTGGATCACGACCCGCATAGCCACTTGCTATAGCGGAAGAATTGAGCACTTGCACATCTTCTTTCTTAAGTTCTATAATCTCGTATTTTGTGTGCAGGTTTAGCATCAATCATAGAACAATCCAAATTAAGCATGTCAATGATATAGACATTATTATCACAAAATCCGGTGAGAATACAATCATTAGTTTTACAATCAAAAATTTTGCAAGAAGAATCATCAAACACAACTTTAAGACCACGATCACAAAGTTGACTTATACTAAGTAAGTTATGTTTAAGTCCATCAACAAGAACAACATTTTCTATAATAGGAGATGCACCAATTTGAATGTTACCTATACCGATGATAGTGCCCTTGGAATCATCTCCGAAGGTGATGGTGCCACCTTCAACGTACCTTGATAGGGTTGTGAAGTTGTTGATATCCCATGTCATATGTCTTGAACAACCACTATCAAGGTACCACCGCTCCTTACGTCTTGGAGCATTGGTGTGTACCTATATCAAATAATTTAGGACTTGATTTTGGTACCCATATTTTCTTGGGTCCTAAAGTGTTAGTGTTATGAACCCACACAAGATTATTAGATCTATTTATTTGATCATAGCAAAATTTAGCTAGGTGGCCATTTCGACCACAATAAGTACATCTATAAACTCTACCATATTTAAGAGCATAATGAGTGTGTGGCTTACTAGCATGTGACTTGTGAGCATGAGAAGTTTTAACATGTGAAGTGTTGACATGGTGAGCATTTTTAGCATGGGTTGTTTTATCATTCTTATCATGTGGAGTGTGCTTCTTTGAAAACATTTCCTCTAGTCTCTTAGTATTAAAAGCATAATCTTTTAAAGCATTTTCAAAATCAATAATTCTAGTTTTTAACAAAGAAAATTCATTTTCATCAACTTTTGAAAATTTAGCTTTACAAGCAACTTTATAAGCATCAAATTCTCTTTTAGTTGAAATAAAATTAGAAGAAATTTCTTCCTTTTCTTTTGAAACAATTGCAAGTTGGTTTTTAAGCAACTCAATTTCCTTTTGCAATTTAGAGCATTCTACCTTTTTATCATCAAAGCTTTCAGAAAGTTCAACAAAGGTATGTACTAACATTTCTCTACTTATTTCATTATCTTCATCAAGAGGTTGAGAGGTTACCTTGGGTGTGTTTGCCATGAAAACACATATTTACCGTATCGACCTCATCTTCGTATTCACTTTCCGAATCCCAAGTGGCTTTGTAAGCTTTCTTTTCAACCGGCCTCTTTTGCTTCAAGGAGGAAGTCACCTTTTTTTGAAATCCGAACAATCGGCCATGATGTGTCCGGATTTCCGGCAATTGTAGCATATGATTCTTCTCTCCTTCTTTCCTTTCAATTTCCTTCTAAAGTTGAGTTTATTCTTGCGGTACATCCTCTTCACATTTCTTACTAGAAGAGATAGCTCCTCATCATCTTCTTCATCTTCTTCATCCTCGTCAATAGTGGAGGAAGACTTGAAGGCTATGGACTTCATCTTTTGAGGAACCGCTTCTTCTCTTGTCTTCTTCTCCATCCATGAGTCTTAAGGTTTCCAATAAGACTTATGAGATCCATCTCATCTTTATCATTCAACTCTTTTAAAGTGGTAACCTTGATCTCCCATGATGAAGAAAGAGCTTGAATCACTTTGCGCACCTTTTGGTCATTGCTTATATCATCACCTAGAGAAGAAAGAGCATTGGTAATCTTAGTAAACTTGGTAATCATAGAATCAATAGACTCATCTTCAAGCATTTTAAAACTTTCATATTGAGACCTCAAGAGATCTATTTTAACTCTCTTTACTTGTGATGTCCCCTCGTGTGTGACCAATAAGTGTTGCCAAATCTCATAGGCGGATTGGCAATGTATAACCTGTATAAGATCATCCTCATTCAAGGCGGTGAGAAGGAAATTTTGAGCCTTAGAATTAGCCTCATATTCTTTGTAGGTAAAGTCGGACCAAGTGTTCTCCTCACTATCGGGTCTACTATAGGGTTTGGTCAAGGATTTAGCAACTAAACTACCTAGGGATTGTAGAAAGATAGTCATCCTAACCTTCCAAATGGGGAAATTGAGTCCATCAAATTTAGGAGAGGTCATAAGTTGTCGGCCATTTTTACTAGTGTATGAATGAAAGAATGCAAATAGTGATTAGCAAATTTTTAGGATCTCTCTAAGGATGTTAAGCCACAAACTAGAGTCCTAGCTCTGATACCAATTGAAATCACCTAGAGGGGGGTGAATAGGTGATAATGCTATGCACAAATTAAAAATTATGATGCAATGATCACCCGAAACAAGACTAGAAGCCGAATACCCCGTGAAGGGCTCTGAACTCCTTCCTCGTGATTCCTCTAGATAAGAGTTTGAGGTGCGTATTGCAACCTTATTGTATGAGTATTTGATCGACAATATGAATATGAAGCAAGTGTATATAGCAATGAAAATGTAGAGCAAGTACAATGTTGCATGAATATGTAGAGCAAGTAAATGAAGTAATGAATAAGAAGCAATGAATATAAAGCAAGGAATTAAAGCAAGAAGCAAGTAAACCAAACGCAAACACCGAGAATTTTTTCGAGGTTCGAGCACCCAGCTCTACGTCCCCGCCTTCACCCAGAAGGATTTCTAACCACTATAACTTCACAAAGAGTTACAATCACACCGGAGTACCCAACTCCACAATCTCAAGTACAAGTATTCTCTTGGTGATCAAAAGATCACAAACTCTCTTTTGAAAAATCCTTTTCCCTTACAAAAACCCTGTAAAACAATGAGTAGGATTGAAGCTCTAGTATTGTAAGTGGAAAAAGAAAAAGAATTTGAGAGAGTTTTGAAATAAAAACTTCAGAAATGAGAGAGAATTTTCAGCACAAAAACCAAGAACCAAACTCTTTTAAAAGCTCTTTAAACTTTGAATATTTTGCAAAATGATTGTTGTGAATCCCATAACCCTAATCACCCCTATTTATAGGATAGAGCTACGGAGTAAAGGGTAAACTAACAAAATGGTAATTAGGAAGTATTTGACCCAGAAAACAGCCCCTAACCACGTTTAGAGACAAAAAGGTCGTTTAAAAACGTGTATTAAAAAGTAGCCGTTATGGCAGAAAACACAGCCTCGGTCGACCGGCCGGTCAACCGGGTTTCAAATAAAAAGAGCCATTGCAGCCCACGGTCGACCGCAACAAACAGAGAGTTGCTTGCTTACAGACGGTCGAAGGTCGGTCGACCGAAGTGGGGGTCCGGTCGACCGCCCGGTCGACCGGGAGACGTGCACACATGCACGCACCCAAACGGTCAAATATCTGGTCGACCGATCGGTCGACTGATCTGACCTGACATAGAGTCGGTCGACTGGTCGGTTGACCGTCTTAGGTCAAAAACTGAAATTTGAAAAGGATTTTGAGGAGATTTTGATGGTTTACAAAATAGTTTTAATCAGAACTATGTATAATACACAAAATTGAGTTTATAAGCAAAAGACTATATTTAAAAATATTTTATATATATATATATAATATTATATATATATATATAATATATATATACATAGGAGAAATTTTTAGAAATGACATGTCTGCAAAAACTTGTGTGTAGGAATTTTAAGCTTCAAACCTATTCACTATTGTTTAACAAAACTATGGACTAAAAACAAATCTAATGAAGTCTCTTGAGCAAAAATGAAGTCTTGAGCCATGCAATGCCATGCTAGAGCCTTCTCTTCTATGGACATTCCCTCTTGTGTCATAAGCCTTATTTGCTCCATGAACCTTGCAATAGCTAAGCAATGGCCTTCAAAAATGGTACTAACCTAAAACTTATCTTTGAACAAACTTATTAGTATCATATAACTTCTATGTGTTTTGTTATCATCAAAACTTTAAACAAATTGAGAGTGTAACCTTTTGGGCCAACAAGTACATGACAAATGTGTATATGTGATAAAGAATAATGCAATAAATGTGTGCAATCAAACGGCGCCAAAATTTGGTTGAGCTTCAACCTGCACAAAATATAGAATTTAAAGAGCGCAAGGTACTCAGTGATACCGCTATAGCAAGTGGCTTTGTGGGTCGTGATCCACAAGGAGGGACTAGCGATGGAAGCTTTTTTAGCAAGTACTCTTTTAAGTTACAAAGGATGATTAAAATCTTTTTTTAGTTCTTTAAAAGAAAATGAAAAAGAGTTAAAGTTAAGTTAGGAAGAAAGTGATAGATAGAGAAGGTGGAAAAATGAAAGTGGATATGTACAAAGAAGTTGAAAAAGAGTGAAAAAGATTTGGAAGATTGTGGTGTTGGTAATTTACACTAAAATTAAAAGAAAAGAAAACCTAAAAGAAAAACATACCTCCTTTGGTTGATGACTTACCTGAAACCCTTGCATGTTTTACCTTGCTTCGGAGGCGATCAACGCATAACCCATAAGATCGAGCTCAGTTCCCATTCGTATTACATCATCAAGATGAATAAGAATGAAATGATATGAAATCTTGAGGAGAAGAACATCATCATGAAATATCGGTGGCACTCACACAAACATGGCTACACTGATGCTTCTAGATTCACTTGGATGCTCATCATAACAAAAAGAGGAAAAATAGAAAGAAGAAGAAAACAAAAGTAAAGACGAACATAGAAAAAAGTTACCTTTTATTACTTGCAAAAATGATGGAAAAAAGGAGGAGGGTACATCGATGTCACTCTCAACATAAGCCTCTCTCTTATTTACATGAATCTCAGTCAACTTATGCTTTCAAAGAAATAAAAATTACATAAATGAAAATAAAAACTTACACTAAAAAAAAATGAAAAACTGGCCTAAAATCTATCTCTGCTTGGTCGTCCCCTTTTTTGTCTTTGAGATTGCAGGTATTTATAGGAGAAATGTAGAGGGTAGAGGAGTATGAAGATAAGAGAAGCTGACTATTTTTGAATTTGAATCTCCCCTTATCTTCAAACTTGATTTTATGTAGATATTTAGTTCTGATCTCCAGCTTATTGGCGTATTGATTGCTAAATATTATTTATCAAATGACAGAATTAGAAAGAGTGATCAACATAAGCATTGTAGCTCATCAAGTCTTCTGTCTGGATCATTTTGAATCATCAGATTTGAGTTTTGCTAGCGAATGTTATGATTCAAATACTAAAATGTATCCCAGCAAGAATCTGAGTCAAATTGCTTCATCTCATCCGTTGATCTTCTCTCTATCCATTAATTCTTTTGGATTTAGACTCTGCATTTGACGTTATCCTTGGTTGATCTTTAGCTTTAACCACTTGATTCACTAAAAACTGAATTTAACCAACTAGATTTGGGATCATCCTCCTCTAATCAAATAGATCTAGTTAAATATGAATTTAACTGATATTTATTTGATTTTATCCTCTTTCTCACCATGATTATCTTCTGCAAATTAGACATTTAAGATAAGAAATTTAGCAGATTTATTACATGATAAATGTTGATATGTAATAAAGAATAATGTAATAAATGTGTACAATCAGTTATAAATAGCCCCCTTCTTAGCTGATCTCACCAAGAATTTGAAGAGTAAATTTTCCCATCTTTATAAGTGTTTTAGCAAGAAGTTTTAAAAGAGTTTTTGGGTTAAAAAGATCTATCTTTATTTTTGTTTTCAAGAATTGGAAAATTCAAAGAAAAATAGAGTATTTGGGATATTGGTTTTGATCTTCATTTCTATCTTATTATAGTTATTTTCTTAAGTATTTTCTTTGTGATTTGTTTTTCAAACACCTTGTATTCTCATACTTGAGCTATCATATCTATCCTATCTATAGGATCTAGTTTTTGTGAGAAAATTGGTTTATGATTTGTTGAGACCAGCAAGAGTTGTAACCCTTTCTTTTGTTTTGGCTTTGTGCCTTTCTCTCTAAGTGTAGAGGAGGTTATGCAATTGGGTTTGTTGGTATCCCTCTAAGTGTAGAGGTGATTGTAATTGTTTGGCTAAGTTCCCATCCCTCTAAGTGTAGAAGGTGATTGTTGTTGTGCCTTACCTCTTGTGTAGAGGTTGTGTTTGTTGGAGAGAGGAGTTGTGTACTCCTAATTGTATTTATCCAAATACTTAGTGGAGGTTCCCTATGTGGGAAGTCCTGTATGGACGATTTAGTGAAAATCCTTCTGTATGAAGGCGGGGACGTAGAGCAGTGGCTCGAATCTCGAAACATATCTCGGTGTTTGCGATTGATCCACTATCTCTAAACTCTCTCTCTTGTTGGTCTCGAGATGATGCCAAGTGTGGATCTAATATACAAAGTCAACACTCACACAAGAATATTAGTGTTAAAGAAATAAAAGTACTTGCAATAAGAAAAATAAATCACAGAAAAGTTAAGCAAACGCAAACACGAGTGATTTATCCTGGTTCGGTCCTCGTGACCTACATCCAGTCTCCAAGCTACCCACTTGAGATTTTCCTTTATCCTTGACTTTGTACACCCAAAATCAACACCTTGTATCCTACTTGACAAATCCTCTTTACCAAATGTATACAACTCTTCTTATAACCAAGAAGACCACAATACCTTGTACAACTTCTCTTCTACACCAAGAAGACGCTCTTGTACAATGCTTCCTTTGAGTGATTACAAACTTTCCTATAAGCCTTGATTCAGTATGTGATCATGGACAAGGGCTATTATAGGTTGACTTTCAGAAATCTTCACTTAGGAGTAGGAATTTGGTGAAGAAACAGAAAGTGGGAACAGTTTTCAGAAAACTAGAATTTTGGCAGAGTTTTGGTCAGAAAACTTTCTATTTTAATTAATATATTAAACCTAAGATAACAACCCTATATATAGCTGAACTCTATGGTTAGTTAGGGTAGTTATTAGGACCATTTTGAATGTTTAAACGTTGGATAACGTTGAAGGAAATACCAAAAAACAGAAACTGTCCAACAATCAGAAACTGCCATTAGTCGACTTGAGATATGGGGTTAGTCGACTAGCGTAGGCAAATTTCACTGAGTTAGTCGACTAGTATTGGGACCAAGTCGACTAGGTCAAGTTGAAATCAAAAGATAAGTTTCTGGAAACTGAAACTAGTCGACCAGAGGAAACTATAAGTCGACTATATAAGTCTATTAGTCGACTATGTATACTGTTAAGTTGACTAATAGTGACAAACAGAGAGTTGGGATCTTTCAGGACAAAAAGCTAGTCGACTAGGAAAATATATAAGTCGACTATAACTTGTATAAGTCGATTACAAAAGGCTATAAGTCGACTAATAGACTATGATGTGTGTGTGTGTGTTTCAAGGCTTTTAACATGCTATCAACAATTACAATACACATCATTATCAACTCTCTTTGGGAAGTCTTGATCATGTAGAACTCTTGAATAGGCTTGTGATAGAGCTCTAAATGATATGGCTTCATAAATGTATCATCAAAAATAAGTTCCAACATTCTCCCCCTTTTTTATGATGACACTTTGTGTGCACAAATGCTCCCCCTGCAGAAAATAAGTTATATGTTCTCCCCTATAGAAAATGGGTTATAACAGATATAGAAACACTTGTGTTCTCCTCCTGCAACAAATATATCATAACATGTATATATATGATAAATATTTGAAGTATTGTTCTTATCAAACTTCTTATAAGGTACCTGAAAGATAAACATTAGATGGTACCTATAATAAGAGTAAAGCATTAACCTTTAGGAGACCAAACCCAATTTAAATTTGGTTTCCATCTGTTAGTATACACATAATTGCATGAATTACATATATCATGTATGTATGATGCAATATATGTATTTTTGTCAACAATGCTTAAGTTTTTAGGAATCCATATAAACTTATTCTTAATTCTTTTTGAAATAATATCAGACTTTCTTTTCACAAAAGAATTATATGGATTACTAACATATGAAGATTTTTCAAAAAATTCAAGACCATAATGATTATGTGACATCTTTTGATATGATAACAAATCATTCAACTTTTATTTTCCTTGATTAAATTTAGTCACATTTTTCAAAATCTCTTCATATTTCATTTTGAAAACTGACATGTCTTTATCTAACACAGAAATTCTTTCATTTAAAGACATAGTTTCCTTTTTAAGCAAAATATTTCTTTATAAAATTCTCATTATCCTTTTTCAATGATGATATCACTTTTTCAAAATCATCTTTTTGAGAATTTATAGAAGAAACTTGAGAGACATAACATGAATTTTTTTTGAAAAGTTTTTCATTTTTCTTTAATAAAACTTTATTTTTCATTTTTTCATTCTTTAGATCATTGAATAATTCATGGAATGCATCTAAAAATTTAGTATATTGTACCTCATCTTCTTCTAGTGCCATGTAACAGATGTTGGCATGTTCAGTGTTTTCTTCTTCATCAAAGGAAGAGGAATCACTGTTTTCCCATGATGCTTGTAGTCTTTCTTCTTTCTGAATTTTTTGCTCTTAAATTTACCTTTGTTTTTACCAATGGGCAATCCTTCTTCATATGACCTGTTTTATTACAATTAAAACATCTAAGCTTACCTTACTTTAAGAATCTTCTGAATTTTCTTAAAAGCATTGCCATCTCCTCTTCATCATCATCTGAATTTTTCGTGTCTGAGGATGCATGGAATGCAAGTTCTTTCTTCTTTGAGAGAGATTGTTGTTCATCCTTCTTTCTTTCTTTGAGTTGCATTTTATATGCCATTAAAATACCAATAAGCTTTTCTAATGTCATTGTTGAGAGATCATTCGCTTCTTCTATTGCAGTTGTCTTCTTCTCCCAATCTGGTGTGAGTGCTCGAAGGATCTTGCGAATTTTTTCAACTTGGGTGCATTCCTTTCCAAGGGATGCTAAGGAATTGGTTATGTCGTGAATCTTGTAACCATTTCTGAGATGGTTTCATTTCCTTCATTTTGAAAAGTTCAAACCTGTGGACAAGAATAAAAATTTTAGATTCCTTAACTTTATTTGTACCTTCATGTGTTACCTGAAGAGTGTGCCATATTTGATTTGCAGAAGTGGCTGTTGACACACGGTTGAATTCATCTTTGGTTAAGGCACAGAATAAAGCATTCATCGCTTTGGCGTCAAGGTTCACATTCTTCTTTTGATCATCACTCTAAGCGTTGTAGTTGGTTGTTGGTTTGGTGTACGGTGCTTTTACAATGTTTCAAAGTTCGTAGTTGAGCGATTGCAAGTAGATTTTCATTCTACACTTCCAATAGTTGTAGTTGGATCCATTAAATAGCGGTGGACGTTGTGTAGAATGTCCTTCTTTGAATTGTGACGAAGGAAACTCCGTTGCCATCCTTGTAGATTGTTGACTAGGTATGCAAGGCTCTGATACTAATTGTTGAACCTGCTCTGATACCAATTGTTGGTCCCGAGATGATGCCAAGTATCAATCTAATATACAAAGTCAACACTCTGATTGCTAAAATAAAAGAAACAATCAATGAGTTTAAGAATTTACCATGTAGCTTGTAGCTAACGGGTCGTGTCCACAAGGAGGGATGCGATGGAAGCTTTTCGGTGAATCTTTTTAAAATAAGGAATTGTGTTCATTTTTTTATGAAAAAAGATAATGGTAAGAAAGAGATGAATGAAAGAAAAATTGCAACTTTTAGAAAAGGTTTCGGAGAAGGTGATTGAGAAAACTTGAAAATTGTTTTGTTGTTTGTAATAATAAAGAAAGTCTGGGCTCACTATCTCACTACTCAATTGTTCATTCTTCTCTTAAAATGTTAAGTCCCTCAAATGATCATTTGCAAAACTTAGAGTTAACTTTTTAGAAAGCTTTAAGTAAAACACATAAGATGTTAGAAGAGTTGAGTCTTTTCTTTAAGAAATCGTAGAATCGATTATTAAAACATCAAGCGCGAAGAAGCAAGAATGAATTAAAAACGATTCAAGACATGTTCGTGAAAGAGTTGTGAATTCAACCATCCATACCCATCCTTATGTGCCTTCAAGAACACTTTCAAAAAGAAAGGCTTTTAAGTAAGGCATGCATATGAGTCATCGGGTCTTTTTCTTTTAAAAAAGAAGAGAAGAAGAACAAGAGAGAGTTATGATAGCTAGCCCAGAAAAACGTTTAGTGATCCATAGAAAACAATGAAGACAACATAAACATTATGCAAGCAATACCGTACTGCAAGTGGAAGAAAACTTGGCTCGACTTTTGTATTGCTGTCACTTCAATCTTCAAGTACAAGCTCTCAGTCCTCTCTCTCACAAATTTTGATACTGGACTACAAGTGAAAAAGTAAGATTACAACTTTCTTTCTAGCTAACAAAGAGCCTAAATCCTAAGAAAATAAAAACAAAAATTAATCCTAGTCTCCGCTGCATTTTTATTTGCTGAAACCCATATTTATAGCCAAAAACCAACCTAGTAGGATCCCGGGAAGATTGGGGAGCAAACGCTCCCCCAACAGAAGTTGTTTTGCTGCGAAAATGCGGCTTGGGCCGCGTTTCCGCGGCCCTGGTGTGGCCAAGTGGCCACACCAAAAGGGAGGGAGTTGATGGTTTGGTGTTTGGCCCGTATCTGCTGCTGGTTTTCTTGTTTCTGCTCCAAACTGTTGTCGAAACAGCCTTGATTTTGTGGCTTCAATCGCTCGATTTAGGGAGGATTTTTTCTCAACCTCTTGATTTGCCAAGATTTAGCCCAGATTTCTTCATTTCGAATTTATTCTGAATTAATTCAAAATTTGGTGGGCTTTTGGGCTTGTTTCTCCTTTCTTTCTTTAAGCACTTGGGCCTACATTTAGCAAAGAAAAAGAAAACTTATTAATAGAATTTATTAGCTAACAAGTGTGGTAAAGTGACAATATAAATGCAATATATGTGACAAATCACACCCCCACACTTATCTTTTACTCGCCCTCGAGCAAAACATCAGACTAGCTCGAATCAATTATTAGACCACTTTCGCAGGTCACTCGATTGCACTGAGCATGTGCAACAAGCCGTTAAACCTCTAGGTTACCCCTAGAGGACGAGTTTTTTCTCGTGAGGGTTTTCAGCAGATTACACCCACAAAATCTAAAAAGAAAGAGAAAAAGTTAGTATTTTCGAAAAACATTTTTTTTTTTGGAAGGAGAAAATATTTGAAGTATATTTGCGAGAGTTTAAGTAATCTATAAGTTATAAGAATATCAAATTTATCATTCCTAAACTTAGTCTCTATTCAAAAACAAGTCATCAATTAAAGTAAGGAGTCAAATTGTACTTCTCATCTAGTCTATTAATTTACCCTGAGTCGCATGCACCATCGTGACTGTGAAGTTTACTAAGGGTTCTTTAACATTAACTCCTATGCCTTATATTTATTTATTTTTTTGTGAAATTTATTCCTCAATTTCATTAGGCTTTCTAATCTGCCCATGTAACAAGCATTCAGTCGGTGACACCCAAACGGACAGTTTTAGGACACCAGGTGAGAAAACACCCCTAAGGACTTAAATACTCGAGCAGATAAGGCCACGAAACCAAGGTATTTAATTATACGATGTACCCCTTTTAGGCGTTAATACTTATGCTTCATGAGGCATAAATACCCAGCTTAATCAGAGAATACACATTTTTTTTCAAACTTATCTAATTATCTTTTGCATAAATACTAAGGCTTACTTAGACCAAAGCACCTAGCTAATTAATAATTAGACTTTTTTTTATATATATTTTTTAAAAGGCATAAGAGTCTCTGTTTTTAAACCCTAAGTGTGTAAGTGTATTTTGTGTGCATATGTCATCAAGGTAAATATCAAGACTAAATTACTTTCACAAATTTTCTTCCTGACCTTAAAAATCAAACAAGTTATCTTATTTTGACCAAGTGTAAGAAATCCTAATTATGATTCTCTTATTCCTTAAAATTGATTTAAATTCTTACAAAAAATATATCAAAATACTGTCTACCCTTTTCAAAAAAGTTTTTTTTATCCATTTTTTTAATATCAATCATGTTAGAACCCTCCCCCACACTTATCTCATGCATTGTCCCCAATGTATGAAAGAAATGTATAAGTGCATGAAATAAAATGAAAAGGAGGAAAGTTACCGATACACTGGGTCAAAAAGCCCATTACCGTTTCATCTACCGACACCGATTCCAAGAAAGGTTTAAGGCGTTGACTATTTACTTAAAGTCATTTCCATTCTTGAGGTCACTGATCTCAACTGCACCGTGTGGAAACACGATTTTTACAACGAATGGCCCAGTCCATCTCGATTTCAATTTTCCTAGAAAAGATGAAGCCTAGAATTATAGAGTAAGACTTTTTGTCCGGGGACAAAGGTTTTTCTTACGATGTTCTTGTCATGGAAAATCTTGACTCTCTCTTTAGTGATCCTAGCATTTTCATAGATTTCATTTCTCAACTCCTTCAATTCAGAAATTTATAATTTTCGAAGGTCACCGGCCTTAGTCAAGTCGAAATTCAATTGCTTGAGATCCCATAAGGCTCGGTGCTCTAACTCAACGGGTAAGGGACAAGGTTTGCCATATACTAACCTATAGGGAGACATTCCTAAAATCGTCTTGAAGGCGGTCCTGTAGGCCCATAGAGCATCTACAAGTTTGATGGACCAATCCTTCTGTTTTGGTTCCAGTTTTCTCCAATATAAGCTTGACTTGTCTATTTGAAACCTCAACTTGCCCGCTGTTTGAGGATGATAAGGTGTGGACAACTTGTGAGTTATGGCATACTTTCACATAAGGGCTTCAAAAGATCTATTGCAAAGTGAGTGCCATTATCACTGATGATAGCACGAGGGGTTCCGAAGCGGAAAAAATGTTCTCTTTCAAAAACTTTATGACAACTTTGTTATCATTAGTTTTACATGGAATGGCTTCTACCCACTTGGACACGTAATCCACAGCAACCAATATGTATTGGTTCCCAAATGAATTAGGAAATGGACCCATAAAGTCGATGCCCCAAACATCAAGAGTTCTATTTCTAGGATTGGGTTGAGGGGCATCATATTTCGGTTTGAAATCCTTCCTACAATTTGGCATCTAGGGCACGTCTTGCAAAATTCATAAGCATCCTTGAACAGAGTGGGCCAATAAAACCCACTTTGTAGCACTTTTCAGCAGTCTTGTGGAGACCAAAGTGTCCACCGCATGCAAGTTCGTGACAGAAGGATAGAACACTCCTAACCTCCTCATCGGGAATGCATCTCCTAATAATTTGGTCAGAACAGTACTTGAAAAGATACGGTTCCTCCCAAAGAAATACCGGACTTGGGATAAGAACTGGTAAACATCATTTTTGGACCAATGAGACGGAGTTTGGTTTGTGACTAAGTAATTCATTATATCAGCAAACCAAGGTTCCCTAGAGATAGCTAAGAGGTATTCATCAGGAAATTCCTCATTGATGGATAATTCGTTGCATGGAGAATTGGGGATCCGTGAGAGGTGGTCAGCAACGACATTTTCTACGCCTTTCTTATCTCGAATCTCAAGATCGAATTCTTGAAGAAGGAGAATCCAACGAATGAGTCGGGCCTTGGCATCCTTCTTCATCATGAGGTACTTAAGCGCAGAATGATCGGTGAAAACGGTAGTTTTAGACCCTAGTAGGTAGGGATGAACTTCTCTAAGGCAAACACTACTGCCAAGAATTCTTTCTCAGTCGTAGTGTAGTTCAGTTGAGCATCGTTGAGAGTCCTACTAGAGTAGTAGATCACATGCTGCTTGTTATCAATGCGTTGTCCTAGGACAACGCCTATGGCAAAATCGGAAGCATTGTATATGATCTCAAACGGCTTAGACCAATTCGGTGCAGATATGATTGGTGCAGAAATAAGCTCTCTCTTAAGCTTCTCCCAAGAATTTATGCATTCAGCATCGAAAGTGAAGGACACATCCTTAGCTAACAGATTAGTCAAGGGCCTAGCAATTTTGCTAAAATCCTTGATAAATCGTCGGTAAAAACCAGCATCTCCTAAGAAGGATCTAATGTCTTTAACGCATTTGGGCATGGGAAGCTTAGCAATAATCTCAATTTTGGCTCTATCCACTTCAATTCCTTTCTTGGAGATTTCATGACCCAAGACAATTCCATGTTTTACCATGAAGTGGCATTTCTCCCAGTTCAGTGTCAAATTTTCTCAGCACAACGCTGGAGGACGAGTTCTAGATGGTGGAGACATTGAGTGAATGAATCTCCGTAGATGGAGAAATCATCCATGAAGATTTCTAAGAAGCATTCTACTATATCAGAGAAAAGACTCAAACATCCAACGTTGAAACGTTGCTGGGGCATTACATAAGCCGAAGGGCATTCGACGATAAGCAAATGTCCTAAATGGACATGTAAACGTAGTCTTTTCGATGGTTGGACTTAATCTCTTGATATCAGTCATAGTCCACCCTGTTGGCCCATGGCCTTCCACTCTAGTTTTGATGATGATCAACTCATGTAGTTATGTTTACTAATTTCTTGTGCTTCTGAGTTTCAGATCATTAACAGGATATTAGTTGGTGATTAGCTTCAACAAGGAGTTTAGAAGCTTTCCATGTTGATTCCGGTGCCAAAGCTTAAAGATCATACCTTTGCACTAGGAGGATCACGCGTTTGGGATCGAGTCTACTTGAAGATGGAAGATCGACAAGAAGACTTAGGTATCCTAGTTTAGATAGAGTTTTAGATCCATATTTGTAAAGCTTAGTTTAGTTGATATGCTCAAGTGCACAAAACACACACGTTTTATGATTTGATATTTAGTTTTTATGAATAGTTGATCAAAACAAGTTTACTTATGTTATATGTATAGTAGATGTTTTCTATTTATACATACATGCTTTAACTTGGTAAACAAACTTATTTTGATATCCCTATTCATGTTTTGGAAAAATCAAGTTTTACAAAATACAAGGTTTTGTTTTTGATAAAATTTGCAAGACTCAAAAATGAATTGATATGTTGATATATTGTCTTGAAATTTTATCACATGTTTATGTTTCAACATAAAATGATAAAACAAGTTTTATGGAATTTTCAGAAATGATAAAAGGTTTTTATAAAATATTTTTCCAAAATTTTCTGACCTTGTTTTGTGCTGACAGGCTGGTCGGTCGACCGTGACGGTCGACCGCACCAAGGGCCGGTCGACCGTTGCGGTCGACCGACGTGCACAGACGTGCACGTCTGTTAGGCACAGACACGGTCGACCGGGACGGTCGACCGAGTTGAGAGCTCTGCTCTCGGGTTTTATCGGTCGACCGGGCCGGTCGACCGCAGTTGCCCAACGGTCACAATTCTGACCGTTGGCGGTCGACCGGACCGGTCGACCGGCAGTCTGTCAGACTGCCAACTCAGCCTAACGGCTAGTTTTGTATAGGGGCTATATAAACCCCATCTCTTTGGGGATTTTAGCCAAGTTTTTTAAGAGAAAAAATACTAGTTTTCTGAAGTATTTAAAAGAGTTTTCAAAAGAGTTTTAAGTGCAAAAACTTCTCATCTTTATTGTTTTAGGGTTTTTGGAAAATCAAAGAAAAATAGGTTTTTGGGATTTTTGCTTAGATCTTCAATTCTATCATATTGCAAGTATTTTCCCAAAGATTTTTCTTTGTTGCTTGTTTCCAAAAACACTTGTTTTCCACACTTGAGCTATCTTCTATCCTAAACTATTAGGATCTTATTTTTGTGGAAAAAGATAAGAGAAAAAGAAAGAGAAGTGTTTGAGGTTGTTTGTTGTAAACCTCATTGTTGTAAACACCCTTATATTTGTGAATCCCTCTTCGGTAGAGGTGATCGGGTGATTGTGTTGTGGATCCCTCTTAGGTAGAGGTGGAGTTTGTGTTGTGAGCCTCTTCGGTAGAGGTGTGTGGATTGGTTGTTGTATTGGCTACGGGCCTAACCCCTCGGTTGTGAGGAGGTTGTTGTTGAGAGAGGAGTTTGGTACTCCTAGAGTTGTAAGAAATCCTCTTCGGTAGAGGTTCCCTCGGTGGGAGTTGAGATAGTGGAAATCCTACACGGTGGTGTAGGCGGGGATGTAGAGCAAGGTGCTCGAACCTCGAAACAAATCTTGGTGTTTGCGTTTTGATCCATTGTCTCTCTAACTCTCTCTCTTATAATTGTGCAAAGCATCATACTCATCATCATATCATACTTGCTTGTGTTGAGCATTGATTCATTCATATCTTATACATTGCTTGTATTGCCTTGCATCTTTTATATTGCAATTCATTCTTATATGCTTGGCTTGATTGTGTGTATTTCACATTGCTTGGATTGCTTGTGTGTGTGTGCCTAACTTATACTCATCCAACAAGAGCTTCACATAGCACCTCAACCCATTTCAAGGGGAATCAAGGGGAGTTAGTCCAGAGCCTCGCAAGGGGAATTCGGCTACACTTGTTGTATTGTATTAGTTTGTGCATAATTTGCATTAGCTTCCGCATTTAGCGCACTTAGTTTGCATTAAGTTTCTTAGATTAGCACTTACACCTATTCACCCCCCCTCTAGGTGTTTTTCAATTGGTATCAGAGCTAGTGCTCCTGATACTTAGGCTTAACATCCTAGGAGTGATCCATTTGCTTGCTAATCTCATTTGCATTTGTTTGTTTGCACATTCATATATAGTTTACCATGGACTTCATGACCCCTCCTAGCTTTGACCCTTCCAACATTGATGTTTGGAAGTATAGGATGTCCATGTACCTAAAGATCCTAGGTTTGCATATTTTCCTTGCGGCCACCAAGAGATGTTATCTTGGTGATTGCAATCATATAGGGGCCAATGCACAAGCCCTAGGGGCTATTAGAAGCACTTTGCCTAAAGAATATCTTTTATGTGTTTCTAACTTTGATTCCGCTTTTGTAGTGTGGAACAAATTGACAACCACCACCACCTCCAAGCTTCAATTGCCAATCCAAGAAGAGGAATCTAGCGGAGAATCCGAGCCACAACAATGCTATATGGTCCAAGGGAATGACTCCCTTGAGGTACACTCGGAAACTCCATTAGATAGTGATGATGATGCTAGTTCTTCAAATGATCATATTGATGCCCATGCTTTGAATGAAGAACTTTCCATTGTTTGTGAAAAACTAATTGAAAAATATAAGATTTGAAAAAGAAAAGTCTAGAAATTGAAAAAGAAAATAAGTGTTTGCATTCTAGACTTGATTGTGTTTTGTAAGAAAAGGTTGAGGTCCATAATGAGAGGGATTCATTAAAATCTCAACTTGATCTTGCACTTAAAGAAAATAACTTTTTGAAAAATAAAAATGATTGCCATGTTCTTTTGAAGAAAAATGAAAACTTGTCTTCAAAAGTTGATTTTGTTTTAAAAGAAAATGATTCTTTGAAAATTAAGATTGCTTCAATTTCTAAAGATTTGGATGCAAGTTTAAAGAAAAATGAATTTTTACAAAATAAGATTGATGCACATGTTTGCCATGCTAGTGTAGCTTCTTCATCTAGTCTACCTAATGCATGTACCTCTTCTTCTAGGATTAATGATGATATTTGTATGCTAAAGAAGAGAGTAGATTATTTGGGCTCCACTATGAGCCAATGTGCCTTGAACCACACTCGGTTGGAAACCTTGGTTCGAAAGAAACAAGTTCCATCCTTTATGCATGCACACCCATCACGGCATACACATGCTTCACACGGACACCATCAACACAAGTATGCTCATGTGTACACATGTACACATTGTGGCCGAAAAGGCCATCTTCCTAAATTTTGCTATGATCGTTTACATGTTGAAAATTTAGCCAAGAAGTTTGTTTGGGTTAGAGAAGATACTAACCCCCATGGACCCAAAAGAGTATGGGTACCAAAGACCACCACCCCTAAAGTTTTGATGTAGGTGTGGGCTCTCACATGACGTGAGAGTGTTAGCACCTTGGAGTGGATGCGTTCCGGACTTCATGGAAATCAAAATGGATGCATCACTTTCAAGGGAAGATTTGGTGGAGATGACTACCATGTTTTGGAGACAAGGAGAGTTGCTTCTTCAGTTTTGGTAACAATCCTTTACTCCCATTTATTGTTTACATGTTTTCCATGTTTTAATGTTTATAGCATGTTTTTATTGTCTATGGATTAGTATGTTCATTCCATGTTTATTAGATCCTTGACATACATGTATAGTATTTGAGACACACATGCTTATTTGATTCACATTTAGTGTTCTCACCGTTTGTTTAGCTATAATGTACATCATGAATCTAATACATGTGAATTTATATAGTAATCATGTTTTAGTTCTTATGATGTTGATTTCTAGCTTGTTTTGATACTCCTTGTGATTATGACATGTTTAAATGTGAATTTTGTCAAAACTTGTGTTATACATGTACAAATAGTGAGTTACATTTGTTTTATATGCAATTGAACTTCATGCTCATTTGTATTCACTATATGTACACGCATGAGCTAGTTTTGATGATTCGTTCATTTATACTTGTTATACCTATTTGCATGTATATGTATTTTAAAATTCAAATAAAAGAATTTTGATGAATTTTGTATGTGTTTTAGTTAGAGATATGGTATTCGTGTTTGTTTTGATGCTCAATGACTTGATTACATGTTTAAGTGTTAGTTTTCATTAAGACTAGGAATTATACTTGTACATATAGTGGGCCACAAATAAATCTATATATGTATGAGCTTGATTACTTATTTGAACCCATTAGATGTGCTAGTATAGTCTAGTTTTGATGATTCATACATTTCAAACTTGTATTCCATTTTGGATTTGTTTTATGATTGTGTGTTCACTTCATGTATATGTTTGTATTGCCAAACTTTAAGATATACATGTATAACCCTTGAGTCATTTGCCTTTCATGCAAATCTATATTTGGACTCAATTGTGTTTAGGGATATGTATGTATACTTCATGTTTGACAATTCATACATATACCTTGAAATGAAATTTGTTGTGATGAAAATTTAGTTTTTCATGTTTCATGTATTTATGTTTAACTTCATGTATATGTCCATCTAGTTCAAACTAATCTTATACATATACATCTTTTTGAGCCACGTGCCTTCATGAATATTCATTTAGTGGACTCGTTGAGTTTTGGATATGTATGTATATTTTAGCTTGTATTAGACATACATATGCCTTGAAGATTAAATAAGGAGTTTTATATGATTTTTCATGTTTTTTGATGGAATTATGTTTTAAGGAATAATTGAGCTTAATGAAATATTTTTCATGATTATGATCATCACATATTATTTGTACACTCATATCTATTGCTCATGTTTTGTTTCTCATGAGTTATGCTTTATTGGTTAGAGTGATGATTATCATGTGAATTTCAATTTTGTTTATTCCTTGCTTGAAGGATTTCGTGCTAGTTAACAAGTTTTCCATTTAACTAGTTGCGGTGTTCTTCATTTTGGTAGTGATTTTCAAACAAAACTACATTTTCAAATCTATTTTTGAAAATCCCTACCTTCCAAGGGCGGTAGGATGGGAGATCATGTTCATGTATGCCCTAAATTGAAAATCTTTAAAACTTGAATTATGATTGGGTGGTAGAGAATATGATGTATACACTTGAACTTATTGTTATGTCTATTGGTATCATTGAACTCTTTCAATTGGTATCATTTTGATCTTCTTGTATACTCATATATGTTTTGTATGTATGTACGCTTTAAGTTCCAAGTATATCAATTTCTATTGGTATCTATTTTCGATACATATATATGTTTGTGTTTATGATAGTGCTTGAGTTTCAATTTTGTTTAAATTGATTACTTTAAAATTGTTATCAAGACTATGCATGACTTTAGTTTGTATTTCATAAAGGGGGAGAAAATATGATTTTGTATTTCAATTGGTATTTGTACTCCCACACTTTATGATTAAAAGTTGTTTATATGTTTTAAAATGAACAATTCTTACAATTGGTATCAATGTTTCTATGTAAAATCTTTTCAATTGGTAAAATATTTACAGTTGGTATCATATTTAAGAAATTCAAAATTTGTTTTGGTTTCAAGATTCATGTTTAGGAATTCAAGATTTATGTTTAATTACAATTGGTATCTTATATGTTGTTTAAAGAATATATTCAAAGTTTTGATTTGTATTTCCTATATGCAAGGAGAGCTTAACATCTCTCTTACATATAGATTCATGTTGAGTATATTATAAATTGAGGAGCTTGACAACTCTTCTTTATATGATATACGTGTGTAGGGGAGCTTCACATCTCCTCTTATTCATTACATAATATGTGTTATGTGAATTGGGGCTTGTCATCCTTTCTTCATGTAATGCATATGTGTAGGGAAGCTAACTTAGCGTCTTCCTCTTCATGAATGTATATAGCATATAACATATATTGATCCTTGTTTATTGGTATCAAGATGCTTCATTGACATATTTTTTAATTGATATCATGTTTGTAGTCACCCCTTATTGATTTTGTTTTTGTTTTAGACAAAAAGGGGAGAACATTGTTTGCATTGTTTTGATTGAGAAAAAGGGGGAGAAAGATTTTTACCCCTCATTTTATCTATGATTTTGATTGTTTACCCCTTTGTTGATGATTGACAAAAAGGGGGAGAATTATTTGAGAGTTTAACATGCATACATAAAACTCAAATTACTTCTATGCATGATTGGTACATGTTTTTTATATGCATGCTTATGTTTATATGCATATATTTGCTTATGTTTTATATGCATATATTATGTTTTAATCTCAAGAATATTAAGTTTAATTGATATATAGAGTTTGCTTTGTAATTGGTATCTAGAGCTTATTTTGTTTTGAATATTCCATTTGATATCTAGAACCATTTATTGTTTATGCATATGCATGTTTCATGTTTAATATTCATTGCATATATTTATTGTTTATCCCTATGCATGGGTTAAGGGGGAGCTTCCTTGAAGCTTATCCTTAATCCATGCATATATAACTCCATGAGTTTTGTCATCATCAAAAAGGGGGAGATTGTTGGCCCAATGGCCTTCCACTCTAGTTTTGATGATGATCAACTCATGTAGTTATGTTTACTAATATTCTTGTGCTTCTAAGTTTCAGATCATTAACAGGATATTAGTTGGTGATTAGCTTCAACAAGGAGTTTAGAAGATTTCCATGTTGATTCCGGTGCCAAAGCTTAAAGATCATACCTTTGCACTTGGAGGATCACGCGTTCGGGATAGAGTCTACTTGAAGATGGAAGATCGACAAGAAGACTTAGGTATCCTAGTTTAGATAGAGTTTTAGATCCATATTTGTAAAGCTTAGTTTAGTTGATATGCTCAAGTGCACAAAACACACACGTTTTATGATTTGATATTTGGTTTTTATGAATAGTTGATCAAAACAAGTTTACATATGTTATATGTATAGTAGATGTTTTCTATTTATACATACATGCTTTAACTTGGTAAACAAACTTATTTTGATATCCCTATTCATGTTTTGGAAAAATCAAGTTTGACAAAATACAAGGTTTTGTTTTTGATAAAATTTGCAAGATTCAAAAATGAATTGATATGTTGATATATTGTCTTGAAATTTTTATCACATGTTTATGTTTCAACATAAAATGATAAAACAAGTTTTATGGAATTTTCAGAAATGATAAAAGGTTTTTATAAAATATTTTTTCAAAATTTTCTGACCTTGTTTTGTGCTGACAGGCTGGTCGGTCGACCGTGACGGTCGACCGCACCAAGGGTCGGTCGACCGTTACGGTCGACCGACGTGCACAGACGTGCACGTCTGTTAGGCACAGACACGGTCGACCGGGACGGTCGACCGAGTTGAGAGCTCTGCTCTCGGGTTTTATCGGTCGACCGAGCCAGTCGACCGCAGTTGCCCAACGGTCACAATTCTGACCGTTGGCGGTCGACCGGACCGGTCGACCGGTAGTCTATCAGACTGCCAACTCAGCCTAACAGCTAGTTTTGTATAGGGGCTATATAAACCCCATCTCTTTGGGATTTTAGCCAAGTTTTTTAAGAGAAAAAATACTAGTTTTCTGAAGTGTTTAAAAGAGTTTTCAAAAGAGTTTTAAGTGCAAAAACTTCTCATCTTTATTGTTTTAGGGTTTTTGGAAAATCAAAGAAAAATAGGTTTTTGGGATTTTTGCTTAGATCTTCAATTCTATCATATTGCAAGTATTTTCCCAAAGATTTTTCTTTGTTGCTTGTTTCCAAAAACACTTGTTTTCCACACTTGAGCTATCTTCTATCCTAAACTATTAGGATCTTGTTTTTGTGGAAAAAAGATAAGAGAAAAAGAAAGAGAAGTGTTTGAGGTTGCTTGTTGTAAACCTCATTGTTGTAAACACCCTTATATTTGTGAATCCCTCTTTGGTAGAGGTGATCGGGTGATTGTTTTGTGGATCCTCTTAGGTAGAGGTGGAGTTTGGTTGTGAGCCTCTTCGGTAGAGGTGTGTGGATTGGTTGTTGTATTGGCTACGGGCCTAACCCCTCGGTTGTGAGGAGGTTGTTGTTGAGAGAGGAGTTTGGTACTCCTAGAGTTGTAAGAAATCCTCTTCGGTAGAGGTTCCCTCGGTGGGAGTTGAGATAGTGGAAATCCTACACGGTGGTGTAGGCGGGGATGTAGAGCAAGGTGCTCGAACCTCGAAACAAATCTTGGTGTTTGCGTTTGATCCATTGTCTCTCTAACTCTCTCTTATAATTGTGCAAAGCATCATACTCATCATCATATCATACTTGCTTGTGTTGAGCATTGATTCATTCATATCTTATACATTGCTTGTATTGCCTTGCATCTTTTATATTGCAATTCATTCTTATATGCTTGGCTTGATTGTGTGTATTTCACATTGCTTGGATTGCTTGTGTGTGTGTGCCTAACTTATACTCATCCAACAAGAGCTTCACATAGCACCTCAACCCATTTCAAGGGGAATCAAGGGGAGTTAGTCCAGAGCCTCGCAAGGGGAATTCGGCTACACTTGTTGTATTGTATTAGTTTGTGCATAATTTGCATTAGCTTCCGCATTTAGCGCACTTAGTTTGCATTAAGTTTCTTAGATTAGCACTTACACCTATTCACCCCCCCTCTAGGTGTTTTTCACACCCAATGGCTTCCCTATGTTTTCTTAGAATAGCTTTTAGATCTTCTTCTTTCCCGTCATTTAAATGGGAGGCAATGATGACAAGAAAGGTCTCTTGTTCACCTAGATAGGCGTACTTAAGATGCGCAGGTAGGGCTTTCAATTCTAAGGACAAGGAAGGCTCACTAGAAGGACTAGTCAAATCTGTTGGCTCTATTGTTGGTGAAATAGGGTTTGAAGCCCAATTCACGGCAGAATCAACCACCTGATCAAGATTAAAGTCGTCAGACTCTAACCCGAACTCACTCTCCATTTCTGATTTTAATTCTTCCCCGTGTTCACTTGTCAAGTTCTCAATAAGGTTGACTTCAAATGTTTGGTCCTCGATATCGCGGGGTTGTTTCGTAGATTGAAGACATTGACTTCTCTAGTCATATCCCCAAAGGTTAACCTCATAGACTGATTCCTACAATTGATGATGGCATTAGTAGTAGTAAGGAATGGTCGACCTAGGATAACAGGAGTTTGAGCCCGACGATTGGAGTTGGACACAGGTTGTGTCTCCAGAACTATGAAATCGACAGGGTAAATGAACTCTCCTACCCGAATCAGGACATCATTAATCTCTCCTTTTGGAACTTTAACAGAACGGTCAGCCAGTTGGATGGTGACTCGAGTTGGACTAAGATCGCTCAACCTGAGTTGTTGATAAACAGAGAATGGAAGCAAGTTGATACTTGCCCCCAAGTCAAGAAGTGCACGACTAATCTCGGCTTGTCCTATTGTGCAGGCAATGGTGGGACTACCTGGATCCTTGTACTTGACAGGGATAGGACCCGATAATAGCTCACTAATATTAGTGGCTACGAAGACCTTCTTTGGAACATTAGTCTTTCTCTTCTTGGTGCACATGTCCTTAAGAAACTTAGCATAGGAAGGAACTTGTTGGATGGCATCAAGGAGTGGCACATTTATCTTCACTTGGTTAAACATCTCGATTATCTTGTCCATGTGCGGATTTTGCTTGTTATTTTTTAGCCTATTAGGAAATGGTACTATAGGCTGGTGCACTTGGCTGGCTGACTTGTCTTTTTCAGATTTGTCAGAATTGGAAGAACTTGGATTTGATGAGGTGGAAGCTTGATTGTGGTTGTGTTGAATGGGATTTGGTGGTGTTGACACTTGGTTATCAGCTCTCTTTCCTGACCTCAATATATGAACAGCATTACATTGATTGAATGAAGGATCCTCAGCCAAATGAACTTGTTGGGAATTCCTCGGATTGGTGACTGGCTGACTAGGAAGGGTACCCTTTTGTCTCTCATTCTGTGGGTTGGCTAGTTGACTCATTTGAACCTCTAACCTCTGAATGGTTTGCATGAGAGAGTCTTAGTTTTTCATATATCGTTCCATGTTTCTTTCAAAGTCAGTCATTCTCCTTTCTAATTGAGGATTCTGGAAGGAGGATTGTGGAGCTTGATTAGGAAAGTTCTGTTGATAATTCGGAAAGTTGGGTGGATGATTGGGAGAATTATTATGGAAATTGGAGAAGTTGGGTGGATGTTTGGAAGAATTATTACCATTATGTAAGTGGCTAGCATGATTGGATCGTGAATGGTCATTATTGTTTTGGCTCCATGAGAAATTAGGGTGATTTCTCCAGCTGGGATTGTACGTAAGGGTTATTGTTCAGCCTTGAAAAGGCCGCATTCATCAGTTCATGGTAGGATTGCTGAGCCTGAAACACTGGGCACTCCTCGAACACATGATTCATGACTTGACAGTAAGTGCAGCCCGGTGTTGGAAATTGGTTCGGGCTGACTTGATTGACTGGATTTGGTTCTTTCATTTCTAGAGCTTCCAGTCTTCTAGCCAGGTTAGCTAACTTAGCCTCATTAGCGATAGACGATTCAATGGAATGGAGACCTCCTTTTGAAGAGATGGAGTTAGGATTCCTAGAGGTCTCACTAGCAAATTCCCATTGGATGGTCTTCTCAGCTAAATTTTCATACAAATCCAATCCTTCATCTTTATCTTTCTGCAAGAAACCCCCTTGGCACATACTTTCTAAGAGGATTTTGGTGGAATAGTTTAAACCGTCATAGAGAATTTAGTATTGTCGCATTTCTCTATTCCATGGTGTGGACATTGGACAAGGAGGTCCTTAAAGCGTTCAAAGTACCTCCAGAACGGTTCACTAGGTTTTTGCTTGAATTACATGATCGTCTTCCTAATGAGAGCGGTTTTATGGATAGGATAGAATTTCTTCAAGAAAACCTTGATGAAACCATCCCAGGATGTGATGGAACGGTTGCTAAGCTGTAGAGCCACTTCTTTGTTAGGTCCTTAAGTGCGAAAGGGATAAATCTCAACCTAATAGCATCGTCTTCAAGGTGTGGGATTTTCATCATTAGACATACTTTCTCAAATTCTCTTATGAAGAAGTAGGCATCTTCGGACTCTAGGCCATGAAACTTAGGGAATGTGTTGATGAATTGAGGCTTGAGCTCAAAATTGTATTCACCAACCGATGGAAGTGAAATGCAAGATGGAAGTGAGGTCCTAATGGGGTAGAACCTATCCTGCAGTGATGTTGATTGAGCCATTACCGGATCTGGTCTTGGTTTAAACTTGGGTGGTGATGTGTTTCCAGTCAACCTAGATGAATTAGGGTCTCTCGACCACACTTGCATACACAATCACAATCACAATCACAACAAGTTCAAACAACAGTCAACAGTAGAAATCAACCAAGCCTAGTCTAAGGTAACCTCGACCTAGACAACTCCTAACTGGTTGATTGTCCACAAGAGGTAGAATGTAGACTTTGACCACAAGCTAATCGGCTAGGTCAGGGCAAGATTGGTGGGAGGTTTTCCGTCAAAGACATTCCTTAATTAAGTAACCACCAATCTTCGGGCTTTCGGCCCTCAATCCCCTTCCTAGACACTGATTTGGCAGGAGACAATTTCCAACACCTTCCCTCTTTAGGATAATCTCCTAGTGAGTTCGAGATGTCCCTAAGGCCAACGTCTATCAGATTTTACGTAGGCTTAGGTTTGTGAGTGCTTGGAGTCTAATTTTGGGCCAAGGAAGGGTGATTAAATCCCCACCTTATCTTGTTGTTGGGTGTTGCCCTTAGAATCAATTTGTGCAAGTGTACAAGATAAATAAGATTTACTCAAAGCGATATAAATCAACCAAGAAATGAGTCCTATTCTGAATGCAATGCGTACGTACCTTGCTCCAGCACTCTTCAATAGTAAAGTAAAGGAATTCAAAAGACTCGTGCCTAGAATGCAAATGTCTAGTCAATTTTTTAACTTTTCAACAAGTGTTTTACTGTTGACTTAAAACAGGGATGTTGTATAGCAGAAATAGCACAAATATGACATATAAAAACTTAAATTTTTGCGAGCAATATGTCCTGCAAAACAAAGTTTTTAGTAGTCCAATGAATTTTTTCAGATTTTGCAAAGCAATTTCTTGAAATTCTGTTTCCTACTTTCGAGAGTAGGATCACAGAATTTGCAAGTCTTCTCGGCAAAGCTTGAATGCTAGATCTTGATCTTCAAGTCCCTGAAACAATACACAAAACTTGTTAAAACAACTACACCGTTCCCTCCCCGGTAACGGCGCCAAAAATTGATTGCTAAAATAAAAGAAACAATCAATGAGTTTGAGAATTTACCGTGTAGCTTGTGGCTAACGGGTCGTGTCCACAAGGAGGGATGCGATGGAAGCTTTTCGGTGAATCTTTTTAAAAACAAAGAATTGTGTTCATTTTTTTATGAAAAAGATAATGGTAAGAAAGAGATGAATGAAAGAAAAATTGCAACTTTTAGAAAAGGTTTCGGAGAAGGTGATTGAGAAAACTTAAAAATTGTTTTGTTGTTTGTAATAATAAAGAAAGTCTGGGCTCACTATCTCACTACTCAATTGTTCATTCTTCTCTTAAAATGTTAAGTCCCTCAAATGATCATTTGCAAAACTTAGAGTTAACTTTTTAGAAAGCTTTAAGTAAAACAAATAAGATGTTAGAAGAGTTGAGTTTTTTCTTCAAGAAATCATAGAATCGAATATTAAAACATCAAGCGCGAAGAAGCAAGAATGAATTAAAAATGATTCAAGACATGTTGGTGAAAGAGTTGTGAATTCAACCACCATACCCATCCTCATGTGCCTTCAAGAACACTTTCAAAAAGAAAGGCTTTTAAGTAAGGCATGCATATGAGTCATCGGGTCTTTTTCTTTAAAAAAGAAGAGAAGAAGAACAAGAGAGAGTTATGATAGCTAGCCCAGAAAAATGTTTAGTGATCCATAGAAAACAATGAAGACAACATAAATATTATGCAAACCATACCGTACTGCAAGTGGAAGAAAACTTGGCTCGACTTTTGTATTGCTGTCACTTCAATCTTCAAGTACAAGCTCTCAGTCCTCTCTCTCACAAATTTTGATACTGGACTACAAGTGAAAAAGCAAGATTACAACTTTCTTTCTAGCTAACAAAGAGCCTAAATCTTAAGAAAATAAATACAAAACTTAATCCTAGTCTCCGCTGCATTTTTCTTTGCTGAAACCCATATTTATAGCCAAAAACCAAACCAGTACGATCCCGGGAAGATTGGGGGAGCAAACGCTCCCCCAACAGAAGTTGTTTTGCCGCGGAAACGCGGCTTGGGCCGCGTTTCTGCGGCCCTGGTGTGGCCAAGTGGCCACACCAAAAGGGGGGAGTTGATGTTTTGGTGTTTGGCCCGTATCTGCTGCTGGTTTTCTTGTTTCTGCTCCAAACTGTTGTCGAAACTGCCTTGATTTTGTGGCTTCAATCGCTCGATTCAGGGAGAATTTTTCTCAACCTCTTGATTTGCCAAGATTTAGCCCAGATTTCTTCATTTCGAATTTATTTTGAATTAATTCAGAATTTGGTGGGCTTTTGGGCTTGTTTCTCCTTTCTTTCTTTAAGCACTTGGGCCTACTTTTAGCAAAGAAAAAGAAAACTTATTAATAGAATTTGTTAGCTAACAAGTGTGGTAAAGTGACAATATAAATGCAATATATGTGACAAATCACACTCACACAAGAATATTAGTATTAAGAAATAAACGTACTTGCAATAAGAAAAATAAATCACAGAAAAGTTAAGCAAACGCAAACACGAGTGATTTATCCTGGTTCGGTCTGATGACCTACATCCAGTCCCCAAGCCATCCGCTTGAGATTTTCCTTTATCCTTGACTTTGTACACCCAAAATCAACATCTTGTATCCCACTTGACAAATCCTCTTTGCCAAATATATACAACTTTTCTTACAACCAAGAAGACCACAACACCTTGTACAACTTCTCTTCTACACCAAGAAGACGCTCTTGTACAATGCTTCCTTTAAGTGATTACAAACTTTCCTATAAGCCTTGATTCAGTATATGATCGTGGACAAGGGCTATTATAGGTTGACTTTCAGAAATCTTCATTTAGGAGTAGGAATTTGATGAAGAAACAGAAAGTGGGAACAATTTTCAGAAAACCAGAATTTTGGCAGAGTTTTGGTCAGAAAACTTTCTATTTTAATTGGTATATTAAACCTAAGATAACAACCCTATATATTGCTAAACTCTATGGTTAGTTAGGGTAGTTATTTGGACCATTTTGAATGTTTAAACGTTGGATAACGTTGACGGAAATACCAAATAACAGAAACTGTCCAACAGTCAGAAACTGCCATTAGTCGACTTGAGATATGGGGTTAGTCGACTAGGGTAGGCAAATTTTACTGAGTTAGTCGACTAGTATTGGGACCAAGTCGACTAGGTCAAGTTGAAATCAAAAGATAAGTTTCTGGGAACTGAAACTAGTGGACCAGAGGAAACTATAAGTCGACTATACAAGTCTATTAGTCGACTATGTATACTGTTAAGTCGACTAATAGTGACAAACAGAGAGTTGGGATCTTTCAGGATAAAAGCTAGTCGACTAGGAAAATATATAAGTCGACTATGCCATGTATAAGTCGACTACAAAAGGCTATAAGTCGACTAATAGACTATGATGTGTGTGTGTATGTTTCAAGGCTTTTAACATGCTATCAATAATTACAATACACATCATTATCAACTCTCTTTGAGAAGTCTTGATCTTGTAGAACTCTTGAATAGGCTTGTGATAGAGATCCAAATGATATGGCTTCACAAATGTATCATCAAATTTAAGTTCTAACATCTCTCTCTCTTATATTATGCCTTGCATTATTTCATATTATTCATATCATATTTATATGCTTGGTATTGTTTGTGTGCCTCACTTATGTTGAACCAAGAGAGCTTTACATAGCACCTTAACTCTTATTTAGAGAAATTTAAAGAGATATTCCAGTGCCCTTCACCGGAAATTCGGCTACACTCTTTAGTTACACTAAGTGTGTTGCAATTAGTTTTTAATTCTGCATCATTTGTCATTAGATTAGCCATACACCTATTCACCCCCTCTAGGTGTACTTTCAATTGGTATCAGAGCCTACGCTCCTGATATTAGGTTTAACCACGTAGGAGTGAGATCTTGGTTAGCTAATCTACATTTGCATTTGCACACATATAGTTAACACTCATGGACTTCATAACCCTTCTATATTTGATGTTTCTAATATCGAAGTATGGAAGCTTAAGATGAGTATGTACCTAAAAATCCTGGGAATGTATGTTTACCTTGCCGCTACCAAGAAATCTTATCTTGGTAATAGCAAGCATATAAAGGCCAATGCACAAGCCCTAGAGACACTTAGATGCACTCTAAATAAAAAATATTTATGTATGGTTTCTCATTGTGACTCCGCCTTTGCAGTGTGGAACACTTTGACCTCTCCAAATCTTCAAACGCCAAACATTGTGGAGGAGGAATCTAGTGGAGATGAGTCCGACCAACATTGCTACACATGGTCCAAGGGATGACTCCCTTGAGGTAAATTCAGATACTCAACTAGATGATAGTGCTAGTTCTTCAGGTGATGATTATATAGATGCTGATGCTTTAAATGAAGAACTATCCATTGTGTGTAAAAATTTGCTTGAAAAATACCAAGTTTTGATAAAGAAAAGTATTAAATTAAATAAAGAAAATAAGGATTTGTGTTCAAAACTTGACTTAGTTTTACAAGAGAAGGTTGAGATTTCAAGTGAAAGATATTCCTTGAAAACCCAACTTGACCTTGTCTTAAAGGAAAATGAAATTCTGAAAAATAAAAATGATTGTGACATTGTTTTGAAAAAAAAATGAGATTTTAACTTCAAAACTTGAAATTGTTTTAAAAGAGAACCAGTCTTTGAAAAATAAAATTACTTATATTTCAAAAGAACTAGATTTATTTTCTAAGAAAAATATCTCTTTGAAAAATGATTTGAACTCACATATTTGCAATGCTACTATAACTTCACCATCTAGTATACCTATTGTATGCTCCACCTCTTCTTCTATTATTGAAAATGATATATGCACTTTAAAGAAGAGTGTTAATTGTTTGGGCTCCACTTTGAGCAAATGTGCTATGAATCACAAGAAATTGGAATCCATGTTTCGCAAGAAACATGCACCACATGTTCATGCAAACCATACACGGCATACACATTCTTCTCACGATCATACACATAACATCATGTATGCTCATGTGTACACATGTACACATTGTGGACGTAAGGGCCACCTCGCAAAATTTTGTTATGATAGGATACATGATTCAAATTTTGCAAATAAGTTTATTTAGATTAGGAAAGATGCTAACTCCCATGGACCCAATAAGATATGGGTACCAAAATCTACTCCTATTTTATTTGATGTAGGTATGGGCTCTCACTTGACATGAGGGCATTGGTGCCTTGAGGTGAATGCGTTCCGAGCTATATGGTGACACTTTTTGATGCATCACTTTCAAGGAAAGTTTGGTGGGAGGACCACCATGGTTTGGAGACCTAGAGATTTGCCCTAATGGTTTTGGTAATTATCTCTAACTCTCATTTATTTTACATGCTTTCATATTATTAATTTTTAGCATGTTTTAGTTTTTCATAATTATTATATTAAATGCCATATGATTAGACTTGTGACATACATGTATAGTAATTGAGATGCACCCATGTTCATATGAATTCATATTTTGTGTTATCACTATAGTTTAACTATTGTGTATATCATAACTCTAAAACATATCCATTTACATAATGATCATATTGTTTATGTTTTGTTCTATGCTTCATATTTTGATTACATGTTTAGATGTAGTTTTCATTAAAACTTATGCATATACTCGTACAACTTGTGAGTCACAAATTGATTATTGTATGTTTGTGCTTAATTGCTCATTTGTACCCATTGATGTACTAGTATAGCCTACTTTTGATGATTCATGCATTTTAACTTGTATTCCCTATTTTGATATGTTTTTCATGATAATGAATTTAGCTTAATGTATATGTTAATTTTTTTTAAAACTTTAGATATACATGTATACCCTTGAGTCACTTGCTTTTCATGCAAATTATATTATGGACTCATTTGTGTTCGGGATATGTTTGTATACTTTTAGTTTTAACTAAACATACATATACCTTGAAGCCTATTTAGTTTTAATGATTTTCATGTTTTCATGAATTCATTCTTGTTTTATTCCTTACTTGAAAGATTTTGTACTAGTTTTCAAGATTATCGTAAAACTAGTTGCATATTTCTTCATTTGGAAGAGTTTTCAAACATGCTAAATTATTTTCAAATCCTATTTTTGAAAACCCCTTACTTCCAAGGGCGGATGGATGAGCAACCATACCTTGTGTGCCTAATTGAAAATCTTTTTAACATGTGCATGAAAAGGGAGGTAGTAAGAGTTATACACTTGATTCTCATTATATTTTCAATTGGTATCACAATCGATAATTTTTTTTGTATACTCATATTGTGTTTTCTATATATGTATGCTTCAAACTTCAAATAGTTTCAATTTTGATTGGTATTTATATTTTCATGCATATATATGTGATTTGATTGTACTTACAATATCTTTACATCTTAAAGCACAAATTATGTTTATACTAAGCTTGACTTATTCTTCAATGTTAATAATTTTTCATACAAGCTTATGCATCGTTTTTATTGGTATTTCATAAAGAGGGAGAAAATTCGTGTTTTATCCTTCAATCGATTTTATTTTCAATTGGTATCTAACTCCCACTCTTTATGAGGAAAAATACTTTGTTTTGGTATATGCTAACATTTTCAATATTGGTATCATGTTTCATTTTAAATCGGTATCTATATTGATATGAGTTATGTTTACCTAAAATAATTTAGTTTTTACTTTCAATTGGTATCAAGATTTCCAATATATATATATATATTTCTATTGGTATAAAAAGAATACAATATTTCATTTTCTACTGATATCAAAATTTACAAGACATTTTAAATTGGATTCAAGATACTTTTCAATTGGTATCTCAAAAATGTTTTGTTTATTTCTAATTGTATCATAAATTGGTATCATAATGTTTCGATGTATACCTTTGTCATAAATTGATAAAATTTTCAATTGGTATCATAGTTTTTTGATATGTATTGCTTATATGCAAGGGAAGTTAAACATCTTCTCTATGTATAGATTCATGTTGAGTGATCTCATATTGAGAAGCTTGACCTCTCTTCTCTATGTTTTACACGTGTGTAGAGGGAGCTTCACATCTCCTTTTACACATTGTATATTATGCGTTATGTGATTAGGGTTTAGTCATCTCTTTTTCATGTAATGCATGTATGCAGGGGGAGTTAACTTTACGTCTCTCCTCTTCATGAATGTATATCGCATATACTCCTTGTTTGATTTGATAAAAGGGGGAGAAAATTTTTATTTTGGTTTATTTATGCCCCTTTTTTGATGATTTGACAAAAAAAGGGAGAGAAATTTGGAGTTTTATATGTACATGTTTATGTCATTTATATGGATGTTTATTTTTCAATTAGTATCAGAGCATATAAAGGAGAGAAGTATTCTTCATTTGTGCATATATGTGTTATTTGTGTTATGCATTCATCGAATATCATTATTGTTTATTGCTATGCATGAGTTAAAGGGGAGCTTTTATGAAACTTAACTTTAATCCATGCATATATAACTCCATGAGTTTTGTTTATGTCATTTATATGCATGTTTATTTTTCAATTGATATCAGAGCATATAAAGGGGAGAAGTATTCTTCATTTATGCATATATGTGTTATTTGTGTTATGCAAACATTGTATATCATTATTGTTTATTGCTATGCATGAGTTAAGGGGGAGCTTCTATGAGGCTTAACTTTAATCCATGCATTATATAACTCCATGAGTTTTGTCATCATCAAAAGGAGAAGATTGTTGGCCCAGAGGCCCATCACTCTAATTTTAATGATGATTAACTCATGTAGTTATAGTTTACTAATAATCTGTGATATTTAGTTTCAGATATTTGATCAAGATTTTAGTAGGTGTTTAGCTTCAACAAAGGAGTTTTGGAGCTTTCACATGTTGATTCAAGAGCTCGAGCATCAAGATCGCATCTAGTACTCAGTTGGAGTCGAGCTCGTTGGATCGCCTTTGGATCGAGTTGACTTAGACAAGGAGTTCTATAAGAAGACCTCAGCTTGTGTTTAGTATGTTTAGATCATTGTAGAAATTAGATAGTATTGATATGCTCAAGTTCACACACACAAAAAGTTTAAAGTTTATTGTTTTTGGTTTTCGGTTTAACCGATTTTGGATTTCATGTCAAAAACATAGATATATATCTTATATGTATATTGGATTCTATCCATGTATAATATGCTTCAAAGTTGTTTCAATATCATGTTTTTGTATTTACATGAGTTTTGGAGAACACGATTTTCCATTTCAAAAATCCAAGTTTTGGAAAATACTGATTTATGTTAAAGCCTAATTTTAATATTACAAAAATAGTTCAAATTGTTTATAATATGTATTGAATTTTGGTCACGCATATTTTTTATTCAAAGATCTTAAAAGACCTTATTTTTTTAAAATTTATGTGTATTTTATGAGATTTTTTAGAAGGTAAAAAGATAAGTTTTCAATACCCAAATCCCCTGTCAGACCACACTAGCGGTCGACCGGACGGTCGACCGAACCAGGAGTCGGTCAACCATCATGGTCGACCGATGTGTACGAGACGTGCACAAAGGCTAGCCATTCGGCCGGTCGACCGTGCGGTCGACTGACTGAAAGCACCCTATTCTCGGGTGGGGGCGGTCGACCGACCGGGCGGTCGACCGACCGGGCGGTCGACCGATGGCTTTGGCGCGGTCGACCGGGCGATCGACCGGAGGCACAATGGTCATAAAAATGACCATTGGCCGGTCGACCGGGCGGTCGACCGGAAGAGCATTTCTGCCCTTTCCTGGCTGCCAATGGGCAGATTTTTGGAGGATTGTAAATAGCCCCCTCCTTGGCTGATTTCACTAAGAATTTGAAGAGTAAATTTTCACATCGTTATAAGTGTTTTGGCAAGAAGTTTTTAAAAAGTTTTTGGGTTAAAAAGATCTATCTTTATTTTTGTTTTCAAGCGTTAGAAAATTCAAAGAAAAATAGAGTATTTGGGATATTAGTTTTGATCTTCATTTCTATCTTATTTTCAAGTATTTTTCTTTGTGATTTGTTTTCCAAACATCTTGTATTCTCACAGTTGAGCTATCATATCTATCCTATCTATAGGATCTAGTTTTGTGAGAAAATTGGTTTGTGGTTTGTTGAGACCACTAAGAGTTGTAAACCTTATTTTGCTTTGGCTTTGTGCCTTTCCCTCTAAGTGTAGAGGAGGTTGTGCAATTGGGTTTGTTGGTATCCCTCTAAGTGTAGTGGTGATTGTAGTTGTTTGTCTAAGTTCCCATCCCTCTTAGTGTAGAGGTGATTGTTGTTGTGCCTTGCCTCTTGTGTAGAGGTTGTGTTTGTTGGAGAGAGGAGTTGTGTACTCCTAGTCATATTTATCCAAATCCTCAGTGGAGGTTCCCTGTGTGGGAAGTCCTGTGTGGACGATTTAGTGAAAATCTTTTTTTGTGACGGTGGGAACGTAGAGCAGTGGCTCGAACCTCGAAACATATCTCGGTCTTGCGATTGATCTACTATCTCTAAACTCTCTCTCTCTCTCTCTTATATTGTGCCTTGCATTATTTCATATTATTCATATCATACTTATATGCTTGGTATTGTTTGTGTGCCTCACTTCTGTTGAACCAAGAGAGCTTTACATAGCACCTCAACTCTTATTTAGAGGAATTTAGAGGAGATAGTCCAGAGCCCTTCACCGGGAATTCGGCTACACTCTTTGGTTATACTAAGTGTGTTGCAATTAGTTTTTAATGCCATATCATTTGTCATTAGATTAGCCATACACCTATTCACCCCCTCTCTAGGTGTACTTTCACTTTTTTAGTTCAATTGTTTATCTATCAGTTGGCTGTAACACAAGTCTGAATCTAATTCCAACATCAAGTTTAAGTCAGATTTGTTGTCCTACTGTGTCTCCTATTGAAATATAGCTCTGAGTCTATATAAAAGACTAGAATCTCTTGTAAATTGTTTAATCAAATCACAGAAGAGTCTTTGTAATTTAGATTTCAGTTTCTTTCTTGTATATACTATTTCTTATATAAAATTCTGATTTGTAGAGAAGAAATTCTAGTGTTTTAGAAGAAGAAGATCAGATGAGAAGCAGTAATTAAGGATTAGACATGATCCCTAATTGATGTTATCCTTTCTTTCTCTTTTAATTCACCATATGAAGATGAGATTCATGTTTATTACTTTACTTTTCAACTTCTTTATTATGAACTAATTCTCCATAGTTAGGGCATTGACGTAGGCAATTTATATGAAGATTTAATCTTGTTTTTGTGTTAATTTCTATTCTACTTCTTTGTTTTTCAAGTTAGATTCTTTGTTCATGTTAAGTTTTTTTTTTTTTTCAATTTAATGTGTATCAGTTGACGTACACAACTATATTGATGGCGAGGTTGGAGATTGATAGGAGATAACCTAGCCACTCTTCTTAGGATTAGAAACCACTTCTTACAGGCTGAGATCGATAGGAGAAGTATAGGTAGTGCAATCATAAGAGAAAAATCATAGATCTTAATTCTTCTTTAGCCAGTAAATCCATTGGATCGAAAGATTGTGGGTTCTAAACTGAAAAATAGAATTAATATTGCTTGATAGAGGATGCTAATTAAAATGTAGATTTTTGGTTATTAACATAAGTTGTAGGAAATGATTGTTTTCAATTGATTTTGCGAAGGGAAAAACTTACAAAAAAAGGGGTCGAGGAGCTAAATTACAAGTAATTTAGAAGGAAAATTACAGGTAGATCTCCTCTGAGATTTCTGGGAAAGTGTGCCGGTTGGAATCTGATCAGCACGCGATTACTTTATCCCTTTGACGATGCGACTGGTCAGATGATCGAACTGCCTCCTCTTGGGAATTCCTTCTCGCCTGATTCTGGAAATTCTTTGAGAGGGAGGAAGATCTTAGGATATTAGCACCCTGAATTTATCCTTATAGGATTAGAGAAGTAATTCTCTGAATTCTGAGCCAATATCCTCTCTCTCCTTGCCCATCTCTCCTCTCTCTTCGTGCGTCCCCCCTCTTCTGTGAGCCTCTAGTAGGCTATTTCTAGGAAGAACAGGGGTATTATCGTCCTGAAAATCTGGAAACAGATTGAGTCAATCTGTTTTGTATCTGGAAAGCCTTGCCGCGAGGTTAGAATCAGCTTCTGCGAAGTTAGGGATAGGTGATCAGTATCTAATTTTGCATAATTTTCATCACATTCCCATATCTATTTCATATAAAATTTTGCTAATAAAACCTTGCTTGCTTGATTCTAGGTCCATGGTGTGCACATGAAGAAGAAGACTTAAATCACCATTTAATTGGTGATTAAAAGCCTACCAAGTAGCCATTGACTTTAGACTGAAGATTTTGTCAGACCAGGCATTAAATCGCAAATCCAGGAGGTCAGGTGGACAGAAGCCAGACTGGGCGACGCACTGCCCAAAATTGGGCGGCGCCGCCCAGCCAGGGCCGCAAAAACGCGGCCCAGGCCTCGTTTCCGCGGCCCTTTGGGCGCGCGCGTGCTCCCGTTTTGGGCCACGTGCTGTTCACGTGGCCCCCTTTGCCCTGGTGCCTATAAAAGCCCCCCCAGGGGTCTTGAGTAAATGAGATCCAGAGTTAGAGCAAGTTTATGTAATCTTGTTTTTAGGGTTGTAGTTGTAGTTGTTGTTCTTCTTTTAGTTGTTGTTTTATCCATTAGAGTGAAAGAGAGAGAGTGTGTAAGTGTTGTATTTGAAGGGTGACAAGCTAATACAAGTACTACTTCTCTTCCTTATTTCAATTTACTTGTGCTTTTCTTTGCTCTTTACTTCTTCCTTTTGATTCTTGTTGTAGTGTAACTTCTTCTCTTTGACTTTTCTTTTCTTTTCTTTTCTTGTAGTGTAACTCCCTCTTTCCACTTCTTTTCCTTTATTATTTCTTTTACTTTTATGGCTAACTAACTTTTCATTAGCATGGCTAACTAACTACTAACCTACTAATTCTAACACTTGATTGATAACCCAAATGAGTCAATAGTGTCAAACAAGCCTTGTGCAAACAAGAGCTATGGCATCTTAAGATGGGGGTTCTAACTCTAATTTACCTACAAGTATTTACTTTCTTATACTTCATGCTTAATGAGTTTTGATGATTTATGAATTGTGTACTTTACTTGTTATTGTAAGTTAGAGACTTCTCCTTTTAACTTTGCCGATACCAATAGTGCACTCGAGTCTTCCCTTATTCTCGCCTTCTATCGTATCTTGATAAGGGAATGTCCGAGTTTTTGCCGTGTAAAGCTAAGTTTTAGGATGAAATTTCACTCGATTTCCACGTGAATAGTTCCAATGCAAAAGGTTTGTGTTCGCCTATGATCCATCGTGAGGCTATCTTCTAAAGTTAGAAATTAGTTGGAGCACTTAGTAGAAAGTTAGCCATGCATTTTTACAACTAAAAAAAAATCACTTTTACAAACAACCAAAACATTTTCTAACAATTCTTCAAACAACTTGTTTTCACTTTTCAATTCTTTATTTGGACACAAAGAACTTTCTTTCTTCTTGAACTTTGAAGCCGCATCAAGCTTCCATCGCTCTCCCTCCTTGTAGATACGACCCGTATAGCCACTTCGCTACTACGGAAGAATCACAAAAGCAGTAACATCAACCCACACTTCCTTCTTTTTTAGTACTTGCTTTTTGCCGATCAAATTTTAGCGCCGTTGCCGGGGAGGGAATGGCTTTATTGTTCACTACTAAAGATTGTTCTTTTTGTGTGTAGGAGAAGTACCAAGGAGCTCACTATCACGGGAAGCAAAAGAGGTGGCCAAGGACATTGCGCGAGGACTCATTTGCCCTCGGAAAAATTCGTGTAAAAGCGAGTTTTTCCGATTGAAGTACTAACAAAGTCGTTTGCAGGGTTGCCGAAAGCCGCTAAAAAAAATATTTTGCTTTCTAAATTTGTAGTTTTCTTGGATGCTTCACCTATATGCATGTGTAATAAATTCAACAGAAATTCACTTGTTGCTTAATTGAAATTTGGATTAGACTTTTGCATTAGGGCACGTGTCTATTTCAATTCATTTCAATTTCTATTGAAGAGTGTTGGAGACAAGGTACGTGTGCATTCATATAGAATAGGACCAACATTTTGAAGTGATTTACCGCTTTGAGTGTTACCTTGTTGTGAATAAACTGTACACCTGCACAATTGACTTTAAGGGCAAAACCCAATAAACAAGATAAGGTGGGGATTTCGTCACCCATCCTTAGCCCAAAAATCATCTCCAAGTGCACTCACATTTTCCCAAGCCTTAACTAAAAATCAATAGACGTTGGCCCTAGGGACATCTCGGACTCACTAAGAGATTAACCGAGGTTGGAAATTGTAAGAACTATACTCCTGCAAAATCGGTGTCTAAGGAAAGTGAATTGAGAGGTAAAGCCTCGAAAGCTCCGTGGTTTGGTATAATTAGGCCCGTGGCTCTGCCCGGATACGTCCCCCCGAGCTTTGCCCTTTCCTGCCCGATTAGCTTGTAGTCGAGTTCCTGCAATAACCTTCCCCGAAGAATCGACCAGTTGGAGTCGTCTAGGTCCAGGTACCTTAGACTAAGGCTTGTGGTTGTTTTTCTTTCTTTTGTTTGTTTTTAATTCTTTTTCGATTGTTTGTTGTCTTCACGTTGGTTGTGGTGTGCTGCATGCAAGAGTGGGTGAAAGATCCGTCAACTTTCAGATTAACAAGAAACACTTCTCTACCCTTGCATCCAGAATCGGTGATGGCGTCACTTCAGGATAGATTTTACCCGATCAGAACTTCACTTCCATCTTGCATAAAACTTCCTGAAGTAAACGGCAATAATTTTGAGTTAAAGCCACAATTCATTAACACTCTTCCCAAATTTCATGGTTTAGAATCAGAGGACGCATACTTCTTTGTTAGGGAATTTGAAGAAGTATGCCTCATGATGCGTATACCCCAGCTAGGAGACGATGCCGTTAGGTTACGTTTCATCCCTTTTTCCCTAAAGGACCTAGCTAAGAAGTGGTTGTACAGCTTGGCAGCAGATTCAGTCATGACCTGGGATGATTTCGTCAAGGCCTTTTTGAAGAAATTCTACCCCATTCACAAGACTGCCCTCATTAGGAAGAACATCATGCAGTTTAAGCAAGACCCGAGCGAACCATTTTGGAGATACTTTGAGCGATTCAAAGATTTCCTCGCTCAGTGCCCTCATCATGGCGTGGAGAAATGGCATCCATGCCAGATTCTCTACGATGGTCTAGATTATCAGACTAAGACCCTGTTAGAAACGATGTGTCAGGGAGGGTTCTTGCAGAAGGATGAGAATCAGGGTTGGGATTTATTTGAGGACTTAGCGGAAAAAACCCTGCAATGGGAGCCAGCCTCGGAGAAACCTAGGAATTCACAATCTATAGCTTCAAGAGGAGGGCTCCTATCTCTAGAATCATCCATAGCTGTCGAGACTAAGATTGCTACCCTAATGAGAAGGATAGAGGCTCTGGAAACAAAAGAGCCTGCCAGTGTCAACCAGATCAACCCACCACCAATTCACAATCCGGGTTGTTCGTATTGTCAGGCACCAAACCATGTTTTTGAAGAGTGCCCCGTTTTCCATGCCCAGCAAGTGCCACCAGAACACATGAACGCGGCTTACTCACGGCCGCCTCACAACCCTACTCACAGACCTACAATCCCGGCTGGAGAAATCGCCCCAATTTCTCCTGGGCCAAAAATAATCCTCCCAGGCCTAATTTTTCCAACAACTTTCACCATCTTACTCCTCCACCAACTTTTCCCAGTCAAGCCCCAACTTCTTCCTCCCAAGGCTAACCAATGGAAAAGAAAATCAGTAAATTGGAGGAGAGCATAGAAGCTTTCATAAAGTCCCAAACCGCTTTTATGCAAAATCAGGGACAAACTCTGAACAGTCGTTCACAGGCCATATCAAGATTGGAAATGCAGATGAGCCCGTTAGCTAGCTTTCTAAGTGAAAGACCTAAGGGTACTTTACCTAGTCAGCCATTAGTTAACCCAAAAACCTCCAATCAAGCATATGAAATTCAGGATCCATCGATTACCAGTGTAATGCTGTTCACACACTGCGATCTGAAAAGAAGGTAGACAACCAGGTTTACCAACAGAAAAGTCTAGTCCATCCCGATCCCACTCATGCCTCCACCTCTGCTAGTTCCTCCCAATCTACTCCACAAATATCTGACGAGGACAAAGCTGCAGAACAAGTTCATAAGCCTGTAGCACCCTTTCCAATAGGCTTAGGAACAACAATAAAAATATGCACATGGAGAAAATGCTAGAGATGTTCAACCAGGTCAAATTGAATGTGCCACTTCTTGACGCTATCCAACAAGTCCCGGCTTATGCCAAATTTCTTAAGGATATGTGTACAAAGAAGAGAAAGACCAATGTGCCCAAGAAAGTCTTCTTGGCCACTAATATAAGCGAAATTCTGTCTGGTCCCATTCCGGTGAATACAAGGATCTCGGATGTCCCACTATTTCCTGCACCATATGACAGACCGAAATCAGTAGAGCGCTTCTTGACCTGGGAGCAAGTATCAACTTGCTACCTCTCTCAGTAAACCAACAACTTGGGTTGGGTGAGCTAAGCCCAACTCGAGTCACCATTCAGCTAGCTGACCGATCTGTGAAGATCCCGAAGGGGGAAATCACAGACGTCCTCATCCGGGTCGGGGATTTCATTTACCCCATTGACTTCATTGTGCTTGAGACCCAACCTATGTCCAATCTTAGGTCTCAAACCCCGTCATCTTAGGGCGCCCATTCCTTGCTACAGCCAATGCCATAATCACCTGTAGGAACGGGTCCATGCGATTGACTTTTGGAGACATGACGAAGGAAGTCAATGTCTTTAATCTTGGAAGACAACCCAGGGATGTCAATGATCAGACGTTTGAGGTCAATTCTATTGAAAACCTGACCAGTGAGCATGAGGAAAGTATGGAAACAGAAACTGAGGTAGAGTTTGATCTGGAGGCTGAGGATTTTAATCTAGACCAGATCGTAGATTCAGCAGTGGATTGGGCATCAAGCCCCAGTGTACCCCATCCTAGGATTGAAAGCCCAGAGATTGCCTCCAATGAAGAAACACCTTCCCTAGAGCTAAAAGCCCTGCCTGAACACCTCAAGTACGCCTACCTGGGCGGAAAGGACACCTTACCAGTCATCATAGCATCTCACCTGACTGAGCAACAAGAGGACAGCTTAATGCCTATTCTGAAAAGACATAGGGAAGCCATTGGATGGACGATGAAGGACATCAAGGGAATAAGTCCAGCCATAGTACAACATAAAATCCATTTAGTCGATGAAGCAATCCCTAGGAGGGACCCACAACGCAGGCTTAACCCTCTCATGCAAGAGGCAGTTAAGGTTGAAATTCTGAAACTATTAGATAATGGGATAATTTATCTGATTTCTGATAGTCAATGGGTTAGCCCTGTTCATGCGGTCCCAAAGAAGGCTCGCTTTACGGTGGTAAAATATGAGGAAAAAGAGTTGGTACAAACAAGACTGCCTACCAAGGTTGTGTTTGTATCGACTACAGGAAGTTGAATGCAGCTACCCGTAAAGACCACTTCCCGCTACCCTTTATTGACCAAATGCTTGAGCGATTGGCTGGACATGAGTACTACTTCTTTCTAGATGGGTACTCGGGATACAATCAGATCCCCATTGCTGCAGAAGACCAGGAAAAGACGATGTTCACCTGCCCGTTTGGAACCTTTGCTTATCGGTGCATGCCTTTTGGATTGTGCAATGCTCCTGCAACGTTCCAACGGTGCATGCTTAGTTTGTTCTCTGACATAGTGGAACGTTTTCTTGAGATTTTCATGGATGACTTCTCCATCTACAGAATTCATTTGATCAGTGTCTTCATCACTTAGAGTTAGTGCTACAAAGATGCATTGAGAAGAACCTAACTCTAAACTGGGAAAATGTCACTTTATGGTGAGACAGGGGATTGTCTTGGGCCATGAGATTTCGAGGAGAGGTATAGAAGTGGATAAGGCTAAGGTAGAAGTGATTGCTAAGCTTCCACCACCCAAAGGCATCAAGGATATTAGATCCTTTTTAGGGCATTCTGGGTTCTACCGACGGTTCATTAAGGACTTTAGCAAAATCGCGAGGCCCTTAACCAACCTGCTCGCTAAGGACGTGCTCTTTGATTTTAACGATGAATGTTTCAAGTCATGGGGGAAGCTTAAGCAAGAACTGATTTCTGCACCTATCATTTCCGCTCCTAATTGGGCCCAGCCATTTGAAATCATGTGTGATGCATCTGATTTTGCTATTGGCGCTGTTCTAGGACAGCGCATCGATAATAGGCAGCACGTGATCTACTATTCAAGTAGAACCTTGAATGATGCCCAACAGAACTATACAACGACTGAGAAGGAATTCTTGGCCGTTGTCTTTGCGTTAGAAAAGTTCCGGCCTTACTTGTTAGGTTCAAAGACGGTAATTTTTACGGATCACTCGGCTCTGAAATACCTCATGACCAAAAAGGAAGCAAAAGCCCGACTGATTCGGTGGATCCTTTTCCTTCAAGAATTTGACTTAGAAATCCGGGATAAACGAGGTATAGAAAATGTGGTTGCTGATCATCTCTCACGAATTCCGAATGCACCAACCATCCAAGCTCCGATCAACGAGGATTTCCCAGACGAGCACATCCTAGCCATTCTTAAGGAACCCTGGTATGCGGACATCGTTAATTACCTGGCCACGGGACAATTACCCGCTGACTGGACAAAGCAAGACCAAGACCGCTTCTTTGCCCAAGTACGGTACTTCTTCTGGGAAGAACCGTATCTTTTTATGTATTGTCCCGACCAAATAATTAGACGATGCATACCCGAGGGGAACAGAGAAGTGTGCTCAGCTTTTGCCATGACCTTGCATGCGGAGGACACTTCGGTCCCCGCAAGACTGCAGAAAAGGTTCTACAAAGTGGGTTCTACTGGCCCACTTTGTTCAAAGACTCATATCATTTTTGCAAGTCATGCGCAAATTGTCAGAAAATTGGGAAGATTTCAAGAAGAGACATGATGCCCCTAAACCCGATCCTTGAAGTTAAAATTTTTAATGTTTGGGATATTGATTTCATGGGTCCATTTCCCAATTCCTTCGGCAACCAATTCATTTTGGTTGCTGTAAATTATGTCTCTAAGTGGGTAGAAGCTGCGCCAAGTAAGACGAATGACAACAAAGTGGTTGTCAAATTTCTCAAAGAGAACATCTTCTCCCGATTTGGCACCCCTTGTGCGATAATTAGTGACAATGGATCACATTTCTGCAACAGAGTTTTTGAAACTCTGATGCGAAAATATTCCATCAATCACAAGTTATCCACTCCGTATCATCCCCAGACAAATGGGCAGGTCGAAGTCACCAACCGACAGATCAAGCTCATTCTGGAAAAGACTGTCGGACAAAACCGAAAGGATTGGTCGGTTAAGCTCAATGATGCACTGTGGGCTTTACCGCACTGCTTTTAAGACAGTTCTGGGGATGTCTCCTTATAGAATCGTTTTTGGAAAAGCCTGTCATCTGCCAGTAGAGTTAGAACACCAGGCCCTCTGGGCAATTAAGCAACTCAACTTTGATCTGACCAAGGCCGGTGAACTTAGGAAACTGCAGATTTCAGAATTAGAGGAGATACGGAATGAAGCCTATGAGAATGCCCAAATCACCAAGAGCAGAACTAAACTTTTCTATGACCAAATCATAACCCGGAAAAACTTTGCACCAGGAGAAAGGGTTCTGCTATATAACTCTAGGCTTCATAATTTTGCGGGGAAGCTGAAACTCGTTAGTCAGGACCGTTCATTGTGCGCACTGTTTTCCTACACGGTGCTGTGCTTATTGCAGACCCTAAGAACAACACGGAATTCAAAGTCAGTGGGCAAAGACTGAAGCCCTTCTTGACCACTGAGCCCATGACTCCGGATGATAGTGTGCTGACTCTTTTTGCCCCATCATACACCTAACCACAACAAATAAATAAAATAAAATAAAATAAAACAAAAAACTTGTTTATATGCTTACCTCTTCTACATTTTTTTTAGCCTATTCGCACTTGGCCGGCCCGAGTCCACGAAGACGGTGACATCATTTCTTCCACCTATTTATTGCATTCGCATTTCCATATGCATTCATTAAGGACAATGCATTAGATAGGTGTGGGGGGATGCTAACACTTTTCTTTCTTTAACAAAAAAAAAAAAAAAAAACAAAAAAAATTCTTTAAAAAAAAAGAGAGAGAAAAAAAGAAATCTAAATTGAAAAGAAATTTCATACTCTTTGTAAACATACCAAAATATTATAGGAATTACGGGAACCTTATTAAGGAATCTTTATTTTTGCTTAAGTAAACAAGAAAGAATGGTTTGACTAAAAAGATAGGAGGGATAAGGAAAATAACTCATACCTTTTATTTAGCCTTAGTAGAATATGCATAATTCACACGCACATGCTTGGGATTTAAAGACACAACTCTGAAAAAAATAAAATAAAATAAAAGCTGGGTAATTGTGCCTCAAGAAGCATGATTACTCATGCCAAAAAAAATTAATTAATATATAAATCTTGATTTCGTGGCCTACTCCACTTGCATATTTGACCTGAAGGGTGTTTTTTCACCTGGTGCCCTAAGACCATTTGGTTTGGGAGTCATCAGTTTGATATGTGTTACATAAGTGAAGTAGAAAGCCTAATGGAACCAAGAATAATAAGTAAATATTAATAAAATTAAACGATATTCAAAGTTGAGTTGAAAAATCCCAAGCACATCACACTTACAAATTATGCATATCTATCTAAAGTAAAATAAAAGAATGAGTTAGAAGTACAAAATCCTTTCTAAATTTGAAGAAAACCATAGTTTCTTCATTTATGAAGGCTAAAATATAAGAGGACTTATGAGGGTTAAACCTAATTCTTATATCATTCGGTTATTTTTACTTAGATGATTGAAAGTTCTTTTTAATTAAAAAAAAAGTCTTTCCAACAACTAATTTCTTCTCTTTACTTATTGGATTTTGTGGGTGCAATCCGCTGAAAACCCTCAGGAGACAACACTCCTCCTCTAGGGGAAACCTAGAGGTTTTAACGGCTTGTTGCACATGCTCAGCGCAATCGCGTCACCTGCGAAAGTGGTATAATAATGTTCTCATTTTTGTTTTGCTCGGGACGAGCAAAAAGATAAGTGTGGGGGTGTGATCAGTATCTAATTTTGCATAATTTTCATCACATTCCCATATCTATTTCATATAAAATTTTGCTAATAAAACCTTACTTGCTTGATTCTAGGTCCATGGTGTGCACATGAAGAAGAAGACTTAAATCACCATTTAATTGGTGATTAAAAGCCTACCAAGTAGCCATTGACTTTAGACTGAAGATTTTGTCAGACCTGGGCATTAAATCGCATATCCAGGAGGTCAGGTGGACAGAAGCCAGACTGGACGACGCACTGCCCAAAACTGGGCGCGCGCCGCCCAGCCAAGGCCGCAGAAACGCGACCCAGGCCGCGTTTCCGCGGCCCTTTGGGCGCGCGCGCTCCCGTTTTGGACCACGTGCTGTTCACGTGGCCCCCTTTGCCCTGGTGCCTATAAAAGCCCCCCAGGGGTTTCAGTAAAGGAGATCCAGAGTTAGAGTAAGTTTATGTAATCTTATTTTTAGGGTTGTAGTTGTAGTTGTTCTTCTTCTAGTTGTTGTTTTAGCCATTAGAGTGAAAGAGAGAGAGTGTGTAAGTGTTGTATTTGAAGGGTGACAAGCTAATACAAGTACTACTTCTCTTCCTTCTTTCAATTTACTTGTGCTTTCCTTTGCTCTTTACTTCTTCCTTTTGATTCTTGTTGCAGTGTAACTTCTTCTCTTTAACTTTTCTTTTCTTTTGTTTTCTTGTAGTGTAACTCCCTCTTTCCACTTCTTTTCCTTTATTGTTTCTTTTACTTTTATGGCTAACTAACTTTTCATTAGCATGGCTAACTAACTACTAACCTACTAATTTCTAACACTTGATTGATAACCCAAATGAGTCAATATTGTCAAACAAGCCTTGTGCAAACAAGAGTTATGACATCTTAAGATGAGGGTTCTAACTCTAATTTACCTACAAGTATTTACTTTCTTATACTTCATGCTTAATGAGTTTTGATGATTTATGAGTTGTGTACTTTACTTGTTATTGTAAGTTAGAGACTTCTCCTTTTAACTTTGCCGATACCAATAGTGCACTCGAGCCTTCCCTTATTATCGCCTTCTATCGGATCTTGATAAGGGAATGTCCGAGTTTTTACCGTGTAAAGCTAAGTTTTAGGATGAACTTTCACTCGATTTCCACGTGAATAGTTCCAATGCAAAAGGTTTGTGTTCGCCTATGATCCATCGTGAGGCTATCTTCCAAAAGTTAGAAATTAGTGGGAGCACTTAGTAGAAAGTTAGCCATGCATTTTTACAACTAAGAAAAAAATCACTTTTACAAACAACCAAAACATTTTCCAACAATTCTTCAAACAACTTGTTTTCACTTTTCAATTCTTTATTTGGACACAAAGAACTTTATTTCTTCTTGAACTTTGAAGCCGCATCAAGCTTCCATCGCTCTCCCTCCTTGTGGATACGACCCGTATAGCCACTTCTCTACTATAGAAGAATCGCAAAAGCAGTAACATCAACCCACACTTCCTTCTTTTTTAGTACTTGCTTTTTACCAATCAATAGGATATAGCGCTAATCCCTTGATTCGCTCTGCTAAATGAGGGATACTCCATTGATCCTCTCTACTTAATTGAGAGATCTCTCCTGATCTTCTTACTTGATCGGGAGAGTCAAAAGATCATGGCAGGCAACTACCAAATTTGGATTTCAATTAACATGATCTCATCTGGAGATTTGATTTTATCCGGAGATTTGATTAGTCAAAAATAACTTTAAAGGACTCACAACAGAGTCGTTGTGTTGGGCTCATAGCGGAGCTGGGAGGGCCTTCTGGCAAAGTTAGAAGAAAGCTCTCAGCGGAGCCAGTTAAAACTTGTGGCAAAGCTACAGTCAACCTTTCGTACGGCTGCGTGGAGTTTCGAGTGAAGCTAACTTTCTGCGGAGTTAACTGAGCATTTTCAGGTAAAACTGTAAGTTAGCTCGTAGCGAGGCTATGAAGGAGCTTCCTGTGATGCTAAGCAACTTTGGTTTCTCATGCGAGACTTATCTCGTGGGTTCGTGCGAGACTAAGTGTTGAGCTAACTTAGTATCTCTGGACCTGCTTGGGCCTTCTCACGAGCTTTTAAGGACGATCTTGGCTTACTGTCTACTTTACTGGATCAGTAAAGTCCAAGTTACTGATTCTTCCTTTGAGATAGGTGAAGAAATGGTCGTCGGCTTGTCTGCCACTTGTCTTTTGTAGATGTCAACAAGTTAGATATTGTTCAGGTCAGTTAGGAATCTTATTTTTTTTAGACTGTCAACAAGACCTCCTTCAAAGATTTTGTGAATCTGAAATGGAATGGTTCAGATTTTGAAATACTTTGAACTGCTTTGATGGTGTGTGGGTATGAACATCGCCTTTGAGGTTGAGTTTAACTTCGCCTTTAGTCCCACTTTCAAGCTAGAATAGGCTCGCCGAGGAATTGTATCCGCTTCCGTGTAGCTTCGCCCTTTTGGGTAGCCTCGCGAATATGAGTTGCTTCGCGCTTGGGTTTCCCGGTTTGGCTTCACTTCAAATCGGTCTGGAACGACATTCCTTTCCCGAGGCTAACTTTTTTCTGCGAGTTACGAGAAGGATTGCTCCTTTTTCAAGGTTAGAATAACCTCTCTTGCATTAACGAGGGAGATTATTCCCTTTTCCGAAGTTCAAAGAACTTCGCGCGTATTCCCGAGGGAGACTATTCCCTTTCTCAAGGCCAAGCACTTGAATGCCTTAAATTCACCCGCGCCTCCGAGCATGAAGTAGCAGCAGTATGGTCAGGCCATGAGGCCTATAAATAGGACACTTGTAGTCCTTCTCAGAGAAACATACTTTTCTCTTTCTGAAAAGTTTGTTTATAACCTCTCCCATTGCTTAAGCAAGGAAGCTGAGGTCCCTGAAGTAGTGGGGACTCTCACTCAATCAAGAACTGGTGAGCCTCGGCCATCCAGTGATTTTCAGGGAGTTTATCTCCCTTAGTTTTACCAGCTATCTTAGGGATTAAATTCCCTTGGTCTTTGCATTTGATTGACTTTTAGAAAAGGGTTTCAGCCCTATTTTTCAGCTTCTCGGCGAAGCTAGTATTCTCACTCTTTTCATGTAGAGTCGTTGCCTTGATCTGTCTGCCTGTTAAATTTGCCACATAAGCAAGGCTTAGGACTTGGCCTCTTCAAAGTTGAGCCAGTTTTGCCATATAGGTGGGGTCAAGACTGCGTCCCTCTGGGTCAGTCTGGCTTTGCCATATAGGCAAGGCTAGGACTTGGTCCTTTTTTTTAGGAATCTCCAGCCTAATTGCCTTGGGTGGGGCTAAGACTTGGCTTATGCTAAGCTAGTCTATTATTGCTGTACAAGCGAGGCTATCCTCTGCTTAACTAAAATCTGTCTTCAAGGCACAACTGGGTCGGACCTAAATTGCTTCGCCCAAAGAATTTTGACTTAGCATTCCATCCCTTTTTTGATTTAATGCTAACTTGCTTCCTGTTTATATTGCAGTGAACTATGCTCGCCAGTCTTTCGTCTTGATGAAAGAGACCAGAAACTTGCCTCTTGATTCTCAAGTTGAAACTTTGATCATAAGCAGGCGGAACATACTAGAATAGTGACGCGTGTTCCAAGAAGAGGTTGGCAGTTGCTTATCCGAGATGATCTACTTCGGGAAGGGGTTGGTAGTTGCTTATCCGAGATGATCCACTTCGGGAAGGTAGACGTCTCCTGTAAGGTCTCAGATCCTTCCTTTGCCAATTTTATTTAAGGAAGATCTAGCCTTTTGGTGGTGACTAGTCCCTTGCCAATTTTGATTACGGAAGATCCAGCTTCCTTTGCCAATTTTCATCAAAGAAGATCCAACTTCTTGATGGCGAAATCTGCCATTAAGTGAAGGATTATGGCCTGATGCAGGAGGAAGGCCTTTCGTGTCTAGTTGGTTTGGCTTATCACCTTGGAAGCAGATAGGACAACTTGTATGCCTTTGGAGAAATGATTTGGTTGTACGAAAGACAATCTTGATGTAGTGTCAATGTGTCTTCCCATTTGAATCAATAAAAATGTTTATTCTCTGCTTATCTACTTTGTTCCCCTCCTTTTTGATTTGAGAACACCTGAAGTGGACTAGCTTAGGTAAGTCTTTTCCTTGTTGAGTCTTCTTGTGAGTCTTCTTTTAGTGAGTCTTCTTTTCGTTCTTGTAAAGAAAAAGAGAAAAATTAGGTTAAAGTGAGTTAGGGAGAAAGTAGTAGAATGAGAAGGTGGAGAAAATAGAAGTGATATGTACAAAAAATACTGAAAAAGAGTGAAAGAGATTTGGAACATTGTGGTGTGATAATTTACACTAAAAGTTAAAAGAAAGAAATCAAAAATAATTACTTACCTCCTTTGACTAAAAGCTTACCTTGAATCTTTTGCAACAATGTTACCTTGAAGTGGAGGTAATTAGCGCATAGCCCATAAGAGTTGATTCTTGTCTCTTCCATATTACATCATCAAGACAAAACAAGCATGAAATGATACAAACTTGAGACTTAAAATCCATCGTCATGAGCTATCGGTAGCACTCGCAAAGGCAAGGCTCTTTCGATGCTATAAGACTCACTTGGATAGCAATTGGTACAAGAATGAGTGAAGTAGAAAAGAAGAAAAGAAGAACACAAAAATAAAGTACATAAAAAGGTAACTATAGATTCGATTTCATAACAATAAGAGAAAGGAAAACAACTTACACCGGTGTCACTCTCAGCACAAGCTTCATTCTTATTCTCCTATGAAAGTCTAATCTCCTCTGAATTACATAAATGAAAATTAAAAATTACATAAAAAGAAAAATAAAAACCTAAGTTAAAAACTACAAATTAGCTTTAGTTCTACTCTCTGCTTGGTTGTTTACTCTGGTCTCTGAAAATCCCAGTATTTGTAGGCAAAACCCAATGTAGGAGAGTGTATAAAGATAGGGGAGAAAATGCTCCCCCTAACTCCTTAACAAAGATTGAAAACATAGCTTTGGCCGCGTTTTTACGGCCAGGTGTGGCCAGGTGGCCAAACCATGTTGATGGTACTCCCCGGCTTCGCATTTGCTTTTATCTTCAGCTAGATTTGCAGTTTAAGTCCGGGATTTTGACGAAATGGCCTTTGATCTTTGGCTTCAACTGATTGATTTGTAGGGATTTGATCTAACTAGTTTTTAACCGATCTGAACCGACCTGATCTGCCCTGATTTACTAACTTCGAATCAAATTCTGATATAAATCAGAATTTGATAGGCTTTTGGGCTCATTTCTCTTCCCTCTTTTTTAGGAATGGGCCTGCAAATAAATTAAACAATAATTAGGAAAAGAAGAGTTTATTTTATAATAAATATGAGAATATAATAATGAATGTGCAATATTAGTGACTGATCAATCATGTGTTGCATGAAACATCTACGAGGCAGCCTTGGGAGATCCTGGAGAAAAAGTATCTGACGAAAAGCGTCGAATCGCGGTTGCAGTTGAAGAGGAGGCTTTATCGTTTCCAGATGAAGAGAGGATTCTCCATTAACGAATACATGAATAGCTACACAAAGCTTCTTATAGACCTGGTTAATGTGGATGTGAAGATTGATGAAGAAGATAAGGCGGTAATTCTATTGAATTCTCCTCCTGAAGAAGAGTATGATACCTTTACTCTTACATTGATCAATGGAAGAAAATCCCTTAACTACAATGAGGTATCTGCTGCTCTTGTGAATTATAAAGTAAGGAGGCAGGACAGATTGTCTTCTTTAGGGAGCACAACAGCAGAGGTGTTAGCAGTAAGAGGCAGGAGTTCCAATCGGAAGGGGAGAGATTGAAGTCCAGATCAGATTTTAGGGATCTGAAAAAGAACCAGTGCGTCTTATGCAAGGAGCTAGGGCACTTGAAGGTTGATTGTCCGAAGGCCAAAGGTATGAAGAAGGAGTCGATGACCGAGGCAAATCTCGCACAGGTGGTCAGTACTCATGCCAGTACTTCACAGCCAGATGGATCAGACTCAGAATTATCGGTATTTTCTTTCTCTATTACTAGTCCTACTGTTGGTTACTCAGATAATTTTGAGTGGATCTTAGATATAAGAGCTACCTATTATATGTGTACAAATAGGGACCGATTTTCTAGCTTTAAGAAGCTAGATGGATGTTTCATTGTCATGGATGATGATCATTCGTGTAATATGAAAGGGATAGGTACAGTCCATATCAAGATGTTTGATGGGATAGTACGAGAATTGAAGGAAGTGAGGTATGTACCTCAACTCAAAAGGAATCTTATCTCTATTGGTGTTTTAGAAACATTAGGTCTTGTAGTATTTATACGAGATGGTGTTCTCAAGATGACCAAAGGCTCAATGGTTGTTATGAAGGGCATCCACCAGAACAATCGCTACTACTTGAAGGGTAGTACAGTTACAGGTCAGGTGGAGATTTCTATCTCTTCAGATGATATTTGCACACAGGTCTGGTAGATAAGGCTCGGACACAGAGGTGAAAAGTCTTTGCAAGCTCTAGCAAAGAAGGGATCATTGGAAGGTGCATCTACATATAACTTGAAATTTGGTGAACACGGTATTCTGGATAAGAAGAAGGTGAAATTCAGCACCATTACTCACCACTCTGAAAATCTTCTTGACTGTATTCACGTAAGTATTTGGGGACCTGTTAAGACTGCATCACTTAGATATCATAGGTACTTTGTCTCTTTTATTGATAATTTATCTAGGCATTGCTGGATATATCCCATGAAACAAAGGTTTGAAGCCCTAGGTATGCCGGTGAAGTGAAAGGATATGATGGAGAAGCAACTGGTAGGAAGATCAAGGAGGTACAAATTAGTAATGTTGAAAGATACAAGAACCAATTCCTACAATTTGGCCTGAATACTGGTATTGGTACTCATTTCACAGATTGATTACATGGGTTGGCTAAGGAGATAAATCATTCCTTGCTAGAGAAGGCTCGATGTTTATTGTCTAATGCACAATTAGACAAATTATTTTGGACTGAGGCGATTATATATGCTAGCCCTCTCATAAATAGATTGTTATCGACTGTGATAGGAGATAAACTCCACTAGAAGTTTGGTCTAGAAAAGCTGCTTAAAATCATGATTTGCTACGGGTATTTGGAAGTCTGGCCTACTTTAGTGCCAAAGATGGTAAGGTGAATACGCGAACAAAGAAGTTTGTGTTTTTGGGTGTCAAAAAAATATGAAAGGCTACAGGTTATGGGACTCCGAAAACAAGAAGATCGTGTTGAATCAGCATGTCACATTTGATGAGACTTCAATGTTGAACTCTACCATCTCTCAGCAGGTGGAGAGGACGAAGACCAAGGATGTATCACAGCAGTTGGAGGTTGATGCTACTCCACCATCTCCAGTTGGTTCGGTATCAGTGAGGACTTTACCGGATGTGACACAGGGTGGAGATCATGTAGCCAGTTTTGAAGCTGAACAGGTTGAAGACATTGATGAGAATGTCGAATTATTTGCAGCAATTGAAACCAAGATAAAACCACAAAAGTGGTTGAAGAAGCATGAATCTCAAGCTTGTGATCACGACAAGCTCAAGATGAAGGCCATTGTTCTCCATGACGGTAGTAAGGAGATTCATATGACTCAGCCAGATTGGTTCGCTACTAAAGATTTAGTAATAATTGCTTGAGCTTGATGAAGCTCATTTCAAATGAACTACGGTTGGCTTCATCCCTTGGGTAAGGTACGAAGGCAGCCGTAAAGGCGTAGCCATTTAGTGATATAACCTGTATGAAGCTATTTGGGTTCTCGAGAAGCTGATTGAGACTTCATGTGGAGGTGAAGAGTTGGACTTCGCGTAGAGGTGAAGAGTGTTGGTCCAAAGGCCCATCACTCTAGTTTTGAGATGATTAACTCATGTAGTTATAGTTTACTAATAATCTTGTGTTTATATAGTTTCAGTTGTTGACCAAGATATTAGTAGGTGTTTAGCTTCAACAAAGGAGTTTTGGGAGCTAACACGTGTTGATTCAAGAGCTCGCGCGTCAAGATCGCATCTAGCACTCAGTTGGAATCAAGCTCTTCAGATCGTGTTTGGATCGAATCGACTTGGAGAAGGAGTTCTACAAGAAGACCTCAGTTTGTTTAATTTAAGATTGTATTTAGATCTTGTGTAATGATAGATAGTGTTGATATGCTCAAGTTCACATACACACAAGTTTTAATATGTTTGGTTTTCGGTATAAACGGTTTTGGTTTTCAAAGTTTACATATATATGTTTTCATGAATAGATAGAATCAAAACAAGTTTACATGGTTTAATGTATATTAGATTTGAAATACATCTATGCTTCATCTATTTAGAAAAACTTATTTTGATAATTCTATTTCATGAGTTTGGAGTTTTGTATTTAAACAAAATCTATTTTGGATTTCATGTCAAAAACATAGATATACACTTTACATGTGTATTGGATTCTGTCTATACACTCTATGCTTCAAAAGAGTTTAAATATCGTGTTTTTGTATTTATACAAGTTTGAGAAAAATCAGATTTCCATTTCAAAGTCTGATTTTTGGAAAATACTGAATTTGTGTTTAAGCCTAATTTCTATATCACAAAAATGGTTCAAATAGTTTATAATATGTGTTGATTTTTGGTCACACATATTTGGTATTCAAATATCTTATATGAACTGATTTTTGTGGAATTATTATGATTTTAGGAGATTTAATTGGTATTAAATTAACCAAGTTTTCAGACATGTAAATCCCAGCCAGACTCAGCTGGCGGTCTACCGGACGGTCGATCGGACTACTGGTCGGCCGGTCGACCGATGTGCATGAGGAACATACATAGGCAACCAAGTAGGCCGGTCGACCAGGCGATCGACTGACTGAAAGCACCCAGCTCTCGAGTGCGGCCGGTCGACCGGGCGGTCGACCGCCAGCCTTGGCCTAGTCGACTGGAGACACAACGGTTAGAAATATGACAGTTGCGCCGGTCGACCGGGCGGTCGACCGAAGGGCATTTCTGCCCTTTCTTGCTGCCAACAGGCAGATTTTTGAGAGGCTTATAAACAATCATCTCTTGGGCTATTTTAAACATGGTTTTTGAAAGCTAAAATCTCTATCTTCCTCAGTAGTTTAGCAAGAAGTTTAAAAGAGTTTTTGTGGTTAAAAGATTTATCTTTATTTGTTTTCAAGGGTTGAAAAAAATCAAAGAAAAAAGTCTTTGGGAAATTATTTTTATCTTCATATCTATTTCATTCTAGTATTTTTTTTCAAGTGTTTTTCTTTGTGATTTGTTTTGCAAACACCTTATTTTCTCACACTTGAGCTATCATCTCTATCCTATCTATAGGATCTTATTTTTGTGGGAAAATTGTTTTTGGTCCATTGAGATCACCAAGGGTTGTTTATAATCTTTGTAATCACCAAGATTTGTAATCTTTCTTTACTTTGGTTTATGTGCATCCCTCTTGTGTAGAGGTGATTGAGATTGTGATTTGGGTTTGTGGTTATCCCTCTTGTGAAGAGCTGTGATCGGGGCGAAACTAGCACTCAAAAGTGTGTGTGTTAAAAAATCGATGAAAAACTCATATATGTGCTAATGTTCCCTCGATACTTCCGTTATAGCATTGGCTTAACGGGTCGAATCCATAGGGACGGGAGGCGATAGAAGCATTAACAGTTTTTATTGACGTTATATGTTAACAATTCTTCTTTGTTAAAAGAATTAGAAGAAGAAAAAGAAAAGAAAAAGAAAAGAAAAGGAAATCCAGAATGTAGTAGGCGGAGAAGGCGATGAAAGCGGTGAAGAAAACAAAAGAGGAGTGGTTTGGAAAACAAAATAGAAAAGAAGAAGAAGCTTATAGTAAAAAAAATGAAAACAAAGACAAACAAAGAAAGCGGTGAAAACAACGATGAAAAGATAAAAGAATTGATTTTTAAAACAAGGTAAAAGAAAGCTCATGGCTACTAACTACTAAATGATCCACTAGCCATGCTAACCTCTTAGTGATAGTTGCCTCACATTGATCCTCGGTCATCACTAATCCTTGGCTTCAAGAGACGATACAAAGCATGGCAAATGAGATGGTTCTTCACATTCAAACATGCATCAAGAGCAAGCTAATACAAACATTAAATCATCAAACCATTGAAAACAAGCATGAAATAAGAGAGAGTTAGTTTGATTAGCAAGTTAGCAAGTTAGATATTAGAACCCATCATCATGAGCCATCAATGGCTTTTGCAAGAGCAAGGCCTTATAAAGGCTACTAGATTCATGTGGATTATCAAGTAAGTGGTTAGATGGTTAGTGGTTAGTAGTTAGATTGCCATGAGAAGAAAAGTTAGCAAAGCATCATGTAGAAGATGGAGAAGATTACATTGGAGAAGAAAGGAGGCACCTTTACATAGACTGTCACCAACTATTACATCAATCCCTCTCTATCTCTCTCTCTGAATCTCTCAGCCCTACTACAAGATCTAAAAAGAAGAGAAAATACAAGATAAATGAAATAAAGAGCCACCTACCTACACTAACCTCAAACATAGAAAAAATCAGAAACTACTCCTAAAAACGAAAATTGCCCCGTTTTGGACCTATGCAGGGTATATATAGGCATAGGAAGCTTCTGGATGACGAGACGGGGCCACGCGTCGAAAATTGACGCGTGGCTCCATCCTATTGCCGCGGAAACGCGGCAATTGCCGCGTTTTCGCGACAATACCAGGGACTTAGGTCCTTGGTTTTTGTCAGGATATTCCTCTGGCTTCGAGAATAATCTTGGTATATCCCATTTCTGGTAATTTCGCCCGAATATTCGTCTGACGTGCGCAGGAGTCTAGGTTCGACGTATCTTCTAGATAATCCTTTGCTTGGCCTCCATGAAATTCAGGATTAATTACCCTAAAAGGGGTTTAATTAAGCTCTTATTACTCCTTTGCCCTTGAACTCTTGATTTACCTGCAATAGAGACCAAAACACGGTTTAGACCGATATTTTATTCATAAATCGGTGGGAAAATGCGATATAATAATGCATAATCGTAGACTAATCAAGGTGATTGTGGTTGGTGTTGGCTTTGTGCCTTATCCCTCTTATGTAGGGGTGATTATTTTTCGGCTTTGTGCCCATCCCTCTTGTGTAGAGGTGATTGTTGTTTTGGCTTTGTGCCTTGCCTCTTGTGTAGAGGTGGTTGCATTTGAGAGTGGAGTTGTGTACTTCAAGTGTTGAGTTATAATTCCTCGGTGGAGGTTCCCTGTGTGGGAGGTCCTATGTGGACATATAGTGAAAATCTTTCTGTGTGAAGACGGGGACGTAGAGCAGTGGTTCAAACCTCAAAATATATCTTAGTGTTTACGATTGATCCACTATCTCTAAACTCTTTCTCTTGATATTGATTGTGGGTTCATACTTGTATTGAACAAAGAAAGCTTCATATAGTACCTCAACTCTTATTTAGAGGAATCTGGAGGAGATAGTGCAGAGCCCATCACTGAAAATTCAGCTACACTATTTGGTTACACTTAGTGTGTTGCAATTAGTTTTTAATTTCGCATCATTTGTCAGTATATTAGCCATATACCTATTCACCCTTCTCTAGGTGTATTTTCAATTGGTATCAAAGCCTACACTCCTGATATTAGATTTAGCCACCTAGGAGTGAGATCTTGGCTTGTTAATCTAGTATTGCATTTGCACACATATAGTCTATACACTCAAGGATTATCTTGCCCCTCCTATGTTTGATGTTTCTAACATCGATATATGGAAGCTCAGAATGAGTACTTATTTAAAAGCTCTAGGTTTGCATATTTACCTTGTCACTATCAAGAAATCTTATCTTGGTAATGATAAGTACATAGAGGCCAATACACAAGCCCTAGATGCATTAAAGCAAACATTAAGAAAAGGTTACTTATCTATGATTTCTCATTGTGATTCTGCTTTGCAGTATGGAACACATTGACTTCTCCCAAGCTTCAAACGACAAAATATGTGGAGAAGTAATCTAGTAGAGAAGAATCTGAACAAGCTTGCTATGGTCCAAGGGAATGACTCCCTTGAGGTACATTCGGATACTCAATTAGATGATTGTGCTAGTTCTTCAGGTGATGACATTATAGATGTCGATGCATTAAATGAAGAACTATCTATTGTTTATGAAAACTTGCTAGCAAACTTCACAGTTTTGAGAAAGAAAAGCTTTAAATTAAAAGAAAAAAATAAGGACTTATTTTCTAAACTTGATTTGGTTTTGTAAGAGAGGAATGAGATTTCAAATGAAAGGGACTCATTGAAATCCCAACTTAAACTTGCCCTTAATGAAAACAAAATCCTAAAGAATAAAAATGATTGTGATAATATTTCGAAGAAAAATGAGGTTTTGTCTTCAAAACTTAATATTATTTTAAAAGAAAACAATTCTTTGAAAAAATAAAATTACTTTAATTTCAAAAGAATTGAATTTGGTTTCAAATGAAAATAAATTTTTAAAAATGATTTGTCTTCTCATGTTTGTCATATTTCTTGTGCTCCATCTACTACTGATAGACATGTTGCATGTTCTACTTCTTTTTCAATCATTGAAAATGATATTTATGATGTGAAGAAGAGTGTTGATTGTTTGGGCTCCACTTCGAGCAAATGTGTCATGAATCACACACGATTGGAATTCATGTTTCATAAGAAACATGCTCCTCATATTCATACACACAAACTACTGCATACACATGCTCATCGTGCTCACAAACATGATTTTATGTATGCTCATGTGTACACTTGTACATATTGTGGACGTAAGGGCCACCATGCAAAGTTTTGTTATGATAGAATACATACTTCAAATTTTGCAAACAAATTTATTTGGGTTAGGAAAGGTGCTAAACCCCATGGATCTAATAAGGTATGGGTACCAAAATTCACCCCTATTATATTTGATGTAGGTGTGGCCTCTCACTTGACGTGAGGGTATTGGTGCCTTGATGGTGGATGCGTTTCGAGCTAAATGGTGACCACTTTTGGATGCATCACTTTCAAGGAAAGTTTGGTGGGAGGACCACCATGGTTTAGAGACCTAGAGATTAGTCCTAATAGTTTTGGTAACAATCTCTAACTCTCATTTTTTTACATGCACTTATTGATTGACTTTTAGTATGTTTTTAGTTTTTCATGATTATTATATTAAATACCATGTTAATTAGACTTGTGATATACATATGTAGTATTTGAGATACAGTCATGTTCATATGGATTCATATTTTGTATTCTCACTCTAATTTAGTTATTGTGTATATCCTACATCTAAAGCATGTGCATCTACCCTAATGATCATGTTTGATTTTTGCACTTCATATTTTGATTACTTGTTTAGATGTAATTTTCATCAAAACTTGTGTTTATACTTGTACAACTAGTGAGCCACATTTGATTATTATATGTTTGTGCTATGTTACTCATTTGTACCCATTAGATGTACGTGTATAGCGTAGTTTTGATGATTCTTACATTTTAACTTGTATTCCCTATTTTTGTTCATGTTTTTCATAAAAATGTATTTACTTCATGTATATGTAATTTTTGCAAAAATTTTAGATATACATGTCTATCCTAGAGTCACTTTCTTTTCATGCAATATTATTATGGACTCACTTGTATTTGGGATATGTATGTATACTTCTATTTTAGACAAAATATACATATGCCTTGAAATTTGTATTATTTTTATGCAAATTAAATTTTTATGTTTCTCATGTGAGCTTCAATACCTAATTTCCATGATTTTGTTGATTACATGACTTTTTACACTCTATATTTGATGTTTACTCATGACTTTATTTTCATAAGCATTTATGAGTTTTATAGAATTCGAATGTCAACTCTTATGTATTAGCATGCTTCATGGAATATATGATTTGGTTTCATCTCTTGAAGGATTTTTTAACTAATTTTTCAAATATTATTATAAACTAGTTTCTTAATTCTTCAAATGGTAGAGTTTTTCAAAACTATTGTAAACTATTTCCAAAATCATATTTTTGAAAACCCCTACCTTAAAGGGCAGTTGGTTGGGCGATCATGCCTTGTATGCCTTATTGAAAATCTATTTAAACTTGTGCATGAAAAGGGTGGTAGTTATGAGTGACACACATGGTTTTTATAGAATTCTATTTTTGTATACTCATATGTATTTTCTATATATATGTATGCTTCAAACTTTAATTAGTATCAATTTCAATTGGTATATTCATTTTCATACATACATATATATATATATATATATATATATATATATATATATATATATATATATATATATATATATATATATATATATATATACACATATATATATACACACACGTATATATATACATATATATATACATATATATATATATATATATATATACATATATATATACATATATACATATATATATATATACATATATATATATACATATATATATATATATATATATATATATATATATATATATATATATATATATATATATACATATATATATATATATGATTTGATTGTACTTACAATATCTTTACATCTTAAAGCACAAATTATTTCTTGCTAAGCTTGATTTAGTTCATAATGACAATTATTTTTCAATTGGTATCTTATACAAGCTTATGCATTGATTTTTTAGCATTTCATAAAGGGCGAGAAAAATTCGTGTTTTATCTTTCAATCGGTTTTTTTCAATTGGCATCTTACTCCCACTCTTTATGATGAAAAATATTTTATTTGGTATATGCTAACATTTTTAATATTGGTATCAATAATATTAAATTGGTATTATTCTCAATTGGTATCCTTATTGCAAAATGAGTTGTATTTACCAAAAATTTCGTTACCTAAAATTTAGTTTTTTTTACTTTCAATTGGTATAAAAAATTTACTAGATGTTTTCAATTGGTACAATTTGATTTTATTAGTATCAAACTTACAATGTTTCATTTTCAATTGGTATCAAAAATCTGCTATTGATATCCTAAAATTTTTAGTTATTTATAAGTGGTACCAACATTTATTTTTGTCAACTACGTTTTTCAATTTGTATCTACAATTTAATTTCATTGGTATCAAAATCTGTTTTGTTGACTTCAAGAAAATTCATAAATTTGTTTTATAAGTGATTTCAACATGTTTTAATATCTATTGCTTATATGCAAGGGGAGTTTAACATCTCCTCTGCATATAGATTCATGTTAAGTGTATCTCACATTGAGGAGCTCGACCTCTCTTCTTTACGTGATACACGTGTGTAGAGGAGCTTTACATCTCCACTTATACATTGTATATTATGCTTTATGTGGTTAGGGTCTAGTCATCTCTTTTCATATAAATGCATATATGCAGGGGGAGTTAACTTTACGTCTCTCCTCTTCATGAATATTATATCGCATATATATCTTTATTGCTTGTTTTTCCTTCGCCCTTTTGTTGATGAATTGACAAAAAGGGGGAGAAGAATTTGGTAAGTGTATATATGCATGTTTTTTATTTCATTTCCTTGTTTATGCAAAAAGCGAGAGAAGAATTGCTATGCAAGTTTATTTTCTTGTTTATTGCTATGCATGTTTATTTCCTCATTTATGCATACATGTCTGTATTCAGATTATGCATTTCATTGAATATCTTTATGTTCATTGAAATGCATGAGTTAAGGGGGAGCTGCTATGAAGCTTAACTTTAATCCATGCATATATAACTCCATGAGTTTTGTCATCATCAAAAAGGGGAGATTGTTGGCCCAAAGGCCCATCACTCTACCTTTGATGATGATTAACTCATGTAGTTATAGTTTACTAATAATCTTGTGTTTATATAGTTTCAGTTGTTGACAAAAATATTAGTAGGTGTTTAGTCTCAACAAAGGAGTTTTGGGAGCTAACATGCGTTGATTCAAGAGCTCGCGCGTCAAGATTGCATCTAGCACTCAGTTGGAATCAAGCTCTTCGGACGTGTTTGGATCGAGTCAACTTGGAGAAGAAGTTCTACAAGAAGACCTCGGTTTGTTTAGTTTAAAATTGTGTTTAGATCTTGTGTAATGATAGATAATGTTGATATGCTCAAGTTCACACACACAAAAGTTTTAATATGTTTGGTTTTTGGTTTAACCGGTTTTGATTTTTAAAGTTTACATATATATATTTTCATGAATAGATAGAATCAAAACAAGTTTACATGGTTTAATGTATATTAGATTTGATCTATATACATCTATGCTTCATCTATTTAGGAAACTTATTTTGATAATTCTATTTTATGAGTTTGGAGTTTTGTATTTAAACAAAAACTATTTTGGATTTCATGTCAAAAATATAGATATACACTTTACATGTGTATTGGATTCTATCCATACACTCTGTGCTTCAAAAGAGTTTAAATATCGTGTTTTTGTATTTATACAAGTTTGAGAAAAATCAGATTTCCATTTCAAAGTTTGGTTTTTGAAAAATACCGATTTTATGTTTAAGCCTAATTTCTATATCACAAAAATGGTTCAAATAGTTTATAATATATGTTGATTTTTGGTCACACATGTTTGGTATTCAAATATCTTATATGAACTGATTTTTGTGGAATTAATGTGATTTTATGGGATTTAATTGGTATTAAATTAATCAAGTTTTCAGACCTGTAAATCCAGTTCATACTCAGCTGGCGGTCGACCGGACGGTCGACCAATGTGTACGAGGAACGTGTACAGGCTAGCCAAGTAGGCCGGTCGACCGGACCAGGGGTCGGTCGACCGAACAGTCGACCGATGTGCACGAGGAACGTTCATAGGCCAGCCAATTAGGCCGGTCGACCGGGCGGTCGACCGACTGAAAGCACCCAGCTCTCGGGTGCAGCCGGTCGACCGCCAGGCTAGGCCCGGTCGACCGGAGGCACAACGTTTGAAATATGACCGTTGCGGCGGTCGACCAGAAGGGCATTTCTGCCCTTTTGAGAGGCTTATAAATAGCCATCTATTGGGCTATTTTATACATGATTTTTGAGAGCTAAAATCTTTATCTTTCTCAGTGGTTTAGTAAGAGTTTAAAAGAGCTTTTTTGGTTAAAAGATTTATCTTTATTTGTTTTCAAGGGTTGAAAAAATCAAACATAAAGAGAGTCTTTGGGAAATTGTTTTGATCTTCAAATCTATTTCATTCTAGTATTTTTCCAAGTGTTTTTCTTTGTGATTTGTTTTCCAACCACCTTGTTTTCTCACACTTGAGCTATCATCTCTATCCTATCTATATGATCTTATTTTTGTGGGAAAATTGGTTATGGTCTATTGAGATCACCAAGGGTTGTTTGTGATCTTTATGATCACCAAGAGTTGTAATCTTTCTTTGCTTTGGGTTTATGTTCATCCCTCTTGTGTAGAGGTGATTGAGATTGTGATTTAGGTTTGTGGTTATCCCTCTTGTGAAGAGGTGATTGTGGTTGGTGTTGGCTTAGTGCCTTATCCCTCTTGTGTAGAGGTGATTGTTGTTTTGGCTTTGTGCCTTGCCTATTGAGTAGAGGTTGTTATATTTGAGAGTGGAGTTGTGTACTCCAAGTGTTAAGTTGTAATTCCTCGGTGGAGATTCCCTGTGTAGAAGGTCCTGTGTGGATGTATAGTGAAAATCTTTCTGTGTGAAGGCGGGGACGTAGAGCAGTGGCTCGAACCTCGAAATATATCTCAGTGTTTGCGATTGATCCACTATCTCTAAACTCTCTCTCTTTTATATCTTGCATTGATTCATATTGTGCATATCATTTATATGCTTGATATTGATTGTGTCCTCATACTTGTATTGAACCAAGAGATTTATATAGCAAGTCAACTCTTATTTAGAGGAATCTAGAGGAGATAGTTCAGAGACCGTCACCGGAAATTCGGCAACACTCTTTGGTTACACTTAGTGTGTTGCAATAGTTTTTAATTCTGTATCATTTGTCATTAGATTAGCAATACACCTATTCACCTCCTTCTAGGTGTATTTTCAGTGAAGCTCATTTCAAATGAATTACGGTTGGCTTGATCCCTTAAGTAAGGTATGTAAGCAACCGTAAAGGCGCAGCCATTTGGTGATACAACCCGTATGAAGCTATTTGGGTTCTCGAGAAGTTGATTGAAACTTCACGTAGAGGTGAAGAGTTGGACTTCACGTAGAGGTGAAGAGTTGGAATTCACGTAGAGGTGAAGCATTGTGATCTCGATGAATAGTTGATCTTCTGGTGAGAAGATGGTTAAGCTCACATAAAGGGCATGTCCATCAAGTTTGTTGAAGCTAATGATGGTGTTTGGTGTGCTCTACTCATATTTGTTGGACCGTCTTGAAGACATGTGGACTGGAGAGAGCCAGTCAGTTGGAGAGTCAGTGTTGGCTCATGATGGGTTCTTCTTGATGTCATTTGGAATAGAGCTCCATGAATTTGCTGATTTGTAGACACGTTCGGTGATCGGCTCATATGGTATTTCTCTCTAGGTGAAGTGCTGGGAAGGCATGAGTGGTACATTCCGTTTGATAGCTGAACTGAAGTTGGAAGCTTACAGGTGATATTAGAGTTTGGTGAGAGTTGCAGGTGGTGACGACAAACTCAATTTGGATCTGGTGAGATCAGTGAAAATCAGTTGTACATGTGCTTGCAATTCACTTTGAAGGAATCAGTTTCGTCTGTTGGCCAAGTCGAAATCGTGTGTCGATTTCGCCGAGATCGTGTATCAATTTTGTTCAGAGTGCTCAAGCCGAGATTTGTGTCGATTTTGCTGAGATCGTGTGTCGATTTCGCAGGTGCTTGTTGGAGTTCGGCTCAGATTTGAAAAATCTTCACCGAGGTGGAAAATTGTAGAGAGAGGTGATAGAGAAGATAAAAGACATCGGAAGAGTTTTTTAAACTCATCTGGAAGATAGCGCAAAGATCGGAAGTCAAAAGGAGTAAGAACAGGAGCTCGTTGCAGGTCAAAACTAAACTGGCCGATCGCCTAGTCGACCGGTGTGCACGACGTGCACAGGCATGGCCTGGTCGACTGGGCAGTCGACCGTGAAAATGGAACGATCGATGGCACGGTCGACCAACTGACATGAGCCAACTCTCGGTTAGTCCCGGTCGACGGGGTTGGTCGACCAACAGACGCGTTTTGTTCTCTTTTTAATGTTCGAACTTCTTTTCTGTTTTGGGGGACGAATCTAATCAGGGTTTCCTAAATCCCTAGGACTCTCTGCTTATAAATATGGGTTAGAACCCTCATGAATTGTATCCTACTGAAAATCTCCCTTGAAAATTCCTTGAAGTAAAGAACAAGTTATAATTGATTGTTGAATCAATTAAATCTCTCTCTCCCTTACCCCGAGGACGTAGGCAAATTACCGAACCTCGTTAAATATTGTGTTGGCTTACTTTCTCTCTTGTTTCTCTGTTCTTATTGTGTGGATTCTTCTCCACTGCATCCATCTCTATTGGTGGATTCCTCATTGGTTGTTGCCTCGCGCGCAATAGGTCGAAACTAAGTTATTAAGTGAAACTTTGTCAGAATGTTCAGGAAATTAAGAACTCAGTGATTTCCTCTTTATTATTCTCAATGTTTAGATTTTTGGGTCATTACACACCTTTCCACGAGGGAACAAATATTCAAACAGCACAGGACGAGCCTTTGTGGCTGAGATATTTGCAATTGAAAGAGATGGTTGTGTGGAAGAGGAAGAAATCATCCGCATCAGTGATCAAGGGCTATCTATAACTTATTTTATTGTGATTTTGCCTTAAATAACAGCTGTAATAACTGGTCCCTATAAATTTTCACTGGGAATGCGGGTGCGAAGAATGAAACCGAACTGCAAAAGTTTTGAGCGCATCAGGACTAGCACTTGAAGAAGGCAATATTTACAATAGTAAAAAGGCACAAATTAGAAAGAAGAGATTGATCAATAAAAAATTTGCCTGGAAAACCTTATTCGAACAAGTGAAACAGAGACGTTCCGGGTTTTGATTACTCTTCGAAGAGGATAACATCAGCCATTTCAGACTCTCCTTCGACTGAGAAGGATCTTGTTAATATGAAATCTATCGTACAACAGACGCATATGGTAGAGAAAAGCTCATGTCCCCTAGAGCTCCTTCGCGAAAGGTAAGAAAAGAATTGAGGCACTTATTTGTAGATGATTTTTGAAGAAGAGGAACAAGTACTTCTTGAAGAAAATGCCAATAAAGAGCTTGGCAACACCCCTAGCCAGAAAAATACATTGCCCAGTTTGATAACAAGTTTATCAAATATAGATGTACCAGCAGATAAGCGTGCCATTTTTCCAGTCGCACCTGACACTTGCTATGAAATACAGGTAAGATGAAATGTATATATTTTTAGATCAAAAAATAATTTTTTGTTCTTCAAGTAGTATAAAAGAAGTATTTTTCTTTGTTTTAATTCAGTCGGAAAAGCTGTCATCATTCATTAAGACTTTCGTTGGGCCAGATGGCAAACTACACTCCCCAAGAAGCTGGAATGAAAAAATATTTAACCACCTTGAAACAAGAGAAAGAGCTACTCGAAAAGACTTTTATCCTTGAAGGAGGCATATATGAAGCTGATGAATGCTTTTGCTCGTGCTCAAAGTGAATCAAAGTCCACTGCCATGGAGAAAGAGCAACTGAAGCAATTGACAGAGCAACTCAAAAATCACTTGAAGACCGTGGTTTGTACTTCCAGTGGAATTATTTTGCGCGAATTGTAAGCTCGAGTAACCACCTTTGAGGGAGACAAAAGGAGAGCTTCAATGCTTTATCAATGTTGCATTGGATTCTCTGATTTGACTTGTTATGGACCCCACAACCTGTTAGTATCAATGTCCATTGTTTTTTATTGTTTTATAACAATTTAGCCATGGATCATGGCCAGGATTTTATTTTTGCGGAGTGTTTGGATGACTCATAAACTTGTCTAATTTGCTTGGTATATTGCTCCTTTATGAATCATCGTACTTCATGGGCTTGGGGGGTGTGAGGAAATATAATGAAATTTGTCACACTGTCCCAAGTCTCTTTTTGTTGTGCTTTCTGCCTCGGGGTATGTATGTAATGGGACTAAAAGATCGAACAACTATGTACCAATGTCTCGACCGATTCAGGTCTCCAATGTTGGACTTAGGTGATCGACCTGCTATGTAGCAACGATCAACCTACCTAAGCCTCTTACATTGGATGGATCGATGGGACTATATGGCTATGAAGTGGCATCAAGCGCACATTGACCTCTTCATTCCAGGGCTAACAACCACCTGGAGAATAATTGTGTTTGATTGCCTTACAGTCCCTCTACCCTACAATATTGAAAACACAGCATTCGAAACAAACTATTTGTTGGCAATAGAACTTATAGAACCTCACTCGGTCATCTTATGAGCCCCCCTTTAGCGACGCTGAGAGCAAGGCCTTCTTAATTCACCGTCTTTGGTTTATCAGTCGTTCAACATCCTCAAGTTCTTCGATAAAGTAAGACGACCTTTCTTATTGTTGAGTTGGCCACTCCAATAAGTAGTGGCGTCTCATTTGTAATTGACCTTCTTGTGATCACTCAAACAAAACAAAACATTATCCGGGATGGTTTTATTTCTATATTGGAAATTTTCTATAAAAGAGGTTATATACAGAAAAAATTTCCAACACATATCTTGACCGACAATCCAAGCATTATTTCATTAATCATATGGAAAGAAAAGGAGAATACTTGATGTTAGTTTACCCTTATCAAGCCCCGAAATTCACAAAATACAAGTGTTTCCCGGACGCTTCAATGTAAAGAGATCCATTTTTTCAACCTGTACGTTCCCGGTTGAATTATCTCCCTTACCTTGCATGGCCCCTCCCAATTTGGAGTGAATTTTCCATCTTTGGCTGGCCACCCTGTAGGTTTATACCGATGAAGAATGAAATCACCAACCTTGAAACTCTTTTCTTTTACTCTGGAATTATGATATTGTGCCATTTGGCGCTTGTAATACGCCCTTCGAACACGTGCATCTTCTCTTATTTCCTTGATGAGATCTAAATCATTCCTTCTAGCTTCATCAGTCTTCTCCTTATAGTAATAGATGATTCATCCCTTCGGCTCTTTAATTTCCACTGGGATGAGTGCTTCAGTGCAAAATGTGAGGTTAAAAGGAGTTTCCTCTATTGGTGCCATTGAGCTTGTTTGAAAATCCCATGAAATGCTATGAAGCTCATCGGCCCATCTTCCTTTGGCATCTTCCAACTATTTGTGATACCCTTAACAATTTCTCTGTTTACTATTTCTATTTTCCAGTTAGCTTGTTCATGAGCCACGGCCGTGAGATGCTGGGCTTATTCCATGGAAATGTCAAAATGCTATGAAACCTTTGGAAGAAAATTGTGTACGATTGTCAGATATTAATACCCTGGGAATGCCGAAAAGAAACATGTTGTTTGCCAAAGAAAATTAATCATCATTTGTTTTGTGATCTTGGCCACCACCTCAGGCTCTATCCATTTCGAAAATAGTCGACTGCAATGATTAGAATTTTTCTATGGTCTGAAGCTTGTGGGAAAGGACCAACAATGTCGATTCCTCATTGAATGAAGGGTAGAGGACTAGATATGAGCTTCATCTTTGTTGTCGGCTTCCTTGGAACACTAGAGTAATACTTGCATTATGCACAATCAACTACATACCTTTCCGCATGACGATACATCGTGGGCCAATAACATCCTGATTGAAGGGCCTTGTAGTCTAAATTCTTCGCTTCTGAATATAATCCACCGTCTCCTTCATGGATTTCTTTAAAATTTTCACCACTCTTTCTTCAGAGGCCAAGTATAAGAAATTCCCACAGTTTTTTGTCTTTCCAGACATATTGTTTAGCGCATTCAGCGACCTATTGCGCTTCCTTGTCATCTTGAGGAAGAACACAGTTGACCTTGTAATTGATGATATTGTCTATCCATTTGGGCTCCTCCGTAATGTCCATCACTGTGAGATAAAGAAGAAGAAGAACAAGACTTATTTGTGCAAAGACAAGATACCATTAGTTATGCTTCTTGGTTGTATATATACATATATTGGTCACATATTTACACTGATTTAGGAGATATAATAGGAAAACATTAACTGAGAGAAAGAATAGGAAAATATTGACTGAGAGAAAGAATGAGAAACACATGGTTGCATGAATCTCATGAGTCCTATGTGTTCCTATAATTATGTAGAGATTTTAGGATCTGGTTGATGTCATGAGGGGTGTCTTTCACATGGATTACATGTTTCACATGCGTCACGTGTTGTCATTGATATCTCTAACACCCCCAACAAGCCAAGCGGGTTCGAAAGAACAAAGAGCTTGTTCTTCAGCATAAAAAAACCTTAATGAGCTCAAAGGCTTAGTTAGGATGTCTGCTAGTTTGTCTTTAGTGCTGACAAACTGAACATCCAGGACTCCATTGGCGACATAGTCCCTCACAAAATGAATGTCGATCTCAACATGTTTGGAGCGGGAGTGACGAATAGGATTGATCGAGAGATATGTTGCACCGAGATTGTTACAGAGAACTATCGGGGGAGATTGCGGAACTCCAAGCTCACGAAGTAATGACTGCAACTAAACGACCTCTGCTGCAGCATTGGCCACGCCCTATATGCACTGCTTCTTCGAACTCTAAGAAATAAGATTTGTACTAAGAAAGACACAATAGCCACTGGTAAATTTTTGATCATCGATCGACCCTGCCCAATCTGCATTGGTGTAATCAGTAAGCTGTATAGAAAAATGACGACAGAGAAAAAGGCCATGTTGAATGGCAGATCTGAGGTAACAGAGGATCCATTTTACAGCGCTCCAATGCTCATTGGGTGGAGCTTGCATGAACTGAGAGACCTTGTTCACCGAGAAGGCAATATCGGGTCTGGTAAAGCTTAGGTATTGTTAAGACCCAATAGTACTTCAATAGACAAAGGGGTCGAGAGAGACTTGCCAAAAACCTTTTAGAGCTTACAGGAAGTGGCCATAAACTAACTGATAGGCTTAACACCATCCATCTTGAGTCAGAGAAGTAAGTCACGGATGTACTTCTGTTGAGAGAGAAATAGACCTGAGGGTGTACAGTAACACTCCACGCCCAAGAAATAGTGTAGTAGGGCCAGGTCTTTTAATGAGATCTCCCAGCCTAGCTCTTGAATAAAACGAGTGATAGCCCATGAGTCATTGCTTGTGATGATGATGTTGCCTACATAGATATGAATCAGAAGAAGATCTATCCCGACCCGTCGGAGGAAGAGAGACGTGTCGGACTTGTAGCTCACAAAGCCCAATGTGACTAGATAACTGTGTTGGCCCAATGGCCTTCCACTCTAGTTTTGATGATGATCAACACTCATGTAGTTATGTTTACTAATATTCTTGTGTTTCTAAGTTTCAGATCATTAACAGGATATTAGTTGGTGATTAGCTTCAACAAGATGATTAGAAGCTATTCATGATGATTCCGGTGCCAAAGCTTAAAGATCATACCTTTGCACTTGGAGAATCACGGAGTTTGGACCGAGTCTACTTGAAGATGAAGATCGTCAAGAAGACTTAGGTATCCTAGTTTAGATAGAGTTTTAGATCCATTTGTAAAGCTTAGTTTAGTTGATATGCTCAAGTAAACACAAACACACACGTTTTATGTTTTGATATTTGGTTTTCATGAATAGTTTGATCAAAATAAGTTTACATGTTTTATATGTATAGTAGATGTATTCTAGTTATACATACATGGTTTAACTTGCTAAACAAACTTATTTTGATATCCTTATTCATGTGTTTGAAAAAAAATCAAGTTTGATAAAAATACAAGTTTTGTTTTTGATAAAATTTGCAAGACACAAAAATAAATTGATATGTTGATATATTGTCTTGAAATTTTTATCACAGGTGTATGTTTTAATATAAAATGATAAAACAAATTTTGTGAATTTTTTAGAAGTGGTAAAAGATTTTTAGAAAATATTTTACACTGTTTTTCTGACCCTGCACTGTGCCTGCCAGGCCAGTTCGGTCGATCGGACCGGTCGACCGCACCAAGTGGCCGGTCGACCGGGTCGGTCGACCGATGTGCACAATCGTGCACGCTGGCGACACATGTAGTCGGTCGACCGGACCGGTCGACCGAATTGAGAGTTCTGCTCTCGGGAATTTTCGGTCGACCGGACCGGTCGACCGCTGCTGCCCAACGGTCACATTTTTGACCGTTGGCGGTCGACCGGCCGGTCGACCGGCAGTTGGTCAGACTGCCACATCAGCCTAACGGCTAGTTTTTTCCTAGGGGCTATATAAACCCCATCTCTTTGGGGATTTTGGCCAAGATTTTCAAGAGAAAAAATACTGGTTTTCTGAAGTGTTTAAAAGAGTTTTTAAAAGAGTTTTAAGTGCTAACAAGATTTATTCTTTGTGTTTTTGGGTTTTGAAAAAATCAAAGAAATTGGAATTTGGGATTTTTGTATTGGCTTTCATTCTTTATCTTTTACAAGGAATTTCCCAAGTGTTTTTCTTTGAGTTCTTGTTTTCCAAAACACTTAGTTTTCCACTTGAGCTATATCTTCTATCCTAAGTTATTAGGATCCTTGTTTTGTGTGGAAAAAGAAAAGAGAAAAAGAAAGAGAAGTGTTTGAGGTTGTTGTTGTAAACCTCATTGTTGTAAAACACCCTTTTACTTGTGAATCCCTCTTAGGTAGAGGTGATCGGGTGATTGTGAGTTGTGAGCCTCTTCGGTAGAGGTTGTTTGTTGTATTTGGCTACGGGCCGTTACCCTCTTCGGTAGAGGTGGAGTGTTGTTGTATAGCCTCGGTGGCTTTGTGGTTGAGAGAAGGAGTTTGGTACTCCTTATAGTGGATTGGGAATCCTACACGGTGGTGTAGGCGGGGATGTAGAGTTGGGTACTCGAACCTTGAAACAAATTTGTGTGTTTGCGTTTGATCCAATTTCTCTCAACTCTATCTCTTTAATTTGTGCAAGCATCATTTCATTTCATACAAGCATTAGTCTTTCATAGCATTCATATTATATAACTTGCTTGTGTTGCCTTGCATTTCCTTTATATTGCCATAACTTTGTATGCTTGGCTTAATTGTGTGTGTATACATTGCTTGGATTGCTTGTGTGTGTTTGCCCTACTTGTACTCATCCAATAAGAGCTTCACATAGCGCCTCAACCCATATCAAGGGGATCAAGAGGAGTTAGTCCAGAGCCTCGCAAGGGAAATTCGGCTACACTTGTTGTATTGTATTAGTTTGTGCATAATTTGCATTAGCTTCCGCATTTAGCGCACTTAGTTTGCATTAAGTTTATTAGATTAGCACTTACACCTATTCACCCCCCCTCTAGGTGTTTTTCAATTGGTATCAGAGCTAGTGCTCCTGATACTTAGGCTTAACATCCTAGGAGTGATCCATTTGCTTGCTAATCTACATTTGCATTTGATTGTTTGCACATATTTAGTTTATCCCATGGACTTCATGACCCCTCCTAGCTTTGACCCTTCCAACATTGATGTTTGGAAGTATAGGATGTCCATGTACCTAAAAACCCTAGGTTTGCATGTTTTCCTTGCGGCCACCAAGAGATGTTATCTTGGTGATTGCAATCATATAGGGGCCAATGCACTAGCACTAGAGGCTATTAGAAGCACATTACCTAAAGATTATCTTATGTGTGTTTCTAATCTTGATTCCGCTTTTGTAGTGTGGAACAAATTGACAACAACCACCACCTCCGAGCTTCAAGCACAAATCCGACAAGAGAGGAGACTAGTGGAGAGTCTGAATCACAATGCTACATGGTCCAAGGGAATGACTCCCTTGAGGTACATTCGGAACCCCACTATGATAGTGATGATTGTTCTAGTTCTTCAAATGATAATATTGATCCCCATGCCTTAAATGAAGAACTATCAATTGTTTGTGAAAAATTGATTGAAAAATATAACTTGTTGAAAAAGAAGAGTCTAGGCATTAATAATGAAAATAAAAATTTGATTGCTAGACTTGATATTGTTTTGCAAGAGAAAGAGGAGATTGCTAATGAGAGGGATTCATTAAAATCTCAACTTGATCTTGCACTAAAAGAAAATAATTTTTTAAAATCTAAAAATGATTGCCATGTTCTTTTGAAGAAAAATGAGAACTTGTCTTCAAAAGTAGATTTTGTGTTAAAAGAGAATGTTGATTTGAAAAACAAAATTATTTCCATTTCAAATGAATTAAATGCTTGTTTGAAGAAAAATGAGGTTTTGCATAAAAAGATTGATGCTCATGTTTGCCATGCTAGTGTAGCCTCATCATCTAGACTACCTAATGCATGTACCTCTTCTTCTAAAATCAATGATGATATTTGTATGTTAAAGAAGAGAGTAGATTGTTTGGGCTCCACTATGAGCCAATGTGCCATGAACCACTCACGGTTGGAAACCTTGGTTCGAAAGAAACAAGTTCCATCTTTTATGCATGCACACCCTCCACGGCATACACATGCTCCTCACGGACACCATCAACACATGTATGCTCATGTGTACTCATGTACACATTGTGGACGTAAGGGCCACCTTGCTAAATTTTGTTATGATAGATTACATACTCCTAATTTATCAAAGAATTTTGTTTGGGTTAGAGAAGGTACTAACCCCCATGGACCCAAGAAGATATGGGTACCAAAGACCACCCCTCCTATTTTTGATGTAGGTGTGGGCTCTCACATGACGTGAGAGTGATGACACCTTGGAGTGGATGCGTTCCGGACTTAAAGGAAATCAAAATGGATGCATCACTTTCAAGGGAAGATTTGGTGGAGATGACCACCATGTTTTGGAGACAAGGAAAGTTGCTTCTTCGGTTTTGGTAATAATCCTTTACTCCCATTTATTGTTTACATGCTTTCCATGTTTTAATGTTTATAGCATGTTTTTGATGTCTATGGATTAGTATGTTCATTCCATGTTTATTAGATCCTTGACATACATGTATAGTATTTGAGACACACATGCTTATTTGATTCACATTTAGTGTTCTCACCGTTTGTTTAGCTATAATGTACATCATGAATCTAATACATGTGAATTCTCATAATAATCATGTTTTAGTTTTCCATGATGACTTTTATCGTGTTTTTGATGCTTCATGTTTTGAATATATGTTTAAGTGTTAGTTTTCATTAAGACTAGTTATATACTTATACATAGAGTGGGCTACAAATAAATCTATATACAGTTAGAATTGAATGCTTATTTGAACCCATTAGATGTGCTAGTATAGTCTAGTTTTGATGATTCATACATATTAAACTTGTATTCTCATTTTTGAATTTGCGTTATGATTGTATATTTCACTTCATGTATATGTTTGTATTGCCAAACTTTAAGATATACATGTATACCCCTTGAGTCATTTGCCTTTCATGCAAATATCTATTATGGACTCAAAGTGTGTTTAAGGGATATGTATGTATACTTCTTGTGTTGACAAATCATACATATACCTTGAAATGAAAATTGCTTTGATGAAAATTTAGCCTTACATGTTTTCATGTTTATGTGTCAATATTTAACTTCATGTATATGTCCATCTTATCCAAACTATTGACTATACATGAGTATCCTTTTTGAGCCACGTGCCTTAATGCATATATCTTGTGGACTCTTTATGTTTTGGATATGTATGTATACGTTAGTTTGTATTAGACATACATATGCCTTGAAGATTAGATAGTTTTGATGATTTCGTGTTTTAAAGAATAATTGAGCTTATTGCCTAATTTTCATATTTATGATCTTCACATATTATTTGTACACTCATATCTATTGCTCATGTTTTGTTTCTCATGAGGTATGCTTTATTGGTTAGAGTGATGATTATCATGTGAATTTCATTTTTGTTTTATTCCTTACTTGAAGGATTTCGTGCTAGTTAACAAGTTTTCCATTTAACTAGTTGCGGTGTTCTTTATTTTGGTAGTGATTTTCAAACAAAACTACATTTTCAAATCTATCTTTGAAAACCCCTACCTTCAAAGGGCGGTAGGATGGGAGATCATGTTCATGTATGCCCTAAATTGAAAATCTTTAAAACTTGAATTATGATTGGGTGGTAGATAATATGATGTATACACTTGAACTTATTGTTATGTCAATTGGTATCATTGAACTCTTTCAATTGGTATCATTTTGATCTTCTTGTATACTCATATATGTTTTGTATGTATGTATGCTTTAAATTCCAAGTATATCAATTTCTATTGGTATCTATCTTTCATACATATATATGTTTGTATTTATGCTAGTGCTTGAGTTTCAATTTTGTTTAAATTGATTACTTTTAAATTGTTATCAAGACTATGCATGACTTTAGGGGGAGAAAATTTAATTTTGTATTTCAATTGGTATTTGTACTCCCACACTTTATGATTAAAAGTGTTATGTTTATATGTTTTAAAATGAACAAATCTTACAATTGGTATCAATGTTTCTAAGAAATTTTTCAATTGGTATCATATTTAAGAAATTCAAAATTTTTTTTAGTTTCAAGATTTATGTTTAGATATTCAAGATTTATGTTTAATTTCAATTGGTATTGATTGTTTTCATGATGATGTTTTTCAATTGATATCATGTTTTTATAGTCACCCCTTATTGACTTTGTTTTGTTTTAGACAAAAAGGGGGAGAACATTGTTTGCATTGTTTTGATTGACACAAAAGGGGAAGAAAGATTTTTACCCCTCGTTTTATTTATGGTTTTGATTACCCCTTTATTGATGATTGACAAAAAGGGGAGAATTATTTGAGAACTTAACATGCATATATAAAACTTCATAAATCTTTCTATGCATGATTGGTACATGTTTTATATGCATGCTTATGTTTATGCATATATTATATTTTATCTCAAGAATAGTAAGTTTGATTGATTTATAGAGTTTGCTTTGTAATTGGTATCTAGAGCATATTTTATGTTGAATATTCCATTGGTATCTAGAGCACCATGTTTATATGCATTTGTCATGCATTGCATATTATTGTTTATTTGTCTATGCATGAGTTAAGGGGAGCTTCCTTGAAGCTTAACTTTAATCCATGCATATATAACTCCATGAGTTTTGTCATCATCAAAAAGGGGGAGATTGTTGGCCCAATGGCCTTCCACTCTAGTTTTGATGATGATCAACACTCATGTAGTTATGTTTACTAATATTCTTGTGTTTCTAAGTTTCAGATCATTAACAGGATATTAGTTGGTGATTAGCTTCAACAAGATGATTAGAAGCTATTCATGATGATTCCGGTGCCAAAGCTTAAAGATCATACCTTTGCGCTTGGAGAATCACGGAGTTTGGACCGAGTCTACTTGAAGATGAAGATCGTCAAGAAGACTTAGGTATCCTAGTTTAGATAGAGTTTTAGATCCATTTGTAAAGCTTAGTTTAGTTGATATGCTCAAGTAAACACAAAACACACACGTTTTATGTTTTGATATTTGGTTTTCATGAATAGTTTGATCAAAACAAGTTTACATGTTTTATATGTATAGTAGATGTATTCTAGTTATACATACATGGTTTAACTTGCTAAACAAACTTATTTTGATATCCCTATTCATGTGTTTGAAAAAAAATCAAGTTTGATAAAAATACAAGTTTTGTTTTTGATAAAATTTGCAAGACACAAAAATAAATTGATATGTTGATATATTGTCTTGAAATTTTTATCACAGGTGTATGTTTTAATATAAAATGATAAAACAAATTTTGTGAATTTTTTAGAAGTGGTAAAGATTTTTAGAAAATATTTTACACTGTTTTTCTGACCCTGTACTGTGCCTGCCAGGCCAGTTCGGTCGACCGGACCGGTCGACCGCACCAAGTGGCCGGTCGACCGGGTCGGTCGACCGATGTGCACAATCGTGCACGCTGGCGACACATGTAGTCGGTCGACCGGACCGGTCGACCGAATTGAGAGTTCTGCTCTCGGGAATTTTCGGTCGACCGGACCGTCGCCGCTGCTGCCCAACGGTCACATTTTTGACCGTTGGCGGTCGACCGGGCCGGTCGACCGGCAGTTGGTCAGACTGCCACATCAGCCTAACGGCTAGTTTTTTCCTAGGGGCTATATAAACCCCATCTCTTTGGGGATTTTGGCCAAGATTTTCAAGAGAAAAATACTGGTTTTCTGAAGTGTTTAAAAGAGTTTTTAAAAGAGTTTTAAGTGCTAACAAGATTTATTCTTTGTGTTTTTGGGTTTTGAAAAAATCAAAGAAATTGGAATTTGGGATTTTTGTATTGGCTTTCATTCTTTATCTTTTACAAGAAATTTCCCAAGTGTTTTTCTTTGAGTTCTTGTTTTCCAAACACTTAGTTTTCCACTTGAGCTATATCTTCTATCCTAAGTTATTAGGATCCTTGTTTTGTGTGGAAAAAGAAAAGAGAAAAAGAAAGAGAAGTGTTTGAGGTTGTTGTTGTAAACCTCATTGTTGTAAAACACCCTTTTACTTGTGAATCCCTCTTAGGTAGAGGTGATCGGGTGATTGTGAGTTGTGAGCCTCTTCGGTAGAGGTTGTTTGTTGTATTTGGCTACGGGCCGTTGCCCTCTTCGGTAGAGGTGGAGTGTTGTTGTATAGCCTCGGTGGCTTTGTGGTTGAGAGAAGGAGTTTGGTACTCCTTATAGTGGATTGGGAAATCCTACACGGTGGTGTAGGCGGGGATGTAGAGTTGGGTACTCGAACCTCGAAACAAATTTGTGTGTTTGCGTTTGATCCAATTTCTCTCAACTCTATCTCTTTAATTTGTGCAAGCATCATTTCATTTCATACAAGCATTAGTCTTTCATAGCATTCATATTATATAACTTGCTTGTGTTGCCTTGCATTTCCTTTATATTGCCATAACTTTGTATGCTTGGCTTAATTGTGTGTGTATACATTGCTTGGATTGCTTGTGTGTGTTTGCCCTACTTGTACTCATCCAACAAGAGCTTCACATAGCGCCTCAACCCATATCAAGGGGAATCAAGAGGAGTTAGTCCAGAGCCTCGCAAGGGGAATTCGGCTACACTTGTTGTATTGTATTAGTTTGTGCATAATTTGCATTAGCTTCCGCATTTAGCGCACTTAGTTTGCATTAAGTTTATTAGATTAGCACTTACACCTATTCACCCCCCCCTCTAGGTGTTTTTCAAACTGCTGAGACGAGAAAACCAGGCCCGTGGAGCCTTTTTGAGGCCATAGATACTACAGTGTAGCTTGCATACATGATTGGGATGAGCGGGATTGATGAACCCTAAAGGTTGTTCCATGTAGACCGTCTCAGTAAGAAAACCCTGTAAAAATGTATTATTCACATCCAACTATCGAATAGACCTTCCCTTGAATAGGCCAGACTGCACACGGTACAAACAGTGGTCGGTTTGATGATCGGACTGAATGCCTCACCATAGTCTAATCCTGATTGTTGATGAAAACCCTTGGCAAACAGACGGGCCTTATACCTATCAATAGAACCATCCGATTTATGTTTTAACTTGAAAACCCATTTGCAACAAACCAGATTCATGGTAGAGTGGTATGGCACAAGGGACCAAGTTTTATTCTTAAGCAAGGCATTCATCTCAGTGACTATTGCCTAGCGCTACTTGGGATCTTTAGAAGCTTGCGTGAAACATGTGGGTTCGACAGGAGTGGTGGACAAGTCGGCCATGAGACATGTAGGAATGGCATACCGAGTGGCTAGCCAGACCTTTGGTGTTCTGGTATTATCCTATGTTCTGGTGACCATATGGTGGGTCCTGGTAAGAGGGGGATTGGGAGAGCCTGAGGATGTGGACGATGAGAAGGACTCATCGGCGGGTGCTGGTGGAGGTGGTGGGAAGGAGTATGTGATGGAGGTGGTAGTGGAGGAGGAGAAGAGTCAATGGTGGAGCCCGCATGAGAAGAGGAGACTAGAATAATGGAAGGTAACAGAGGCGTAGAAATGGGGATCGGTGGTGAAGGCGTGGCAGTAGGGGAGAGAGGGAGGGCAGAGGAGAATGGGAAGGAAAGGAAGATTCGTCGAACACAACATCCCGAGAGATGTAAATACGACCAAAGGGGACATGCAAACATTGATAACCTTTATGCGAATGCGAGTAACCTAAGAAGGCACATTGACTGGACCGAAAACTAAACTTATAAGTTTGGTATGGATGCAGATGAGGGTAGCAAGCACAACTAAAAATTCGTAATGAAAGTAGTAAGGTGCTTTATGAAATAATTTCTGGTAGGGAGATAGATTATGGAGGATGGGGCTGGGCATTCTATTGATGAGAAATGAGACGGTTTGAAAAGCATATGGCCAGTAATGGAATGGAACATTTGACCGAGCCAGAAGAGTAAGGCCGGTCTCGACAAGGTGGCGGTGCTTTCTTTCTGCGGTGCCGTTTTAGGCACAGTGTGTAGACAGGATAAGCGATGAGCAATATCCTGAGAAGACAAGTAAGGTTTAAATTTGATGAACTCGCCACCACCATCAATTTGAAGTGTTTTAATGGAACGCCCAAAAAAATTTCCACATGAATTTTGAATTAAAAAAAAATAGAGAAAGCATTACTTTTATTTATTAAAGGATAAAGTCAAACATACTTACTGCAGTGATCTACAAAGCTAATATAATAGCGATGACCACTTATAGCGGACACAGGAGATGGACCCCACAGATCGGAGTGAATAAGCTCTAAAGGAGAAGTAGCAATCATGAAAGATGACGAAAAAGGGAGACGGTGACTTTTCCCTGTTGACAGGGGACGCAGAGAGGGGTACCAGCATGGTCAGGGAGAAAAAGAAGCTGATGCTGAGATAAAACACTGGAGACAACTTTGGTAGAGGGATGACCTAGGTGCTCATGCCAGACGGACGAAGATGCATGCTCACCGAGAAGAGCCTGAGGAGAGGCAGTGAAGTTATGATTCCCCAGGAAGAAGACATACATGCCATCCTTAAGTTGTCCCCGCAGTAGAGTTTTCTGAGTGGAGAGACCTTGATAAAATAACAGTCAGAGTCAAATTCAAGGACTTTATTATCAGCAGTAAATTGACTAACAGACAGAAGATTTTTAGTGATATCAGGAACATGTAAAAGGTTTTTTAAGACAAAGGCAGAAACAAGAGAACACAATAAAGAAACACCTGTAGCTCAGATAGGCAAACCTGTCCCATTACCCATGCGAACTCTGTCTGGTCCTTGATATTCAGAGTGAACTGACAGATTCGCAATGTCAGCCGTTAGGTGATGAGTGGCTCCGGAGTCAACATACCAGTTGGGATCGACTGGACTATTCCCACAAGAGTGGAGAAGAGTAGTTTGGATAGCCGAATCATTATAACGATTGTAGCATTGGTTAGCATAATGGGCAAAACGATTGCAGATCTAGCATTGAGGTCGGCCACTGGCGGACTGATGTGGCAGTAAGAAGGAACGTCTACGACCAAGATCGCGCTCCCTGCCTCGGCCACGTCCACGACCACAGAAAGAAGATGGAACTGAATGGTAGCTTGGAGTGCCGGGAACAGTATGAACCTAGGAGAAGGGGAGATGAGGGTTGTGGAGTCTGGTGAAGTGATAGCACGCCCACGATAAATCTCCTGGCTAAGCTTGAGACCGATGAGTTCTTCTGACAGTACAGTGTCGACTCGTGTGTTGACAGAGGTGACGAATGAGTCATATTCGGGAGACAAACCACTGAGCAAGGTAGAGACGAGGTCAGAGGCGGCAACTGGATTAGCCACTGTCGCCAGGTTATCCACGATGGACTTGACAGACCGGATGTACTTTGACATAGAAGAGGTGCCTATCTTGATGGGGCGTAACTGATATTTGAGTTGCTGCACTCTAGCTCTGGAGGGTGACGCAAAGATTCGCTCTAGAGAGCACCACACATCACGAGATGAAGTCGACGACATGAGCAAGAATAGCCTCAGTGAGCGAGGAGATAAGCCAACATAAGAGCATCTGATCAAGCTTGATCCAACGAGTGTATTCTGGATTGATAGTGGGCTGAGCATCCTTCTCGGTAGAAGGAAGGAACCGGACCGGATACGGAGAGGTTCCATCGACGAGGCCTTCGAAATCGTGGAGCTTGAGAAGAGGAAGAAACTGGGAACACCACAGTAATAGTTTCCCTTGTCGAGTTTGACATTTAGAAAGTGAGTAATGTTGTGATTGGGAGTAACCATAGATAAAGAAGAAGAAGAGAAGACTTATTTATGCAAAGACAAGATACTATTAGCTATGGTTCCTAGTTGTATATATATACATATATTGGTTACATGTTTACATTGATTTAGGAGATATAATAGAAAAACATTGACTGAGAGAAAGAATAGAAAAACATTGACTGAGAGAAAGAATGAAAAACACATGGTGCATGAATCCCATGAGTCCCATGTGTTCCTATAATCATGGAGAGATTTTAAGATCTGGTTGATTTCATGAGGAATGTCTTTCACATGGATCACATGTTTCACATGAGTCAAGTATTGTCATTGTTATCTCTAACACTGTGTTCTAATCATCTAAAGTTATGCTTGGTGATCAAGCACTTCTATAAATACCTTTCTTCAAATTTTTATTCGTAATTTGAAGAGCCTAATTTAGAGAGAGAAGCAACACGAACATTTTCTTCGCGGGCAATTTGCTCAAGCACAAAACTATCACAATGTGCAGCCTCTGCATTCACTACTTTTACATACTGCGCCATTAATGGATAGCTTCATAGCCCCCATTCACTTGATGCACCACCAATGACTTCGAGAGATTAATTTTTCTGATATGATGTTCCTTTGCAACTCTTATTTCCAAGATTAGTGCCTCGTACTCTAATTCATTATTTGATGCAAGGAAGTTGAAGGAATATGCATAATCCACTGAGAAGTTGTTTGGCCCCTCGAGATAAACACTTCCTCCATGCCTGTTTACGCGTTCGAACCATCAACAAACAGAATCCACTTCAACTCCTTTGTTATCTCTTATTCTTTCTTTTGTTGCTTAACATTCCTTCCTGCTTCCTCTTCATCGAACTCTTCCTTAAGAATAGTGCATTCAACCATAAAGTCAATGAGAGTTTGTGTTTTTATCGTCGTATTTGATTTCTAGAGAAGATAATATTTCGTCAACTCCATTGCCCAGAGACTCATTATTCCTAAAGCCTCAGGGATTCATGCAATATCCTTTAAACCCACCTGATCAATGAAAATCGTAAGCTTATGTGCTTGAAAATACGGTATCAACTTCCTTGTTACTATCAGGATGGTATAAATGAATTTCTCCAACGACAAATATCGCAACTCAGCTCCTTCTAAAGTTTTGCAAACATAGTATACCGGATACTACTTCTTTCTTTCTTCCCATACCAAAACGGCTCCAATTGCTATTGAGGAAATAGATAACAACAGATATAGATCTTCTTTTGGTTTAAACGCTTGCACTTCTTTATAGCTTTTGACATGAAATGTGACAGGGCCACCACACTCCTAACCAATCTATGACCATTTTAAGACATTTTAGGGGTTGCATCTCCAAATAGCCCATATTTTCTCTAGACTTACCTTGATTCCTCTAGAGGTGACCATAAAACCCAAAAATTTTCCTACCTTTACGCTGAGACACTTAGTTGGATTGAAAATCATATTATGCGTCGTCACTATCTCAAAAGCTTCCTCAAAGTCTATGACATGTCCCCTCTCCTTCTTTGATTTAACCAATATATCATCAACATAAACTTCCATGTTCCTTCCATTTTTGTCTTTGAACATTTTGTTCGCTCCCACATTTTTAGACCCCAATGTTTTAGACCAAGTAACATTACTCTGTAGCAATACACCCCACGTTTGTGATGAATATCATTTTATTTTCGTCTTTCTTAGCCATGAGTATTTGGTTGTAGCAACTATAGGCATCCATGAACCTCAAAAGTTCTTAACCTGCTGCGCCATCAACAAGCAGATAAATCTTTGGCAATGGTAAGTTGTCCATTGGGCATTCGGTGTTCAAATCTGTAAAATCTATACACATTCTCCATTTTCATTGCTTTTTTTAACCATTACCACATTTGATAGCCATTGCGAGTATTTGCACTCCGTTATAAAGTTGGCTGCCAACAACTTATCCGCTTAATGGCAAACTATTTCTCTGGATGAAAACTCCGCTTCTTTTATTTAACAGGCTTACAACTTCTTTCTACATTCAACTCATGTTGCATTACCTCCCAAGATAGGCATATCTCTTGGTGCAATGCAAAAAGGTCTACATTTTGTCGCAAGAAATGAATCAACTCTTGTCGCACCTTATCCTAGAGTTCACCAATTTGAACCGTCTTTTCAGCTTCCCTTCGAATAGAAGAACTTTATCAAGCTCTTCCACTGTTGATTCCATACCATTTTCTTCCTTGACACGTGGTTCGAGTGTGTTGATTTCTTCTTTCGCTTCCTTCTTTTCTTCTTGAGCCACCTCCCAAGCCACTAATTCACTATCAGCATCTTTTTGTCCAAAAACCAGTCCCACTCTGCGGTCAGTGGGAAACTTCATCAACAGATAATTCATAGAAATTACTGCTTCGAGTTCTCGCAAGATTGGTCTTCCGATGATAACATTGTATGGTGAGGGTAGATCTACTACCAAAAAAGGAATCATTCATTTTTCAGAATTTCCTTCTCCAAATTTAACACTAATTCCAGCACTTTTTTTAGCCAAAATGCATGATTCGTAAATCCACGAATGGGCGATTATGTGACATAGAGCCTTCAGCTTCTTAAAAGAATCATAACACAATATGCCCATCAAGGTTCTACAATCGATAAAGATTCTCTATGTTTTCCATCCATTCACTATTGTTGTAATCACCACCGGGCCTTCATTCGAAGAATCACCACTTTTATGATCTTTCTCTGAGAACACAAATTTGTAAATTGCTTTTCCTCCTAATGGACAGTCTCGTCCCCACCTGCATTGCCTGTGGCTCAGGATTCATCTGAATTTGTAATATCTCTAATGTATGATACATGATTTAATATGTATAATAATGTTTTAACATATTTATATGATTTATATTAAGAGTTATTAATATTTTATGTGAGTTTTGATAACTAATTGTTATAGATTTTTATTTTTATTAGCAATTATTTTAAGTAGTTATTAATATGTAGTTGTTATTGACTATTATTAATATTAGTATTATTAGTACTACTACTATTAGCATGGTTATTATTATTGTGATTGTGATTGTTATTGTTAATAATGATTATTATTAATATAATTATTAATTATTACTATGATTAATGTTATTATTAATTACTATTACTAATATTAGTTGTTGTTATCACTAATAATGTTGTTATTGTTATTATTAATATTATTATTAATAATTATATTTTTCACATGTATATAAGTTAAGCCAACACTTTTTTTTTTACATTTTTCCTATTTTTCCCTTGGCCCAAACCAAGCCCAAGTCTAAGCCCACAACCCAACTTTCATAATCATATCTATCTAATCTTAACCATAACTAACCAATTCTAATCCTAACCACTACATCAAATCCTAACTAATCCCATCATCTTCTCTTCTTCTTCTTTTTTCTGCGTGTGCACCCCTGAGACTAGGCCGCCCACTTCACCATGTGCACCCACTCCACCACTGTAAACCTCCTTGCTCAGCATTATGCTGAGGCCCTAATCCCCAGGCAGCACCTCTACTATCATCTCTGCCTCACCTTGTCTCCTTGCCACCTGTGAGTGCCACCCTGGCTAGCACCTCCTCTCCTCGAGCACATGGGTGTGTGAGTTCCGAACAGCGCTGTCACGAGCCCGGACGGCCACTATCCCCACAATGCCCTCACCCTCTCCTCCTTCTCTTGCAGACCCGCGAGCACCCTATCAGTCCCCAGCCTTTTTCTCAGGTGCACCGCCTTGCTCACCAAACCACCACTGCATGCCACCTCCATCATCATTTCCCTCAGCCTCCTCCTCTGCCTGAGGTCCCCTCGCCTACAACCCTCATGCCCCCTAGGCTGCCAAGGCCACCCGAGCACGGAAACCCCGCGATCTCCCTCTCTGCCGTGCCGCCGGAGATCTCTAGTGAAGCGCAACCATCCTTCCACCACCTACACCCCTACCCCCTCCTTCTTCCTTCTTCGCGTGCCGGCGAACACCAGCATGCCCACGCTACCCCCCGTGCACTGGCCTCCTCCCCTGTGCCATGGCCGAACTCCACCCATGCGCAACATTCAGCAGCCCATGGATGACTCCTTCCACCGTGAGCTCCACCTTGCCACTCCACGGCAACTCCTGGAGCTCCGCAAGCAACTGGCCTACTCCTCCTCTCCTCTGGCGAGCCACCGACATCCTTCTTGAGCTCCGCCATGGCCGCGGGCACCCCCTCCATGGTCGAGCTCTCTTCCGCATCTCCTTCCCCTAGTGCGTGAGTCCTTTCCTCCCACTCTTGTTTCCTTCCCAGTGCATGTTTCTCTCTCTGTATTTATATTAGGGTGTGTGTGTTGATCTTTCTCTCTCACTTTCTCTGTGTAATAGGTTAGTTGTAAATATATGTGGTTGTGTACATGTGTTGTGTGTGGGTATTTTAGGTGATTATGAGAAGCATGCGTGTATGTAAGTGTGTATACATGTGTGTGTATGTATAGTAGTGTGAGTGTATATATACATGTATGTATTAGTGTATGTGTGTATTTGTGTGAGTGAATGCATGCGTGTGTGTATGTGTGTGTTGGGTACAAGTGTGTTTACATGTATGTGTATGCGGGTATCAGTGTATATAGGTAAACGTATGTGTGCGGGGGTACACCGGTGCATGTGTATAATTGTATTCGTGTATTTATAGGTGAGTGTGTATTTCAGTTGCCGCATACGGACTCGCTTATGCGATCTAAATGATAACAGAAGACCCTAGTTCGTGTTCCCTATGGACCCGGTACACTGGCGATTCGAAGACCAACAAACAATATGATTCAGAGATCCGTACCGGTTCGTACAGTGCAAACCCGACGGTGATTCGGATCCGAAACCGCCTCATTTCATCTGAATATTTGCTTTTGCAATATTGTTCATTAATTTTATCTTCTGTTTATTTATTATCATGTTCAGATATTGGTTATACATGTTAGTTATGATTCTTGAACATGCACACTTCGATACCAGAGTAGTAATGTTTAAGACTAAAATGTACTCAATATATTGTCAACCATATATTTGGAGTTAGTTATTCAATAGTTGATACTTGAATTTTGTAACACCCTAATCCCGCGAATACGGAGACGTTACTGCGATGTATATACACAGGTCAAAAATACTCTCACATATATATGCTAAGCATCAGTACTGGCAAGAATCAGAGCTCGAAAATACGTGATGTGATCGCTAAAAAGCATGCACAAGAATAAGTAAAAGAGTGATGGTCGACGTTAATACTTTAGCGATTCTACTGCAATAGCGAAGTGGTTATACGGGTCGTATCCACAAGGAGCGAGAGTGATGAAAGCTTGAATACGGCTTCTTTGTTCTTGGTAAAGATGTTCCTTGCCTCAAATAAAGAATTGAAAAAGAAAACAAGAATTTTTTTCAAAAATTGCTTGGATTGTTTTGATGGTTGTAAAAGTGATTTTTGCTTTTTAATGTAAAATGCATGGCTAACTTTCTACTAAGTACTCTCCCACTAATCTCTAACTTCTTGAGATTTAGCCTCACGATAGATCATAGGCAAGCATAAACCGTGCGCATAAGAACTATTCACATTGGAGATCAAATGAAAGTTCTTCCCTTCACTTATCTTCACATGACAAAACTTGAATATTCTCTTATCAAGGTCCAATTGAAGGCGAGAATAGGAGAAGAAACAAGTGCACTATTGATATCAACAAAGTTAAATAGGGATTTCTCTAACTTATAAGAAAAAACAATGCTACACAAACGATAAATCATCAAAACGACTAAGAATGAAATGTGGAGTATAATACTTGTAAGTAAGTTAGAGTTAAAACCCTCATCTTAAGATGTCATAGTTCTTGTTTGCACAAGGCTTGTTTGACACTATTGATTCATTTGGATTATCAATCAAGTTATTAGAAATTAGTGGGTTAGTAGTTAGTTAGCCATGCAATGGAAGAGTTAGTTAGACATGAGTAAGAAAAATAAGAGAGAAGAAGTAAAGGAACAAAGTTTTACACTAGTGCAAGAAAGTAAAAGCAAGTAAAAACACCGAGTGATGGAAAGAAGAAGGAGAAGTATTACTTATATAAGATTATCACCTTCAAATACAACTTATACACACACTTTCTCTCTTTCACTCTAATGGTTATCTATTATAAGAAACAAAGAGAAAACACAAGAAAACAAGAGAAAACCAATAGCATAACCCTTCTATTCTAGATCTCTCCCTCTCTGAAAATCCAGTGGGGTATTTATACGCACAGGAGACCAAGGGAAAAGGAGACAAGATGTGACCCAAAACTCTAGCGCATCCACGCAAGAGTGTGGCCTTTCTGTGCCAGAGTCATGTCCTGCAGCTGGATGTTGTACTTGCCTACGTAATGATATCTATAGGGTTGACCTTTCCCTCTCCTAGCAGCAGCAGAATATGCTTCCAAGTATTAGGCATATTCTTTGGCTTTAAAATCCTCAAATAAATGGGATTTTTGGTTTCTTCTTCATTCCACACCATGGACCTAGGAACAGACAAGAAAATCAGCATTGGCAACATTTTGTATAAAATAAATGCATTGATGTGGTATGAAATATGCATATATAGAGACTAATCACACCCCCACACTTATCTTTTGCTTGTTCTTGAGCAAAATAGAGAATCAAAAAGCAAGCTAATTTATTACACCACTTTCGCAGGTGACGCGATTGCACTGAGCATGTGTAATAAGCCTTTAAACCTCTAGGTTTTTCCTAGAGAATGAGTTTTATCTCCTGAGGGTTTTCAGTAGATTACACCCACAAAATCTAAGAAAAGAATGAAAATGTTAGTTATTTTGAAAAATATTCTTAAAGTAGAAAAGGCTTTTTAATCTCTTTAGTGAAAATAGCTAAATAATTATAAGCATTAGGTCTAACTCTTATTAGTCCTTCCTATACTTTGGTTTTCATGTAAGCATATGGTTTTTATTAAGTTTAAGAAGAATTATATACTTCAAACTCATTCTTTTATTTTGTCTTAAATAATATGCATTGTGTGAAGTGTTGATTTACTTGAAAATTTTCGACTCAAAACCACAAAATTTTTTGAGTGTTTTTTTATGTACAATTTTTGTCTCTGAGTTCTTTAGGCTTTCTAATTTACTTCTGTAGCGAGTTTTTAACCGATGACTCCCAAACTAGACGGTCTTAGGGCACCAGGTGAAAAAATATCTCTAAGGTTAAATACTCAAGTATACTCGAGCACGAAACTAAGGCTTATTTCCTTTAGACATGAATAATCATTCTTCTTGAGATACAATATTCAGTTTAACCGGGTTTATTTCTATATACATACATTTTTTTTTCATTTTTTTGTGTGGCACTTAGAGGTCTATAAATTCTAAGAGTGTGTATAGCCAATGCATATTTACGTAGGCAAAAAGTAAAGAGATGAGTTATTTTCCTAATTTCTCTTAAACTATCAATCCAACTAATATTCTTTTATTTAGGTTAAAGTAAAGAATTTCTAACTTGAGTTTTCTTAATCCTTATATCTATTTTGTATTTTTACAAAAGACTATCAAAAATTCTCTACTACTTAAGAATTTTTTATTTTTTTTAAAGGAAGAAGAAGAAAAGGACAAAGAAATTTTTTTAATATATTTTTTCATTTTTTATTTATTCATTTTTTTTTTAGAAAAGGAAGAAAAAGAAATACTAAAATCCTATGTTAGTACCCCTTCCCCACACTATCTAATGCATTGTCCTCAATGGATGATATGTGATATTAACCATAGGATCCAGGCTGGCTGGTTGAAATAGAGGAGTGCAACAGGAGTTTTATGTGATCATAACATTTCGTTATGATGGAAGGAAAAGTTTTATCAGATTGCTATTAGGTCAGCTTTATTATATGGCAAAGAATGTTGGAATATAAAGAGATATCATGCCCGGAAGATGGGTGTAGCAGAGATGCGCATGCTTCGTTGGATGTGTGGTAACACGAGGAGAGATAAAGTGAGAAATAAGGATATTCGTACTAAGATAGGCGTAGCCTCTATAGAAGAGAAGATGAGAGAAAATCGCCTACGATGGTTTGATCATGTGCGACGTAGACCTACAGATGCGCCAGTCTGGCGAGTAGAGCATATCAAATTATGACCAGTTAAAAGAGCACAGGGAAGACCGAAGAAAACATGGATGGAGGTAATACGATAAGATATAGAGGCTAAGGGTCTTAGTGAAGGCATATTGCTCGATGGAATGAGTGGAAAAAGCTAACCATGTGCCCGATCTGGCGTAATTCTCTTTTGATTCATGTAGGCTACCCCAAATTCTTGGGACAAATGGCTTTGTCGTTGTTATTGTTGTTGGATGATATATGAATGCAAATGCAATAAACAGGTGCAAGGAAAGATATACAAAGAATTATGATAATGTACAAAGAATTCCTAATTTTTATTTATTTACACATTTTTTTTCTTTTTGGGTTTGTGGTGGTATAGTCACTTGTAAGATGGGTCTTAAAGACCTATGACATGTTCAGCTTGTGACTCTGTTTCAGTGGTTAGGAATGACTCCGTCTTTACCCATTCATTTTGACTTCCTCAGCACTCTTTAGATCGAAAATTACCACAGCACCATGTGAAAAGACGGTGCGCACAATGAAGGGCCCGGACCAATGAGTCTTGAGCTTCCCCGTGAAGATGTGAAGCCGTGAATTTTAGAGTAGAACTTTTTCCTCTGACAAAATTCTTTCTGTGTATGCATTGGTCATGAAAGAACATAGTCCTACTCTTTGCTATTTTTGCATTCTCATATGCTTCATTTCATATCTCCTCTAACTCTGAAATTTGCAGCTTCCTCAGTCCGCTGGCTTTTTTTAAATCCAAATTCAATTATTTGATGGCCCACAAAGCACAGTGTTCTAATTCCACTGGCAAGTGGCAGGCCTTTCCAACTACCACTTGGATAGAGACATACCGAGAACAGTTTTGAAAGCAGTCAGATAAGCCCATAGTGCATCTATCAGCTTGGTGGATCACTCCTTTTTATTCTGTACGACGGTTTTCTCCAAAATGAGCTTAATTTGTCTGTCAGTTACTTTCATTTGCCCATTAGTTTGGGATTGAACATTGTGGATAATTTATGAGTTATAGAGTATTTATGCAAATGGGCTTCGAAAGCCCTGTTGCAGAAAAATGTCCCATTATCATTGATGATAGCGCGCGGGGTACCAAAATGAGAGAAAATATTTTCTTTCAGAAATTTGACAACCACCCGGTTGTCATTCGTCCTGGTCGGTATGGCCTCTACCCATTTTGAGACATAGTCCATCGTAACCAAGATGTATTGGTTGCCGAATGAACTTGAAAATGGTCCCATAAAATTAATGGCCCAAACATAAAAAATTTTAACCTCCAGAATAGGTGATTGGTATCCAATATTGCATATTTTACATCATAACTCCCATGCATATTACAAATAAATATGTGATTTTTACTCCTCTTCTCTACATATTTGCAGGTACACATTTAAGAGAGAGATTTTCAAATAATCACTTAATTACCACTAATTAAGTGATTAATCCAAGCTTAAGGATAAAGCCAAATCTAAACCCAGATCCAGAGAGATTCGCGCAACCAACGGAGATTCTAGAATGTCCACGTGGCCAACAACCCCGTAACCACTCAGCAACAGAAATCCGTTGCTGAACGGATTCGGTTACGCCGCGGACGCGCGGCAGGGCGCGGCAATCTAGGGCCGTTAGATCCCCGGATTTTGTGGCAACCACCTTATCTCCAGAAGCTTCTCAGATCTCCTATAAATACTTCATTTGTACCTGCGAGAAAAAACTGATCAGAGAAGAGAGAGAGATTAGTGAATAGATTGTAATTTTGTTAGGTTTTGTTTAGGATTTTTAGTTCTCTCTAGGATCTTCTCCTCCCTAGATTTCATTGCAAGAGAGATTTGTATGAGAGAGAGAGCTTGTATCAACAAGGAGTGACAACTTGGAGCTATACAAGGATTGATCCATTCTCTACATATCTACTTGAGCTTGATTCTAGTTTGTCTTCTTCACTTGCTTTTATTTTGCTTTGTTACTTGCTTTGTTAATTTCTAGCAATTCAATCATGCTTTGCTTTGCTTTTGTAATGTCTAGTAGCTAATTTCTTGTTCCATGTACTAGCTAACCACTACTCTTGCTAACTCCTAACTCATGGGTGATTGCTTTACTTCATCTTGCAATTTGTATGATCTTCTCTTCTCCGATGGGTTTTGTTTCATTTCTTGGCAAGAATCTTGTTGTAATTCTCCATATGATTCATGTGTGCCTCATGTAGAGCCTAGTCTTTGAACTAGTGCCTTGATGGAACATGGAGATGGAGCACCAATATGCTAATTGATGTACAACTTCACTACTTCCATTAGTGAAAGTTGTATGTTCTTCATTTGCATCCCTTGAGTGTATCTCTTGTGATTCCATTAGTGAAAGTCTATCTTGTAGGCCGATGACCATCTATGGAGGCTACAAGACAAGTCCAAGAATGAATCCCCATCATCTTAGTGGGAAAGTAATTAGATCACAAGCAAGACAAATACATGCCGATGAATCAACATGAGGCACGCATCACTATCACGGAGTTTAGTTAGTTTAGCAAGGTAGTTAAGGTTAGCTAGTCATGGATTTCTTGCATTCAAAGTTTTCTTGATTTTACTTTCTTTTTAGTTGTTAGTTCAAATCCATCTCAATCTTGATTTCTCCCGATTTCCACCATGAACATAGCCACTAATTCTTTTATTTGTTTTTCTTTTGATTCTTTATTCTTGTAAACAAAGAAGAGTTCTCGTTTTATCTTCTCACGTGTATCGTAACGTTTCTACACTAGCTCTCCCTGAGATCCGACTCGGTATAGCCCTAGGCTATAGCGGAGACAAGAAAGGGTACATCAATCACATTCTATACATATAATAAGTACGCCCTTTTCAAGTCTTAATCAATTTTTGGCGCCGTTGCCGGGGAGAGCGACGGTATTTTTAAAAGTGAGAAACTAAACGATTCTTCTTCTCTGTTGCAGGTGACAGGAGAAGAAAACAGGAAAATATCTACAGCAGAAACATATAAGTGGACCTGGGACTCTGCTCAAGAAAGCAGAGCCCAGGATCCCTCTGGAGTGCCGCGGATCCACAAGAATTGCCGTGGAAACGCGGCACAACAGAGTGCACTTCTAACCAAATTTTTGCAGGGGCTTCTGCTCTGCAAGATACTGCTGCCTATATACTTCATTTCCTGTATACTTCACTGTATTCCTGTTAATTAATTAAACAGTAAGAAATTGGTTGATAATTGCTAAAAAATTGTTAGACATCTTGCATTATAGGCACGTGTCTTTCAATTACTTTAAATTTACTGTTGAAGAGTGCGTGGGACAAGGTACGTGATTCATTGCATATAGACTAAGACTCACTCTTTGTTTGATTTTTCTTACTTGGAGTGAACCTTGTTTGTTTCTATATCGTACACTTGCACAATTAATTCTAAGGGCAATTCCTGTAAATAACATAAGGTGGGGGAGGTCATTACCCTTTCCTTAGCCCGGAAATCATTTTCCCCACGTACTCACAATCCTAAGCTTGTAAATAAAATTTGATAGACGTTGGCCCTAGGGACATCCGGACTCACTTAGGAGATTATCCTAAGGGGGAAAAGTGTTGGAAATTGACTTCTGTAAAATCGGTGTCTAGGAAAGGGGTTAAGGGCCGAAAGCCCGAAGGTTGCTGGTTACTTAATTAAGGAACGTCTCCGGACGGAAAACCTCCCACCAACCTTACCCTTCCCTGGCTGATTTGCTTATAGTCAGAGTCTACACTGAACCTCCTGTGGACAGTCTATTTAGGAGTCACCTAGGACCAGAAACCCTAGACAAGCTTGGATTGATTTTTTCTTTTGTTGTTTGTTATTTTTTCTTTTTCGCTGGTGTGATCAGTGTACGTTGTTTGTGATTGTATATACGACAGTGGTTTTGTGATCCTAATTCTACACTTGCACTTACACATCCACTTCACATCATGACCAACAACGTCTCACTTCAGGATCGATTTTATCCGATTCGCACCTCCATTCCTTCATGCATTCTTCTCCCCGAGCCTAATGGAAATCATTTTGAGCTGAAACCACAATTCATTAGTACACTTCCCCGATTCCATGGTCTTGAGTCTGAGGACGCGTACCTCTTTATTCGTGAGTTTGAAGAGGTATGCCAAATGATGAGAATATCCCAACTTTCTGAGGATGCTGTTAGGTTACGGTTCATACCGTTTGCACTTAAGGATTTAGCTAAGAAATGGCTTTATAGTCTTCCTGACAGTTCCATATCTTCATGGGATGATTTTGTTAAGGTCTTTCTTACGAAATTCTATTCTATCCACAAAACAGCCCTCATGAGAAAAAACATAATGCAATTCAAGCAAGAACAAAATGAACCTTTCTGGAAATATCTTGAGCGTTTCAAAGACCTCTTAGCCCTATGTCCCCATCACGGCATAGAGAAATGGCGGCTATGCCAGATTATCTATGATGGATTAGATTACCAAACGAAAACACTTTTAGAATCCATGTGCCAAGGGGAATTTCTGAAGAAAGATGAACATCAGGGGTGGGATCTCTTTGAAACCCTAGCTGAGAAAACCATTCAGTGGGAGTCATGCCCTGATAAACCGACTCCCACCATTTCCAGAACTGGTACACAATCCAAAGAATCCTCTCTAGCTTCAGAAACCAAGATCACACAATTAATGAAGAGGATAGAGTTGCTTGAGTTAATAGGGAATTCTGTGGTCAACCAGGTCAACCCATTGCCTTTGATTAGACCAGGTTGCACCAAATGTCAAGACCTTAGCCATGTTGTTGAGGAGTGTCCATTGTATCAGCCCCCATTTCAGGAGAACATGAATGCAGCATTTACCAGACCCCCATACTCCAATACTTACAATTCAGGATGGCAGAACCATCCAAATTTTCCATGGAGTCAGTCTGGTACTGAGCATCATATGCCACCACTTCCACATCTGTACAATGCTCAGTTTCATCCATCCCGTTTCGATCAGAATTCACTGTATGTTCATCCATCTCAAAGTCCACCACAGTCATATCAGGACCCACCACCATATTACCAATCACAGTTCCAATCTCCATATCCTCAACATCCACCCCAAAATAATTCTGAAATATCTGAGTTGAAACAAATGATAGAAACCCTAACAAAAAACCATAAACAGGAGTTGAATGAAATGAAGGTCCAAATTGGGCAATTGGCTGAGAATCAAAGACATTTGTTCCCAAATCAGCCATTGCTAAATCCCAAAGTTGAAAATTCAGGACCCAGTCACTGTCATGCCATTCATACCCTGAGATCTGGTAAACAAGTTGACAATAAGGTTTCTAGTCCACAATCTCATCCAGTACCAAAGCAAACTCCTCATGTCCCAATGTCACCAACTTTTGACAAACCATCCTCTAGTTCAGAGCCATCCACTTCCAAGGCCAAGGGTGAAGAAAAGGTAGATGAGCAACCTTATAAGCCTAGAGTACCATATCCAAATAGGCTTCTAAATAATAAGTCAAATGCTCACATGGAGAAAATAAAAGAAACATTCAATAAGGTCCAAATCAATGTCCCTCTTCTTGATGCCATTCAACAAGAGCCATCATATGCCAAATTTTTGAAGGAAATGTGCACCAAGAAGAGGAAGACCCAAGTCCCTAAAAAAGTCTTCCTAGCATCATCCATTAATGAGTTGCTCACTGGTCCAATTCCTGTTAAGTACAAAGACCCAGGGAGCCCCACCATTTCATGCATCATAGGACAGACTACAATAAATAGGGCACTTCTTGATTTGGGGGCCAGTATCAATCTCCTACCTTTCTCTGTGTACCAACAATTGGGGTTAGGTGATCTCCTCCCGACCCAAATGACCATTCAATTGGCTGATCGCTCTGTTACTAAACCCAAGGGGGTAATTCAAGATGTCCTTGTCAAAGTTGGAGAATTCTTTTATCCTGTTGACTTTGTTGTCCTTGAAACAAAACCAGTGTCAAATTCCAATCAAAGGGCACAAATTCCTGTCATTCTGGGTCGACCATTCCTGGCTACTGCAAATGCAATCATTAATTGCCGGAATGGATCAATGAGGTTGACTTTTGGTAACATGACACATGAACACAATGTCTTCCACACACAGCCTCACAAAACAAAAGATCAAACATTTGAGGTTAATTTCATTAGTAACAATTGTGAGGAGGAAGGTGAAGATCCAAAAGATGAGTCACAATCTTGTGATTCTCTTATCCGAGTACCCTTTCAAACGGGGAAAGTTGATTTGGATGCTTTCACTTTCAATGAGCCAACTGAGACTGTATTTGAACCTCCAATTGATATATCATTTGAAGACTTGTTTGCTGATGAGATTATGTGCTTAGATGAGTCAATTTGGGGTAAGTTAGCTAATTGTCCACTGCCGGATGTTGACTTGAGCTTTGAAGAATTATATGGAGAGGAGTTAAAATTTCTAAACACTGGAAGTGATGAGATTCTGAGTGAAAGTGGTGATAAGGACTTTGTTTGTGAACGATGTGGTGGAAAGAGTATGAATGAAAATAACAACAAATTGAAACTGGAATCACCTAGGGTAAGAACAATTCAGACCGTTTCCCAATGAAATTCAAGAAAGAGAACACATTGGAACGATGGGAAACGGGCCAGAGGGAAGCGACCAAAAACCCAGGTGAGAGTTACATTTGTATATTCCTTGTAAATAATTTTTCCTACCTCTTACCTGTTTCATGCATACATTTACCATTATGCATTGAGGACAATGCATGAAATAAGTGTGGGGGAGGGTTTACTAACATAGGATTTTCTATTTTCTTTTAGGTTTTTATTTTCTTTTAGATTTTATCTTTCTTTGTAGATTTTCTATTTTCTTTTAGATTTTACTTTTAGTAAAAAAATAATAAATAAAAAAATAAACAAAATAAAAACTTTTTGAAATAAGAAACAAAGTTTTGATCTATTTTTAAGAAAATTAAGATGTATCTTAGAAATTAAGAAAGCCTTAATTATGACATCTTAAACTTAGTTGAAATAATAGATCTTGTTTGAAAATTATAGGCTAAGTAAGTAAAATTGAGGAGATATTTTTATCTTGCATTTTTGCCTTAGATAATATGCACTTTACACTTACACATTTCTTGGGATGGAAACAAAGACCAAAAATGCCATATATATATATATATATATATAAAAAAAAGAGAGAGAAAGAAAAAAGAAAAAAATATATAAATAAAAGATCACTTATTAAGCTGGGAAATTGTGCCTCAAGAAGCATGATGACTCACGCCTAACAGTGATCTCACTTATTAAGCTGGGTAATTGTGCCTCAAGAAGCATGATTATTCACGCCTAACGGTGATTAAGAATAATCCCTCTTAGTTTTGTGGCCTTTTTCACTCGAGTCCTTAAACCCGAGGGATGTTTCCTCATCTGGTGCCCTAAGACCATCTGGTCTGGGAGTCATCGGTTATAGGCTCGCTACATGGGTGAATTAGAAAGCCTAATAAAACTAAGGGAAGAAAAAGAAAAAAGAATATATATAAATAAATGGCTTGATGGTTGGAGTTGAAATCCCAGAAATCTTCACTTACACGGTGTGCATATTATCTAGGTTTTATGAAAGATAAAATATTCAATCCAATTTTGAATTCTTACCTTAATTAAAACAAGATCTTGCATAGAGACTAAGTTTAAGGAAGAATGATTATAGGTGGACTTATGACTTAGGATCACTTATATTTTCGCAAAAATAGTTCGTAAACTTGTCTCTTATTCAAAATGCGTTTTCGAAAATACTAACATTTGTCTTCTTTCTTTATGGATTTTGTGGGTGTAATCCGCTGAAAACCCTCAGGAGACAACACTCCTCCTCTAGGGTAACCTAGAGGTTTAACGGCTTGTTGCACATGCTCAGTGCAATCGCGTCACCTGCGAAAGTGGTGTAAATAAACTGGTAGTATAGATTTTCTTTTTCTTTGTTTTTGCTCGGGACGAGCAAAAGAATAAGTGTGGGGGTGTGATTGGTATCCAATATTGCATATTTTACATCATAACTCCCATGCATATTACAAATAAATATGTGATTTTTACTCCTCTTCTCTACATATTTGCAGGTACACATTTAAGAGAGAGATTTTCAAATAATCACTTAATTACCACTAATTAAGTGATTAATCCAAGCTTAAGGATAAAGCCAAATCTAAACCCAGATCCAGAGAGATTCGCGCAACCAACGGAGATTCTAGAATGTCCACGTGGCCAACAACCCCGTAACCACTCAGCAACAGAAATCCGTTGCTGAACGGATTCGGTTACGCCGCGGACGCGCGGCAGGGCGCGGCAATCTAGGGCCGTTAGATCCCCGGATTTTGTGGCAACCACCTTATCTCCAGAAGCTTCTCAGATCTCCTATAAATACTTCATTTGTACCTGCGAGAAAAAACTGATCAGAGAAGAGAGAGAGATTAGTGAATAGATTGTAATTTTGTTAGGTTTTGTTTAGGATTTTTAGTTCTCTCTAGGATCTTCTCCTCCCTAGATTTCATTGCAAGAGAGATTTGTATGAGAGAGAGAGCTTGTATCAACAAGGAGTGACAACTTGGAGCTATACAAGGATTGATCCATTCTCTACATATCTACTTGAGCTTGATTCTAGTTTGTCTTCTTCACTTGCTTTTATTTTGCTTTGTTACTTGCTTTGTTAATTTCTAGCAATTCAATCATGCTTTGCTTTGCTTTTGTAATGTCTAGTAGCTAATTTCTTGTTCCATGTACTAGCTAACCACTACTCTTGCTAACTCCTAACTCATGGGTGATTGCTTTACTTCATCTTGCAATTTGTATGATCTTCTCTTCTCCGATGGGTTTTGTTTCATTTCTTGGCAAGAATCTTGTTGTAATTCTCCATATGATTCATGTGTGCCTCATGTAGAGCCTAGTCTTTGAACTAGTGCCTTGATGGAACATGGAGATGGAGCACCAATATGCTAATTGATGTACAACTTCACTACTTCCATTAGTGAAAGTTGTATGTTCTTCATTTGCATCCCTTGAGTGTATCTCTTGTGATTCCATTAGTGAAAGTCTATCTTGTAGGCCGATGACCATCTATGGAGGCTACAAGACAAGTCCAAGAATGAATCCCCATCATCTTAGTGGGAAAGTAATTAGATCACAAGCAAGACAAATACATGCCGATGAATCAACATGAGGCACGCATCACTATCACGGAGTTTAGTTAGTTTAGCAAGGTAGTTAAGGTTAGCTAGTCATGGATTTCTTGCATTCAAAGTTTTCTTGATTTTACTTTCTTTTTAGTTGTTAGTTCAAATCCATCTCAATCTTGATTTCTCCCGATTTCCACCATGAACATAGCCACTAATTCTTTTATTTGTTTTTCTTTTGATTCTTTATTCTTGTAAACAAAGAAGAGTTCTCGTTTTATCTTCTCACGTGTATCGTAACGTTTCTACACTAGCTCTCCCTGAGATCCGACTCGGTATAGCCCTAGGCTATAGCGGAGACAAGAAAGGGTACATCAATCACATTCTATACATATAATAAGTACGCCCTTTTCAAGTCTTAATCAATAGGGTTTAGGGGCATCATGTCTCTCTTTGTAATTTTTTCAGTATTTTGGCAGTTCGCGCATGACTCGCAAAAGTTGAAGGAATCCTTGAACAAAGTGGGCCAGTAGAACCCACTTTGTAAGACCTTCTCAGCGGTTTTGCGGGGACCAAAGTGTCCACCGCAAGCAAGCTCATGGCAGAAGGTTAACACACTCCTATGCTCTTCCTCTAGTACACACCGTCTGATGATTTGGTTAGGATGGTACTTGAAAATGTATGGATCTTCCCTAAAGAAGAACTATACCTGGGTAAAGAAGCGATATCAAACCTGCTTCATCAATTCAGAAGGTACTTGTCCTGTGGAAAGGCAATTGATGATGTCAGCATACCAGAGTTCCTTAAAGATTGCTAGGATGTGTTCTTCAAAGAAATCCTCATTGATTGGTTCTTCCTCTGTTGGTATGTTGAGAATTCTCGATAAGTGATTGACCACTACATTTTTTACACCTTTTTTGTCTCTAATTGATTAGTCTACAATTCTGTATTATTATATCCCATTTCCCTACCGATTTATGAATAAAATGTCGGTCTAAACCGTGTTTTGGTCCTCTTGCAGATAAATCAGGAGTTTAAGGGCAAATGGGTAATAAGAGCTTAATTAAACCCATTTTAGGGTAATTAATTCCGCAATTCTTTGAGGCCAAGTAAGGGATCTTCTAGAAGATACATCGAACCTAGAACCTTGTGCACGTCAGACTAATATTCAGGCGAAATACCAGAATTGAGATATACTAGGAAGGTCCTCAAAGCAACGGGAAGATCCTCGCCAAAACCAGGGAAATAATTCCCTAGTTTTGTCGTGGATCCACGGCAATTTGGTGGGGCAATGCGTCGATCTTCGACGCGTGGCCCCGTCTCGTCTTCTAGAACCCTGTATGCCTATACAAACCCCTGTAGAGACCCAAAATGAGGCAGTTTTTGGTTTTTAGGCTAGGTTTCTCTCTTTTGTTGTAGATTAGGATTTTCTTTCTCATTTATTTTGTATTTTCATTTTATTTTTAGATTCATGTAGTAGGGCTGAGAGATTCAAAGAGAGATAGAGAGGAATTGATGTAATAGATGGTGACAATCTATGTAAAGGTGCCTCCTTTCTTCTCCATTGTAATTTTCTCCATCTTCTATATGATGCTTAGCTAACTTTTCTTCTCATAGAAATCTAACTACTAACCACTAACCATCTAACCACTTACTTAATAATCCACATGAATCTAATAGCCTCTACAAGGCCTTGCTATTGCAAGAGCCATTGATGGCTCATGATGATGGATTCTAACATTCTAACATTTCTAACATATAACCCACTAACTTGCTAACTTGCAATGTCTTCTTTATTTCATGCTCACCTCTAACCGGTTTTGATGATTTAACAATAGCTTGTAACTTGCTATGTGGTATTGATGTGTTGCTTGAATGTAGAAGAACAATCTTATGAGCCATACTTTGTATCGTCTTTTGAAGCTAAAGATTAGTGATGGCCAAGGATCCATGTGAGGCAACTATCACTAAGAGGTTAGCATGGTTAATGGAGCAATTAGTAGTTAGTAGCCTTGAGTTTTTTTTTCATAGTTTTCTTCTCGCTTTTTACTTTGCTTTAAAAATTATTTTCAAAATCCTTTTATCATTTTTCTATCGTTGTTTTACCATCCTCTTAGTTCATCTTTGTTTCATCTTCTTTTTTATTTTATTTTCCAAACCACTTCTCTTTTGTTTTCTTCGCCGTTTCCATCACCTTCCCCACCTATCACATGCTTGATTTTCTTTTCTTTCCTTTTTCTAATTTTTTAAACAAAGAAGAATTGTTAACATAACACGTGAATAAAGACTGTTAATGATTCTTTCGCCTCCCGTCCCTGTGGATTCAACCCGTTTAGCCAATGCTATAACAGAAGTATCGAGGGAACATAGCACGCTTTCTTTTACATTGATTTCATAAAACACACATTTTCGAGTGCTTGTTCTGCCCCGATTAAATTTTTGGCGCCGTTGCCGTGGACGGGAATGGTTTTGATTTCATATTTTTTGTTAACATTGTGTTCTCTGTTTTGGTGTGCAGGTCACAGTTTATAGGAACTGAATATTGCAGAATATCCATTAGCACTACAGCTTCCTGCTAGAAAGCAGGGGCCCAGATTCCAAGGTAACGCTACTGAAAAGCGACTTTAGCCGCGCTTCCGCGACCATTTTGTAGCATTTGTGTATCTTGTTGTGCTGGGATGTGTATATTGTAATAGCTAGTAGATTTGTACTACTATTTTTTTTGCTTTGATTGCCTACACAATGCAATAACTAAAGAACTAAAATATGGTACTTGAACACTTTTAAAACGGTTTAGACATTTGCATTTAGGCACGTGTCAATTCAATTCTAATATACTGTATTTTGTTCTGATGTTGTGATTTAGATTGAGGTGTACATATGGCATTGCATAAAGCATAGGACAAACACGTGGGTGATTTATCATTTTGTGTTATATTCTTCTCTATATTGCACACTGTACGAATTGAAATTAAGGGCAAAACCCATACAAGATAAGGTAGGATTTCATCATCCTTCGTTAGCCCAAAAACCACCTCCCCACTCACACAACCCAAGCCCTAATAAAACTTAATAGACGTTGGCCCCTAGGGACATCTCGGACTCATTAAGAGATTGACCGAGGGTGAAACTTATTTTGAATCTTACTCTTGTGAAATCGGTGTCTAAGGTTGGGGATTAAGAGGCTACGCCTCGAAGATACCGTGGTTTGGCATAATTAAGGCCCATTGCTTACGCACGGATACCTCTCACCGTATTTTGCCCCTACTTGGCCGATTAGCTTGTGGTCGGATTCATGCAACAACTCCCCCAGGTAATCGACCAGTTAGGAGTCGTCTAGGTCTAGGTCAACCTTAATATAGCTTTTCTTTTTGTTTCTTGTTTGCATTTTCTTTTTATTTGTGATTGTTTGTGAAATGGAATTCAACAATAACAATTCTTTCAATCTGAATATGAATTTATATTTCACACTGACCCCATTTGTTTCAGATAATTCCAACCCCGTTTTTCACAATATGAACCAACCAAATACACCAGGTTAGCCTTATCTGAATCAATACAACCCATACCCCCAATCTTTTAACCATTATTTTCAAAATAATTTTCACTCTTCACAGAGTCAATGGGGATTTACCTCCCCCGAGTCAAATTTTCCACCACCTTGTCCATAATTTTCACAATCTTCATTTCCCAATCTCGCTTCCTATACTCCTTTTCTAGCCCAACCAATTGAAGAAAAATTTGAGTTAGAAAAGAGTATAAAAGCCAACCTACAAGAGGCCGAGCGACAATATCAGAAAATGTTAGCCTCTCCAATTCCACAATATTTTCAAGAGTCTTACTCAGTTCCACCTCCTCATAATGAACAACCATCTGCCTTGGAAACGAGTAAAAAAACTCTTGTGTGAGTCCAAGCTTCAATCTCCAAACATGTTAGACTCACAATCTTCACTATCTTTCTAAAATCAAAATTCTTATACTCCCTTTCTGGACCATTCACTTGAAGAAAAATCAAGTCTAGAAAAGAGTATAGAAATCTTGTAGGAGTCTGCGTTACAATTTCAAAATCTTCTTCTCAGTCTATTGATAGGTTGGAAACACAATTGAGTAAATTGGTCAACATTTATAAGAATGAAGAAACTCTCTCTTCTCCACTCTTGACCAATTCAAATATCTCTAACTCTATCAATGTGACCCATGACTCTTGTTTTGAAAACCAAGATTCCTACATTCCTTTTCTAGAACAACCACTTGAAGATACATTACATCTAGAAAAGAGTATAGAAATCTTGCAGGAGTCCGCGCTACAATTTCAAAAATCTTCTACCCAGTCTATCAATAGGTTGGAAACACAATTGAGCCAATTAGTTAGCATTTATAAGAATGAGGAAACTCTATCTTGTCAATCTTTAACCAATTCAGCTATCCCTAACTCTATTAATCTGACCCATGACTCTTGTCATTTTGGACACCAAGATTAAATTTCAGCACACCCATCTGAACTTATCCAAACTTCAAATGTTAAAAATCCCATTGACATTTTGGTAAGTTATCATTTTCCTAAAATTGAACTTGAGCATGAATATGATCCTAAACTTCAACTTGGTAATTCAATTTCACTTCCTGATTCAATATTGACTGAGGTATTTTTACCTGAATTCAGGCCTTTTCTCGAGTCAGTATTGGATCCAGTGCCAGTCTATTGTGAAATTGAATCACTAATCTTTTATGATCATCATATTGAACATGACCAATTTCAAAGTCCCATTGATAAATTGGCAAGTTCTCATTTTTATGGAATTGAACTCAATGAGGAATGTGACATTGATCCTCAAATTTGTGATCCAGTTCAAATTCCTAAATCAATATTGACTCCTGTTTTGTTACCAAATTTGAATAACATTTTAGAGTCAGTTTTGATTCCCATCCCTTTCATTCTTGAACTTGAATCACTAATCTTAGAAAGTCACATTCCATCATGGGGAAATGAATGTGGACTTGAGTTTCAACTACTTGATTTGAACTCACTTCCTGAACCAATCTCGACTCATGAACCTTTACTTGACTTAAGTCTTTTTCCTGAGTCGGTATTAGTTCTTATACTTCCTGAGTCCAAATTAATCATTCCATTCTTAGACAAGGGTCTTGATAAATTTGACTATGAAATTATTTTGAAAATTTGGAAATTAGATAGGTTAAATTCTTAATAAAAATCATACATCTATACATCATTCTAGGGGTTGTATTTTAGAGGTCTCTAGTAGGTTCCTCCAGATTCCATGCAAATTGAATTGGGCCGCATTTCGTTGACCAATCAGACCACCACCGGAACCACCACCTTGAGGTGATTTTTAATTCCCTCTCTATTTATTTCATGCATACATACATCACGATGCATTGAGGACAATACATGAGATAAGTGTGGGGGAGGGTTTACTAACATAGAGTTTTTTAGATTTTCTTTCTTTTACACTTCTTTTAGGATACTTCTAGAAATCTTCCCTTTTGTATATGATTTTTTCTCTTTCTTTAAAACTTTTTAAACTAAGAGACAAAGTTTTGATCTATTTTAAAGAAAATTTAGATGATCTTAGAAATTAAAGAAGCCTTAAATTATGGCATCTTAAACCCAGTCAAAATAATGGATCTTGTTTAAAATTATAGGATAAGTAAGATAAATTGGAGAGAAAATTTTATCTTAAATTTTTTGCCTTAGATAGTATGCACTTCACACTTACACATTTTTGGGAAGGAAACAAAGACCTAAAATGCCATAAAGTAAATAAAAAGAAAATATATATGATATACATGAAAGAAAAAAATCATCACTTATTAAGATGGATAATTATGCCTCAAGAAGCTTGATTATTCACGGCTAAAGGTGGTAATAAAGAACAAATAATCCCTCTTAGTTTTGTGACCTTGTTTACTCGAGTCCTTAAACCCTAGGGATGTTTTCCCATCTGGTACCCTAGGACCGTCTGGTGTTGGAGTCATCAGTTAAAGGCTCGCTACATGGGTGAACAAGAAAGCCGAATGAAACTAAGGGAAGAAAAAAAAGAAGAAAAAGAAAAAAATATATATATATATAAAAATGGCTTGATGGTTTGAGTTGAAATCCAGAAATTTTCACTATTACAAAGTGCATATTATCTAGGTTTTGTGAAGGATAAAATATTCAATCCAATTTTGAATTCTTACCTTAATTAAAGACAAGATCTTGCATATAGACTAAGTTAAGGAAGACTAATTTTTGGTGGACTTATGACCTTAGATCACTTATATTTTTGCAAAAATATTTCGTAAACTTGTCTCTCTTTCAAAATGTGTTTTCAAAATACTAACATTTATCTTCTTTCTTTATGGATTTTGTGGGTGCAATCCGCTGAAAACCCTCAGGAGACAAAACTCCTCCTCTAGGGTAACCTGAAGGTTTAACGGCTTGTTGCACACGCTCATTGCAATCGTGTCACCTGCGAAAGTAGTGTAATAACATATGTAGTATAGTTTTTCTTTTCTTGTTTTTCTCGGGACGAGCAAAAGATAAGTGTGGGGGTGTGATTAGTCTATAATTTTGCATTATTATATCGCATTTTCTTACCGATTTATGAATAAAATGTCAGTCTAAACCGTATTTTGGTCTCTCTTATAGATAAATCAAGAGTTTAAGGTCAAATGGGTAATAAGAGCTTAATTAAACCCATTTTACGGTAATTAAATCCGCAATTCTTGGAGGCCAAACAAGGGATCTTCTAGATGATACATCGAACCTAGATCCTTGTGCACGTCAGATGAATATTCGGGCGAAAATACCAGAATTAGGATACACCAAGAAGGTCCTCGAAGCAACGGGAAGATCCTCGCCAAAACCAGGGAAATAATTCCCTGGTTTTGCCGCAGATCTGCGGCAATTTGGTGGGGCCACGCGTCGATCTTCGACGCGTGGCCCCGTCTCATCTTTTAGAACCCCTGTATGCCTATAAAAACCGCTGTAGAGACCCAAAACGAAACAGTTTTTGGTCCTTAGGCTAGGTTTCTCTCTTTTGTTGTAGATTAGGATTTTCTTTCTCATTTATTTTATATTTTCATTTTGTTTTTAGATTCATGTAGTAGGGCTGAGAGATTCAGAGAGAGATAGAGAGGGATTGATGTAATATATGGTGACAATCTACGTAAAGGTGCCTCCTTTCTTCTCCATTGTAATCTTCTCCATCTTCTACATGATGCTTGGCTAAATTTTCTTCTCATGGCAATCTAACTACTAACCACTAACCATCTAACTACTTACTTGATAATCCATATGAATCTAATAGCCTATACAAGGCCTTGCTCTTGCAAGAGCCATTAATGGCTCATGATGATGGATTCTAATAATCTAACATTTCTAACATCTAACCCACTAACTAACTAACTTGCAATGTCTTCTTTATTTCATGCTCACCTCTAACCGGTTTTGATGATTTAACAGTTGCTTGCAACTTGTTATGTGGTATTGATGTGTTGTTTGAATATAGAAGAACAATCTTATGAGCCATACTTTGTATCGTCTCTTGAAGCCAAGGATTAGTGATGGCCAAGGATCCATGTGACGCAACTATCACTAATAGGTTAGCATGATTAGTGGAGCAATTAGTAGTTAGTAGCCATGAGTTTTCTTTCATAGTTTTCTTCTCGCATTTTACTTTGCTTTAAAAATTATTTCCCAAATCCTTTTATCTTTTTTCTATCGTTGTTTTACCATCCTCTTAGTTCATCTTTATTTCATCTTCTTTTCTATTTATTTTCCAAACCACTTCTCTTTTGTTTTCTTCGCCGTTTCCATCACCTTCTCCACCTATCACATGCTTGATTTTCTTTTCTTTCCTTTTTCTAATTTTTTAAACAAAGAAGAATTGTTAACATAACACGTGAATAAATACTGTTAGTGCATCTTTTGCCTCCCGTCCCTGTAGATTCGACCCGTTGAGCCAATGCTATAATGGAAGTATCGAGGGAACATTAGCACGCTTGCTTTTATATTGTTTTCATAAAACACACGTTTTCGAGTGCTTGTTCCGCCCTGATCACTTATCTCCAAGTCAAATTCTTATAACAGAAGGATCTAATGAATAAGTCGTGCTTTTGCGTCCTTCTTCATCATGAAGTGCCTTAATGCGGAGTGGTCTGTGAATACTGTGGTCTTCGATCCTAATAGGTATGGATGAAACTTTTCTAACGTGAATACGGTAGCAAAAATTACTTCTCAGTCATAGTGTAGTTTTGTTAAGCATCATTCAATGTCCTACTCGAATAGTAGATCACATACTGTTGATTATCAATACGCTGTCCTAGGATAGCGCCAATGACAAGGTCTGAGGCATCACACATAATCTCAAACGGTTTGGTCCAGTCAGGAGCAGAAATGCTAGGTGCAGATATAAGTTCTTGCTTTAGCTTCTCTCATGATTTAAAACATCCATTGTCAAAATCAAAGGGCACGTCCTTTGCGAGTAGGTTGGTTAAGGGTTTAACGATTTTACTAAAATTCTTAATAAACTGTCGGTAGAACCTAGCATGTCCTAAAAAGATCGAATATACTTAATGCATTTGGGTGGTGGAAACTTAGAGATTACTTCTATCTTAGCCTTGTCAACTTTGATCCCTCTCCTCGAGATCTAATGGCCTAAGACAATCCCCCGTCTTACTATGAAGTGGTAATTTTTGAATTAAGAGTTAAACTTTTTTTCCATGTATCTTTGAAGAACTAACTCTAAGTGATGAAGACACTACTCAAATAAATCTCTTTAGATGGAGAAATCATCCATGAAAATTTCTGAAAAACATACTACCATATCAGAGAACAGACTGATCATGCACCGTTGAAATATCGCGGGAGCGTTGCATAATCCAAAAGGCATGCGTCGGTAGGCAAAGGTTCCAAATGGGCAAGTGAACGTGGTCTTCTCCTGGTCCTCTGCATGAAATAGGAATCTAAATGTATTTTGAGTACCCATCCAGAAAATAGTAGTACTCGTGTCCATCCAAGCGTTCAACCATTTGATCGATGAAGGGTAGTAGGAAGTGGTCTTTACGGGTAGCAGCATTCAATTTTCGATAGTCAATACAAACACGAACCTTAGTAGGTAGTCTTGTTTGTACCAACTCTTTGTGTTCATTTTCTACCACCGTAAAAGCAGCTTTCTTAGGGACAGTGTGGACCGGACTAACCTATTGGCTATCAAAAATGGGATAAATGATCACATTGTCTAATAGTTTCAAACTTTTTATTTTCGTAGCATCTTGCATGAATGGATTAAGCCTACACTGTGGGTCTCTCCTAGGAGTCGCTTCATCATTCAAATAAATTCTGTGTTGTATTATCGTTGGACTTATCTCCTTTATGTCATTCATTATCAATCCAATGGCTTCTCTATGTTTCCTTAAAATTGACATCAAGCTTTCCTCTTGTTTTTCAGTTAGATGGGATGCTATGATGACTGACAGGGTTTCTCTTCCACCCAAGTAGGTATACTTGAGGTGTTCAAGTAAAGTTTTTAATTCTAAGGAAGGAGTGGATTCATTGGAAGGGAGAATTGGAATTTCGGTCTTGGGATTAGTATACTTGGGCTTGACCCCCATTCCACTGTTGAGTCGATGATCTGGTTTAAATTGAATTCCTCAGACTTCAAATCAAACTCGCTCTCTGTTTATATCTCCATGCTCTCCTCATGCTCACTTGTCAAATTTTCAATGGAGTTGACCTTAAATGTCTGATTATTCATATCCTTGGGTTGTTTTCCTAAGTTAAAAACATTGATCTCATTGGTCATGTCTCCAAAAGTTAATCTCATGGACCCATTCTTACAGTTGATTATGCCATTGGCTGTGGTAAAAAATGGATGCCCTAAGATAACAGGAGTTTGAGACGTTGGGTTTGACACTGGTTAGGTCTCAAGCACGATGAAGTCAACGGGGTAGATGAAATCCCCGACTTGAGTAAGGATATCTGTGATTTTCTCTTGGGGAGTTTCACAGATCGATCGGCTAACTGAATGGTTACTCGAGTTGAACGCAGCTCACCCAACCTAAGTTGCTGGTATACTAAGAGAGGTAGCAAGTTGATACTTGCTCCCAAGTCAAGAAGTGCTCGGCTAATATCTGTTTATCCTTTGGTGCAAGGAATTATAGGACATCCGGGATCTTTGTGTAAATCACCTAGAGGGGGGGGTGAATAGGTGATGGCTAATCTAATGGTCCCTTGATGCCAAATGATGCAAATAATGCGGAAGCTAAAAACAATTATGACCTAATTAAATCCTTTTACACTAAACACCACATATAACCAAAGAGTGTTGCCGAATTTCCCGTGAAGGGCTCTGGACAAACTCCTCTAGATTCCCCTTGAATGGGTTGAGGTGTCGCGTTGGCTCTCTTGGTTGAATACAAGTGTTAGCGACAATCCCACGCAAGTATATATATCAATTATGCACACAACATATATCAAGCATGTAAATGTAAAGACAATATAAACTATGCAAGATATAAAGGAGATAGAGAGAGAGAGAGAGAGAGAGAGAGAGAGAGAGATGGCAATCGCAAACACAAGGGTATGTTTCGAGGTTCGAGCACACTTGCTCTACATCCCCGCCTTCGACACACGAAGGATTTCCACTATGCAAGATCCCAATGGATCTCTCCTCGGTGCCGCAACACCTACAAGCCCTCGGACTCTCTAGTCCCGTACACACCGCAAGCCCACCAGCTCGCCGAGGCCGTACCTCAAACAACCGAGTCCGCACCCGAACTCAAAACAACGACGAGCACACTTGCCCGTCTCCTTAAAGAACAAAGAAAAGATCTTTGGTGATCACAACACTTTGATCACCTAAAGCACTCTCACTACAACACACCTATAGGATGAATAATCAATGGTTGCTCAAGTATTTTTGTGAGAAAAGTAAGGATTGAAACTTTGGTGAAAAACTCAAGAAATCTCTTTTACACTCTTGATAAATTCTTCCCTTTAGATTGGAAGTATTTGCACTCAAATTTGTGGAGAAAACCCTTTTAAAAGAATGGGAAAACTGGCTCAAAGCTCTCCTAAAATCTTATTACAAAATAATGACAAGACCCCCAATTTATAGGCTTCCAGAAACTAGCCGTTGGAATCTATCAGTACTGCCGGTCGACCGCCAACGGTCGGATTTCTGACCGTTGGAGCCACGGTCGACCGGTGCGGTCGGCCGAACTTTCCAGAGAGCACTGCTCTCTGGAGCGGTCGACCGGCACGGTCGACCGTCCACCAGTACACACAGGCGTGCACATTTGTGCACGTCGGTCGACCGGCCCAGTCGGCCGACTTCAGGATTAGTCGACTTATAAGGTAGGCAAGTCGACTAGCTGAAGCCTGAAAACAGTTTTTCTGGGATTAAAAAGTTTGTCTTTTTGGCTCAAATAAAATCCCATTAAATACATAAAAATCTACAAAAATAGTTTTACCAATATACTTTGATATACAAATATGCTTGCACAAAATCAAGGCATGTTATAAAAGATTGGACTATTTTTGTAACTTGGAAATATTTGGCCCATGATAAAAACTGTATTTTTCTAAAACAATATTTTCCAAAACATATTTTTCCAAATCTTCATCAAATACAAAAACAAGATATACTTTTAAGGCATAGTGTGTATGGATATGATCCACTACACAATCATAATGAAATATCTATGTTTTTGTCATAAAGCTCTAAATAAGGTTTTGGTTGAAATATATAACTTTGAATACCAAGAACCAAAAACTATTTTTTTCCAAAATGAAAGTCATTTCTAAATCTGAAAATTCTTTTATGAAAAGACAACAAATTCAAGAGTGTGTGTGTGATATCTACTTGAGCAATCCACCAACTATCTATCCTTTACATTTTTAACTAAAACAAAAACAAAATCTTATACCTAAACACAAGTCTTCATCTTCTTGAAGTCTTCACTTGAAGGCTTCTCATCTTCTTGACTTGGTCCAAGCTTGATCCAAAAGCTCCTTGGATCACACCGTGCTAGCTCCAAATCTTGATATTTTGTCCTTTGTTGAGCTATACACCTACTAAGATCTTGATAATGAATCTGTCACTAATTAAACACAAGATCATTAGTAAACATAACTTCATGAGTTGATCATCATCAAAACTACGGTGATAGGCCTTTGGGCCAACAATCTCCCCCTTTTTGATGATGACAAAACTCATGAGGTTATATATGCATGGATTTAAAGTAAAGCTTCAAGGAAGCTCCCCCTTAACTCATGCATAGACATAAATAATAATATATGACAATAAAGCTCATCAATATGTATGCAAATGATGGAGATGAAACAAAATAAATCTTTTCTCCTATTTGCACAATAAAACTTATATGCATAAATAACAAGGAAGACAAATATTACTCCCCCTTAAGCAATGAAAACATGCATATATACTCAAATACTTCTCCCCTTTTTTGTCAATCATCAACAAAGGGTTCAAAGTGAAATCAAATCAAACAAATTTTTCTCCCCCTTTTTGTCAAAAACAAAAAGATCAAGAAGGGGTAATACAAATCAATAAAGATTTATATGCGATATACATTCATGAAGAGGAAGACGCTAAGTTAGCTTCCTTACACATATGCATTACATGAAGAAGGGATGACAGGCCCTAACTCACATAACACATATTATGTAATGCATAAAAGGAGATGTGAAGCTCCCCCTACACACGTATATCATATAAAGAAGAGTTGTCAAGCTCCTCAATTTATAATATACTCAACATGAATCTATATGTAAGAGAGATGTTAAGCTCTCCTTGCATATAGGAAATACAAATCAAACATTTTGAATTTTTCTTTAAAATTTTGAACTTACTTAATAAAACGCATTTTGAGATATCAAATCAACATATTTTTTCTATTTTGATATCAATAGTAAACATATGAAAAATTTTTTATTTTTCATCATAAACTTTGTGCTTTTAAAAATGTGAACCAATTGTGAGTTAAGCACATGGAAATCATATATATGTATGAGAAATGAGTATACCAAGTGAAATTGAACATACATATATATAAGAAACAAAATATGAGTATATACAAAATAAGTTCATATTGATACCAATTGAAACGATTCAATTATACCAATTGACATAACAATAAAATCAAGTGTATATCTCATAACCTACCACCCTTCATATGCACAAGGTAAAAGATTTTCAATGAAGCATATAAGGCATAATCGCCCATCCATCCTCCCATTGATGGTAGGGGTTTTCAAAAATAGATTTGAAAATAAGTTTAGTTTGAAAAACTCTACCAAATGAAGAATTTGCACTAGAAAAATGTTTTAAAACTAGTAAGTAATCCTTCAAGTAAGGAATAAAGCAAAAATGTTTTTCATGAAACACAAGTAAATCACATGGCACTAAAAACACTCTAATATCTATGAAGTCCATAAAATTTTCAAAAGAGGTGAGTGCACTAGTGTTATGTGGAACATGGTATCATGAAAATGTCAATAAAGCTCAATATTTCTTTAAATAAGAAAACATGAAAATCATCACAAATTTTTTTTTATTAAGAAATATATATTTCAAGATATATGTATGTTTTGACAACACAATAAGTATACATGCATATCTCTTAAACACAATTGAGTCCATATAAATAGATTTGCATTAAAGGCAAATGACTCAAGAGGTATACATGTATATCTTAAAGTTTGGCAAAATACACATATACATGAAATGAAAACACATGATCATGAATCAAATCCAAAAAGAGAATACAAGTTTAAAAATGTATGTATCATCAAAACCAAGCAATACAAGCACATTTCATAGGTTCAAATAAGCATTCAAGCACAAATATAAATAGATTTATTTGTGGCCCACGATATGTACAAGTATAAATCCTAGTGTTGACAAAAACTAACATGTAAACTAATATTCAAATCATGAAGCATCAAATTTTGAGAAAACTAGAATCAAGTGTCAATCTCAAAAAATTATTTGAAGAATAAACAACTAGTATAAATTGTTTTTGAAAACTAGTTAAAGATCCTTCAAATATATCAAATCTTATGTTTTTCATAAACATAACTAGATACATAAAAATTTAAGCACTCATGGTCTATAAGGCTCAAAATGTTTTTAATAAAAATGTGAGTGTTAAACGATCATGTAAATAGCATTTTTATGAAAATAGTCACTGAAGCTCAAAAAGATCAAAAGTCATATTTTAACAAAAACACGAAAAATCAAACACTAATCTTCATGGTATATGTATGATTAATCCAATCCTAATAATATACATACATATCCCAAATATTAAAAGAGTCTATTAATGATGTTTGCATGAAGGCAAGAGACTCACGGGTATACATGTATATTTATTAGATTTGAATTTAAAATACATATACATGAAGTAAAACATAAAAATTGGCAAAGCATGTATAAATGAGAATCATCAAAACTAGTCTGTACATATGCATATAGTGGGTACAAATGAGCATGAAGAGTGAATGTATATGAATCAATTTGATACTCACTAAGTGTACATGTATAAAAGCAAGTTTGACACATTCTACATCTAAGCATGTAAATACCACATGAAGCACACAAATCATAAAACATGAACATGCTATGAATATTATGAATGAACAAGCATGAACGTAAAAAGTAGGAGTTTAGAAATTGTTACCAACTCCAAAGCTCCTAACATGGTGGTTGTCCCACCAAAGCTCCTTGATAGTGATGCATCCCAAAAGTATGTCCATCAAGTCCATTTGCATCCACTACAAAGGCACCAATTCTCTCACGTTTTGTGAAATACCTCACCTACATCACAAGCAAATGGTGGGGGTTTTGGTACCCATATTTTCTTGTAGGGTCCACGGGGGTTAGCTTTGTTGTAAGGAACCCAAATCTTTTATTCTTAGCAAAATTAAAATGATCTAATCTATCATAACAATATTTTGCTAAATGGCCTTTGCGGCCACAATGTGTACATACGTACACCTTAGTATGCTTATGTGTAGGAGTGTGATCATGGTGTGCAACATAAGCATGATGATGTGCATGAATGGATGGAGTTTGTTTCTTTGAAAACAAAGACTCCAATTTAGTATGATTGAATTCACATGTGCTCAAATTAGAGCTCAAACTATCTATTTTATTTTTCAACATGTTTATCTCATTAGTGGTGGCATGTAAAACATGATGAGATATATGATCATTTTTCTTTTTCTTTTGTGAAACAAAATCTTTTTCTTTTTCACAAATTTTTCTTTTCAAAGAATTATTTTCTTGAAAAACAACTTCCTTTTGTTTTCCACCAAATCAACTTTCTTTTTCAAAATAGTGTTTCCTTCACATAAATCATTCAATTTTGTAAGCAAGGAAACATTCTCATTTTTCAAATTTTTATTTTCTTTTTCTAAGCATGTCATTTTATTTTCTAATGAATCTTTTTCATTAAGCATGGCATCAAAATTCTTTTTCAAATTGTTATTTTCTATTTCTAAGCATGCAATGTTACTTCTAAATGAGTCATGTTCTTTATGCATGCAAGCAATGTTCTTTTTCAAAATTTTATTTTCCTTTTTAATCATGTCATATTTTTCAAGCAATAGATCACAAAAAGTAGATAGCTCATCATATGACATGTTCTCATCATCGGATTCGGAGTTTACCTCAAGGGGGTTATCCCCTTGTACCATATAGCATACGTTGGAGATGTCGCTTCCAACGTCCGAATCGCTCCCCGCATAGTATAGTTCATTTTCACCGAGGGAGATGAGGGTATTCCACACTATAAAAGCCGAATCAAAGTTAGAAACTCTAGATAAATAAACATCATCTAGGGTAGACTTTAAAGCATGAAGAGCTTTTGCATTAGCCTCAAAATTCTTACCATCTAAAGAATATGCATTATTAGTAGTTGTAAGATATACATGAAAACCTAAGGCTTTGAGGTACAAGGACATCTTCACCTTCCATATATGGATGTTAGCAATGTCAAACATGGGTGGTGACATGAAGTCCATGGTGTGTGTACAAATATTGTGATTAGCCTAAAATGAGGATCTTTAACTCTAGGTTGTTAGACCAAAATCAGAGTACCATGCTCTGATACCAATTGTAAATCACCTAGAGGGGGGGTGAATAGGTGATGGCTAATCTAATGGTCACTTGATGCCAAATGATGCAAATAATGCGGAAGCTAAAAACAATTATGACCTAATTAAATCCTTTTACACTAAACACCACGTATAACCATAGAGTGTTGCCGAATTCCCCGTGAAGGGCTCTGGACAAACTCCTCTAGATTCCCCTTGAATGGGTTGACGCGTTGGCTCTCTTGGTTGAATACAAGTGTTAGCAACAATCCCACGCAAGTATATATATCAATTATGCACACAACATATATCAAGCATGTAAATGTAAAGACAATATAAACTATGCAAGATATAAAGGAGATAGAGAGAGAGAGATGGCAATCGCAAACACAAGGGTATGTTTCGAGGTTCGAGCACACTTGCTCTACATCCCCGCCTTCGACACACGAAGGATTTCCACTATGCAAGATCCCAATGGATCTCTCCTCGGTGCCGCAACACCTACAAGCCCTCGGACTCTCTAGTCCCGTACACACCGCAAGCCCACCGGCTCGCCGAGGCCACACCTCAAACAACCGAGTCCGCACCCGAACTCAAAACAACGACGAGCACACTTGCCCGTCTCCTCAAAGAACAAAGAAAAGATCTTTGGTGATCACAACACTTTGATCACCTAAAGCACTCTCACTACAACACACCTATAGGATGAATAATCAATGGTTGCTCAAGTGTTTGTGTGAGAAAAGCAAGGATTGAAACTTTGGTGAAAAACTCAAGAAATCTCTTTTACACTCTTGATAAATTCTTCCCTTTAGATTGGAAGTATTTGCACTCAAATTTGTGGAGAAAATCCTTTTAAAAGAATGGGAAAAACTGGCACAAAGCTCTCCTAAAATCTTATTACAAAACAATGACAAGACCCCCAATTTATAGGCTGCCAGAAAACTAGCCGTTGGGATCTGTCAGTACTGCCGGTCGACCGGCCCGGTCGACCGCCAACGGTCGGATTTCTGACCGTTGGAGCCATAGTCGACTGGTGCGGTCGGCCGAACTTTCCAGAGAGCACTGCTCTCTGGAGCGGTCGACCGGCACGGTCGACCGTCCACCAGTACACACAGGCGTGCACGTTTGTGCACGTCGGTCGACCGGCCCGGTCGGCCGACTTCAGGATTAGTCGACTTATAAGGGTAGGCAAGTCGACTAGCTGAAGCCTGAAAACAGTTTTTCTGGGATTAAAAAGTTTGTCTTTTTGGCTCAAATAAAATCCCATAAAATACATAAAAATCTACAAAAATAGTTTTACCAATATACTTTGATATACAAACATGCTTGCACAAATCAAGGCATGTTATAAAAGATTGGACTATTTTTGTAACTTGGAAATATTTGGCCCATGATAAAAACTGTATTTTTCTAAAACAATATTTTTCAAAACATATTTTTCCAAATCTTCATCAAATACAAAAACAAGATATACTTTTAAGGCATAGTGTGTATGGATATGATCCACTACACAATCATAATGAAATATCTATGTTTTTGTCATAAAGCTCTAAATAAGGTTTTGGTTGAAATATATAACTTTGAATACCAAGAACCAAAAACTATGTTTTTCCAAAATGAAAGTCTTTTCTAAATCTGAAAATCTTTTATGAAAAGACAACAAATTCAAGAGTGTGTGTGTGATATCTACTTGAGCAATCCACCAACTATCTATCCTTTACATTTTTAACTAAAACAAAAACAAAATCTTATATCTAGACACAAGTCTTCATCTTCTTGAAGTCTTCACTTGAAGGCTTCTCATCTTCTTGACTTGGTCCAAGCTTGATCCAAAAGCTCCTTGGATCACACCGTGCTAGCTCCAAATCTTGATATTTTGTCCTTTGTTGAGCTATGCACCTACTAAGATCTTGATAATGAATCTGTCACTAATTAAACACAAGATCATTAGTAAACATAACTCCATGAGTTGATCATCATCAAAACTAGGGTGATAGGCCTTTGGGCCAACACTTTGTATTTGACCGGAATAGGACCAGACAGAAGTTCGCTTATTTTGGCTGCTAAGAACACTTTCTTGGGCACCTTCATTTTTTTCTTCTTAGTACACATATCCTTAAGGAATTTTGCATATTCTGGGACTTGCTGGATTGCATCAAGAAGAGGCACATTCAATTTGACCTGATTGAATATCTCGAGTATCTTTTTCATGTGCAGTTCTTATTATTGTTCCTAAGCCTATTTGAAAATGGTGCTACAGGCCTGTGAACTTGATCAGTAGTTTGTCCTTGTCAGATGTTTGTGGAGCAGATTGAGATGAGCTAATAAATGTGGAGGCATGAGTAAGATCAATTTGGATTGGACTTTTGGCTTAGAGACCAGATTGTCCACCTACTTTCCTGACCTAAGTGTATGAACAACATTACACTGGTTGATTTGAGAATCCTGAACTTCATATGTTCGACTGAAATTTTTAGGGTTGACTAGCAGTTGATTAGTGATTAGTCTCTAATATTGTATATTTTTTACCACATCTACACATTTATCTTATATAAAATACTACTAATAATAGTTTGCTTGTGTGATCCTAGGTCCATGGTGTGCAATAAAGAAGAAGACCCTAAATCACCATTTAATGGGTGATTAAAGGCCTACAAAGTAGCCATTGAATTTAGGAGGTGATTCTGCCAGACCAGGGGATCAAATCAGAAATCCAGAAGATCCGACTGACAGGGGACCGAAGCGACAGCATGCAGTAGGCGGCGCTGCATGCGCCGCCTTGGTACAGCCGTTTCCACGGCCGTACTGGCGCTGCCGCGCCAGTGCCTTGGTCCAAGGGTTGCCCCCTGGTCCCCTTTCCCCTGTGCCTATAAATACCCCCTTGGGGGTTCTTCAGGGAGATATTCAGAGTTTTAGGAGTTGTTATTGTTTTGTTTCTAGGAGTTGTAGTTAGTTTTATGTTTTCTTCTTTTTCTAGTTAGTTTAGCCATTAGAGTGAAAGAGAGATAGAGAGTGTGTACAAGTTATATTTGAAGGTGACAAGCTTATACAAGGAATACTTCTCTTTCTTCTTTCCATTTACTTGGTGTTTTCATTTGCTTTTACTTTCTTATTTTAGTGTAATACTCCTTCTCTTTACTTCTTCTCTCTTTTTGTTTTCTTTTCTTACTCATGTCTAACTAACTCTTTTATTGCATAGCTAACTAACTACTAACCCACTCATCTTTAATAACTTGATTGATATCTCAAATGAGTCAATAGTGTCAAACAAGCCTTGTGCAAACGAGAGCTATGATATCTTAAGATGAGAGTTCTAACTCTAACTTACCTATAAGTATTAGCTCTCTTATATTTCATACTTAACGGGTTTTTGATGATCTATAAATTGTAAACTTTTCTTGTCTTTGCAAGCTGAGATATTCCAATTAATCTTTGCCGATACCATTTTCTTTCCATATTCTCTCCTTCGATTGGATTTTGATATGGGAATGTTCAAGTTTTTCTGTATAAGTTAAAGAAAGGACTTTCATTCGGTCTCCAACGTGAATGGTTCCTACGCATAAAGGTTATGCTTGCCTATCATCGTGAGGCTACATCTTCAAGAAGTTAGAGATTAGTGAGAGCACTTAGTAAAAAGTTAGCCATACGTTTTTTACCATTAAGAAAATTTACTTTTACAAACCAACAATCCAATCAAAACAATTCTTGAAACAACACTTGTTTTCATTTCAATTCTTCATTTGAAACAAAGAACTTTTTCTTTACTTCGAACAACGAAGCCCTATTAAAGCTTCCATCGCTCTCTCTCCTTGTGGATACGACCCGTATAGCCACTTTTCTAGTACGAAAGAATCAAAAAAGCAGTAACATCGACCCACATTTCTTTACTTATATTTGTGCATGCTTTTGCCGATCAAATTTTGGCGCCGTTGCCAGGGAGGAACGACTTTATTGTTCAATACTAAATATTTTTTTTTGTTTTTGTGTGTAGGAGAAGTACCAAATTGCTAACTACTACGAGAAGCAAGAGTGGTGGCCAAAGACATTGCACGAGGAATTTATTTGCCCTCAAAAGATTCGTGTAAAAGCAAATTTCTCTGATTGAAGTACTAACATAAGCTCTTTTGCAGTATTGCCGAAAATCGCTCAAATTGCTTTCTCAAATTTTTAGTTCATTTGTATGCTTCACCTTTGCACTTGTAATAATTCAACAAAAATTCATTTGTTGCTAAATTGAAAATTGGATTAGACTCTTGCACTTAGGGCACGTGTCTTTTTTAATTCATTTAAATTTCTGTTGAAGAGTGCTAGAGAAAGGTACGTGTGCATTCATATAGAATAGGATCAATATTTTGGAGTGATTTATCGCTTTGAGTGTTATCTTGTCATGAATATACTGTACACTTGCACAATTGACTTTAAGGGCAAAACCCATATAAATAAGATAAGTTGGGAATTTCATCCCCCTTCCTTAACCTAAAAATCATCTCCAAATGCAGTTACACAACCCAAGCCTTAACTAAAAAATGATAGAGTTGGCCCTAGGGACATCTCAAACTCACTAAGAGATTAATCGAGGGTGGGAATTACAAGAACTATACTCCCTCAGTATCTAAGAAAAGAGGATTGAGAGGTTAAGCCTCGTAAGCTCCATGGTTTGATGTAATTAAGGCCCGTAGCTCATGCTCGGCTACCTCCCACTGAGTTTTGCTTTTTTCTAGACGATTAGCTTGTAGTCGAGTTCCTGCAACAGCCTCCCCAGAGAATCGACCAGTTAGGAGTCGTCTAGGTCCAGGTACCTTAGACTGAGGTTTGGTAGTTGTTTCTCTTTCTTTTTATTTATTTTTTTCTTTTCGATTGTTTGTTCTCTATATGTTGTTTGTGGTGTGCTGCATGCAAGAGTGGGTGAGAGATTCTGTAACTTTCAGATTAACCAGAAACACCTCCTGCCTCTACATCTAGAACCAGTGATGGCATCACTACAGGACAAATTTTACCCGATCAGAACCTCACTCCCATCTTATATAGAACTTCCTGAAGCGAATTGTAATAATTTTGAGTTAAAGCCCCAATTCATCAACACTCTTCCAAAGTTTCATGGTTTAGAATCAGAGGATGCATACTTCTTTGTTAGGGAATTTTAAGAAGTATGTTTCATGATGCGCATTGCCCAGCTAGGAGATGATGTTGTTAGGTTACATTTCATTCCCTTCTCCCTAAAGGACCTAGCTAAAAAATGGTTGTACAGTTTGGCTGTAGATTCAGTTACAATATGGGATGATTTCGTCAAGGCCTTCTTGAGGAAATTCTACCAAATTCACAAGACTGCCCTCATCAGAAAGAATATCATGCAGTTTAGACAAGAACAGAGCGAACCATTCTGAAGATACTTTGAACGATTCAAAGATCTCCTACCTCAATACCCTCTGTTGGAACTTGCTTTTGATGATACATTTGTGAAAACATATCAATGGAGCTCTATCTTACAAGCCTATTCAAGAGTTCTACATGATCAAGACTTCTCAAAGAGAGTTGCTATGGATTTGTATTGTAATGGTTAATAGTATGTCAAAAGCCTTGAAACACACACATACATCATTAGTCTATTAGTAGACTTGACCCTTCCTATTAGTAGACTTGAAAACCTATTAGCAGACTTGACCACCTATTAGCAGATTTGACCCTTCCTATTAGCAGACTTGACCCTTCCTATTAGTCGACTTGACCCCTCTTGTAGTCGACTAATACCTTGTCTAGTCGACTTATAAAAGTCTTATAGTCGACTAAGTATTGTCCTGAAAAGATATCAACTTTCTGTTTATCAGCATTAGTCGACTTATCAGTATTACTAGTCGACTAATACAAGTTATAGTCGACTTATAAACTATACTAGTTGACTAGTTTCAATTTTCAGAATCTTGTCCTGTGTTTTGATCTTGACCTAGTCGACTTGACACATTTTGTAGTCGACTAACCCAGTGTAAATTGCCCAATCTAGTCGACTAACCCCCTACCCCAAGTCGAATAATGGCAATTTCTGACTGTTGGACAGTTTCTATTTTCTGGTGTTTTATCCAATGTTATCCAACGTTTATATATTCAAAATGGACCTGATAACTACCCTAACTAACTATGGATTTTAGCTATAAATAGGGTTGTTATCTTAGGCTAAAAACACCAATCCAAATCAAAAGTTTTCTGACCAAAATTCTGTCAAAATTCTGGTTTTCAGAAAACTGTTCCCACTTTCATTTCTTCACTCAAATTCCTACTCCATAGTGAAGATTTCTAAGAGTCCACCTATAAGAGCCCTTATCCATGATCAGATACAGATTCAAGGCTTATAGGAAAGTTTGTAATCACTCAAAGAGGAGCATTGTACAAGAGCGTCTTCGGTTGAAGAGAGTTTGTACAAGGTGTTGTGGTCTTCTTGGTTATAAGAAGAGTTGTACACATTTGGTAAAGGGGATTTGTCAAGTGGTGTGCAAGGTGTTGATTTTGGGTGTACAAAGTCAAAGGATAAAGAAAAATTTTAAGCGGGTGGCTTGGGGACTGGATGTAGGTCACGAGGACCGAATCAGGATAAATCACTTGTGTTTGCAATTGTTATCTTTTCTGTGATTTAATTTCCTTTATTGCAAGTACTTTATATTTACACTAATATCTTTGTTTGAGTGTTGACGTGTATAGTAGATTCTACAATTGGCATAATCTCGGGACCAACAATTGGTATCAGAGCCCTGCATACCTAGTCAACAATATACAAGGATGGCAGCGGAGTTCCCTTCATCACAATTCAAAGAAGGACATTTTACACAACGTCCACCGCATTCGATGGATCCAACTACAATTATTGGAAGTGTATAATGAAGATCTACTTGCAATCGATCAACTACGAACTATGGAACATAGTAGAAGCAGCGTACACCAAACCGACAACCAACTACACCGCTTGGAGTGATGATCAAAAGAAGAATGTGAACCTTGATGCCTAAGCGATGAATGCTTTATTCTGTGCCTTAACCAAAGAAGAATTCAACCGTGTGTCAACAGTCACTTCTGCAAATCAAATATGACACACTCTACAGGTAACACATGAAGGCACAAATAAGGTTAAGGAATCTAAAATTTCTATTCTTGTCCACAGGTTTGAACTTTTGAAAATGAAGGAGAATGAACCATCTCAGAAATGGTTACAAGGTTCACCGACATAACCAATTCCTTAGCATCTCTTGGAAAGGAATACACCCAAGTCGAAAAAGTTCGCAAGATCCTTCGTGCACTCACATCAGATTGGGAGAAGAAGACAACTGCAATCGAAGAAGCGAATGATCTCTCAACAATGTCGTTAGAAAACCTTATTGGTAATCTAATGGTATATGAAGTGCAACTCGAAGACAGAAAGAAGGATGAACAACAATCTCTCTCAAAGAAGAAAGAACTTGCCTTTCATGCATCCTCAGACGCGAACAATTCAGATAGCGATGAAGAGGAGATGACAATGCTTTCAAGAAAATTCAGAAAGTTCTTGAAGCAAGGTAAGTTTAAATGTTTTAATTGCAATAAAATAGGCCATATGAAGAAGGATTGCCCATTGCTCATAAACAAAGGTAAATTCAAGAGCAAAAAGTTCAGAAAGAAGAAAGACTACCAAGCATTTTGGGAAAACAGTGATTCCTCTTCCTCTGATGAAGAAGAAACCACTGAACATGCCAACATCTGTTACATGGCTCTAGAAGAAGATGAGGTACAATTTTCTTAACTCTTAGATGCATTCTAAGAATTATACAATGATCTTAAGAATGAAAAGATAAAGAATAAAGTTTTGACAAAGGAAAATGAAAATCTTTTCAAAGAAAATTCTTGTTATGCTTCTCAAATTTCATCTATAAATTCTCAAAAGATGATTTTGAAAAAGTGATATCATCATTAAAAAAGGATAATGAGAATTTATTACAAAATAATGCTTTATTGAACAGAAAAATTATGTCTTTAAATGAAAGAATTTCTGTTTTAGAAAAAGACATATTACTTTTTAAAATTAAGTATGAAGAGATTTTGAAAAATGTGACTAAATTTAATCAAGAAAAAAAAAGTTAAATGATTTGTTATCATATCAAAAGATGTCACATAATCATTATGGTCTTGAATTTTTTGGAAAATCTACATATGTTAGTAATCCATATAATTCTTTTGTGAAAAGAAATACATATATTATTTCAAAAAGAATTAAGAACAAGTTCATATGGATTCCTAAAAACTTAAGCTTTGTTGATAAAAAATACTTATATTGCATCATATATACATGATATATGTAATTTATGCAATTATGTGTATACTAACAGATGGAAACCAAATTCAAATTGGATTTGGACTCCTAAAGGTTAATACTTTAATCTATGATTGGTACCATCTAATGTTTATCTCTCAGGTACCATATAAAAAGTTTGATAAGAAAAATGTTTCAAGATATATATATATTTTTTGCAGGGGGAGAATGATCGATCGGAACTAGCACTCAAAAGTGTGTTTTATGTAAAATATATGAAAAGCTCGAATGTGCTAATGTACCCTCAATACTTCCGTTATAGCATTGCCTCAACGGGTCGAATCCATAGGGAAGGGAGGCGATAGAAGCATTGACAGTTTCTATTCACGTTGTTTGTTAACACTTCTTCTTTGTTGAAAGAATGAAAAAGAAAGTGAAAAGAAAAGAAAGGAAATCCAGAATGTGGTAGGTGAGGAGAGCGATGAAAACGACGAAGAAAACGAAAGTGAAGTGACTTGGAAAACAAATAGAAAAGAAAATGGAACTAAGATGAACTAAGAGGATGGTGACAACATCGAAAAAATGAGAAAAGAAGCTTGAAAACGATTTCTAAAACAAGAGAAAAGAAAACTCATTGCTACTAACTACTAAATACTCCACTAACCATGCTAACCTCTTCATGATAGTTGCCTCACATTTTGATCCTCGGTCATCAATAATCCTTGGCTTCAAGAGACGATACAAAGCATGGCATATAGATGGTTCATCACATTCAAACATGCATCAAGATCAAGCTAATACAAGCATCAACTCATTAGACTATTAAAAGAAAGCATGAAATAAAAGAGAGTTAGCTTGGTTAGCAAGTTAGATGTTAGAACCCATCATCATTGGCCATCAATGGCTCTTGCAAGAACAAGGCCTTAATAGAGGCTACCCGATTCATGTGGATTATCAAGCAATTGGTTAGATGGTTAGTGGTTAGTAGTTAGATTGCCATGAGAATAAAAGTTAGCAAGAAATCATGTAGAAGATGAAGGAGATTACAATGGAAGAGAAAGAGGCACCTTTACATAGACTGTCACTATCTATTACATCAATCCCTCTCTATCTCTCTCTCTATGAATCACTCAACCCTACTACAATGATCTAAAAAGAAATGAAAATACAAGAAAAATGAAGAGCACCTACCTACACTACTCTTAAAATCTGCACCTACTCCAAAAAACGAAGACTGCTCTCGGTTTGGCCAGAGGCAGGGATATATATAGGCCAAAGATGCTTCCAGAAGACGAGACGGGGCCACGCGTCGAAAATCGACGCGTGGCTCCACTAACAAGCCGCGGATCTGCGGCTCTTGCCGCGGATCCGCGGCCAAACCAGGGAGAGAACTCCCTGGTTTTGGTCTGGGGCTCCATCTAGCTTCGAGATGCTTCCTGGTATATTCCGTTTCTGGTAAATTCGTCCGCAAATTTGTCTGATATGCGCAAGAGGCTAGGTTCATTGTATCTTCTAGATGATCCCTTGCTTGGCCTACAAGTAATGCGGATTTAATTACCCTTAATTGGGTTTAAATAAGCTCTTATTACATCTTTGCCCTTAAACTTTGGATTTACCTGCAATAAAGACCAAAACACGATTTAGATCGACAATTTATTCATAAATCGGTGGGAGAATGCGAAATAATAATGTAGAATTGTAGACTAATCACACCCCCACACTTATTCTTTTGCTCGTCCCGGGCAAAACAAGAAAAGAAAACTATACTACAAATGTTATTACTCCACTTTCGCAGGTGACGCGATTGCACTGAGCGTGTGCAACAAGCCGTTGAACCTCTAGGTTACCCTAGAGGAGGAGTGTTGTCTCCTGAGGGTTTTCAGCGGATTGCACCCACAAAATCCATAAAGAAAGAAGACAAATGTTAGTATTTTGAAAACACATTTTGAAAGAGAGACAAGTTTTCGAAATATTTTTGCAAAAATATAAGTGATCTAAGGTCATAAGTCCACCAAAAATCATTCTTCCTTAAACTTAGTCTCTATGCAAGATCTTGTCTTCAATTAAGGTAAGAATTATAAATTGGATTGAATATTTTATCTTTCATAAAACCTAGATAATATGCATATTGTGATAGTGAAGATTTTTGGGATTTCAACTCTAACCATCAAGCCATTTATTTATATATATATTCTTTCTTTTTCTTCTTTTTTTCTTCCCTTAGTTTAGGCTTTCTAGTTCACCCATGTAGCGAGCCTATAACCGATGACTCCCAAACCAGACACTCCTAGGGCACCAGATGAGAAAACATCTCTCGGGTTTAAGGACTCAAGTAAACAAGGCCACAAAACTAAGGGGATTATTTGATTCTTTTGACCACCGTTAGGCGTGAATAATCATGCTTCTTGAGGCATAATTATCCAGCTTAATAAGTGATGTTTTATTCACATATATTTTTTTCTTTTTATTTGCTTTATGGCATTTTAGGTCTTTGTTTCCATCCCAAAAATGTGTAAGTGTGAAGTGTATATTATCTAAGGCAAAAATTCAAGATAAAATTATCTCTCCAATTTATCTTACTTAGCCTATAATTTTAAACAAGATCAATTATTTCAACTAGGTTTAAGATGTCATAATTAAGACTTTCTTAATTTCTAAGATCATCTTAATTTTCTTAAAAATAGATCAAAACTTTGTCTCTTATTTCAAAAAGTTTTTAAAGAAAGAGAAAATTCTTATACAAAAGGGAAGATTTCTAAAAGTATCCTAAAAGAAGTGTAAAAGAAAGAAAATCTAAAAACTCTAAGTTAGTAAACCCTCCCCCATACTTCTCTCATGCATTGTCCTCAATGCATCGTGATATATGTATGCATGAAACAAATAGAGAGGAAGGAAAAATCACTTCAAGGTGGTGGTTCCGGTGGCGGTCTGATTGGTCTATGAAAGGCGACCCAATCTTTCTTGCGTGGAGTCCGGAGGAACCCACCAGAAACCTCCATGATACAACCCACTAGAAAGATGTATATATGCATGATTTTTATTAACAATTTTACCCCATCTAATTTCCAAATTTTCAAAATAATTTCGGAGTAAAATTTATCAACACCCTTATCCCAGAATGGAATGATTGATTTGGACTCAGGAAATATAGGAACTAATATCGACTCAGAAAAATGACTCAAGTCAAGTAAAGGTTCGGGAGTCGAGATCGGTTCAGGAAGTGGGTCCAAATCAAGAAAATGAAGCTTAAGTCCACAATCATTTCCCCATGATGGAATGTGACTATCGATGATTGGTGATTCAAGTTCAGGAATGACAGGTATAGGAATCAAAACTGACTCTAAAATGTTACTCAAATTAGGTAATATAACAGGAGTCAATAATGATTCAGGAATTTGAACTGGATCACAAATTTGAGGACCAAAGTCACATTCCTCATTGAGTTCAATTCCACAAAAATGAGAACTTGCCAATTTATCAATGAGGCTTTCAAAAGTATGAATTGGTCAAGTTCAATATGATCATCATAAATGATTGGTGATTCAATTTCACAATGGACTGGCACTGGATCCAATACTGACTCAGGAAAAGGATTGAAATCAGGTGAAGATACCGGAGTCATATTTGAATCAGGAAGTAGAATTGAATCACTAATTTGAGGTTCATGATCATATTCATGCTCAAGTTCAATTTCAAGAAAAGGATAACTTGCAAAAATGTCAATGGAATTTGAAGTGTGGACAAGTTCAGGTGGATGTGCTGAAATTGAATCTTGATGCTCAAAATGACAAGAGTCCTGGGTCATATCAATAGAGTGTGGCATAGCTGAATTGGTCAAATGTTGATAAGATAGAGTTTCCTCATTCCTGTAAATGCTAACCAATTGACTCAATTGTGTTTCCATCCTATTGACAGACTCGGCAGATGATTTTTGGAATTTTAGTGCGGACTCTTGCAAGTCTTTTATCCTCTTTTCTAGATATGGTGTATCTACAAGTGGTTGTTCTAGAAAAGGAGTGTAGGAATCTTGGTTTCCAAAATAATAGGAGTCATGGGTCAAATTGATAGAGTTAGAGATATTTGAATTGGTCAAAGGTGGTGAAGAGAGAGTTTCTTCATTTTTAAGAATGTTGACCATTTCACTCAATTGTGTTTCTATTCTATCAACAGACTGAGAAGTAGATTCCTGCAAGATTTCTATTCTCTGTTCTAGACTTGATGTATCTCCAAGTGGTTGCTCTAGAATGGGAGTATAAGAATCTTGGTTTTGGAAATTTTGTGAAGAATGTGAGTCAAAAATGTGTTGAGATTGAAACTTGTACTCACACAAGAATTCTTTACTCATTTCCAGGACAGATGGTTGTTCATTATGAGGAGGTGGAACTGAGTAAGACTCTTGAATATGTTTTAGAGAGGCCAATATTTTGTGAAGTTGTTGCTCGGCCTCTTGTAAATTGGCTTCTACTCTCTTTTCAAACTCAGATTTTTCTTCAATGGGAGGTTCATAAAAAGGAGTATAGGAAGCAAAATCGGGGAATGAATATTGTGGATAAGGTGAATATGATGGACAAGGTGGACATGGGGGACAAGGAGGTTGAAAATTAAACTCGGGGGAAGTGAATCCCCATTGACTCTGTGACGAGTTGAAATTATTTTGGAAATTATAGTTATAAGAATGTGGGTATGGGTTGTATTGATTCGGATAAGGCCAACCCGGTGTATTTGGTTGGTGCATATTGTAAAACGCCGGGTTGGAATTATCCAAATCAAATGGGGTTAGTGTGAAATATGGATTCATATTCGGATTGAAAGAATTGTCATTATTGATTGCCATTTCACAAACAATCACAAACAAAAAGGAAAAAATCAAACAACAAACAAAAAGAAAAGAAAGAATCAAAACAAAGCTATAGTAGGTTTGACCTAAACCTAGATGTCCCTAGAGGCCAACGTCTATCAAATTTTATTAGGGCTTGGGTTGTGTGAGTGGGGAGATAATTTTTGGGCTAAGGAAGGGTAAGTAAATCCCCACCTTATCTTGTTTGGAGTTTGCCCTTAAGTTCAATTCGTGCAAGCGTGCAATATAGACAAGAATATAACACAAAGCGATAAATCACCCACGTGTTTGTCCTATGCTATATGCAATGCCATATTTACATCTCCATCCAAATCACAACAACAGAACAAAAATACAGTATTTTAGAATTGAATTGACACGTGCCTAAATGCAAATGTCTAAACCGTTTTAAACGCGTCCAAATACCGTATTTTAGTTCTTTATTTTATTATGGTGTGTAGGCAATCAAAGAAGAAAAAATAGCAGCACAAATATACTAACTATTACAATCAACTCATCCCACAACAAGATTTACAATCATCATAAAATGGCCGCGTTTTCGCGGCAAATGTAGCGTTTGCGCGGCAATTCTTCAAAATCTGGGGCCCTGCTTTCAAGAGCAGGGAGATGCAAAGCTAGTTTATGTACTGCAATATTAAGCACCTGTAAAGCTTGTCCTGCACACCAAAACAGAGAAGACAATGTTAACAAAAATGTGAAAACAAAACCATTCCCTTCCCCGGCAACGGCGCCAAAAATTGATCGATCGGAACTAGCACTCAAAAGTGTGTTTTATGTAAAATCGATGAAAAGCTCGAATGTGCTAATGTACCCTCGATACTTCCGTTATAGCATTGGCTCAACGGGTCGAATCCACAGGGAAGGGAGGCGATAGAAGCATTGACAGTTTCTATTCACGTTATTTGTTAACACTTCTTCTTTGTTGAAAGAATGAAAAAGAAAGTGAAAAGTAAAGAAAAAGGAAATCCAGAATATGGTAGGTGAGGAGAGCGATGAAAACGACGAAGAAAACGAAAGTGAAGTGACTTGGAAAACAAATAGAAAAGAAAATGGAACTAAGATGAACTAAGAGGATGGTGAAAACATCGATAGAAAAATGAGAAAAGAAGCTTGAAAACGATTTCTAAAACAAGAGAAAAGAAAACTCATGGCTACTAACTACTAAATACTCCACTAACCATGCTAACCTCTTCATGATAGTTGCCTCACATTTTGATCCTCGGCCATCAATAATCCTTGGCTTCAAGAGACGATACAAAGCATGGCACATAGATGGTTCATCACATTCAAATATGCATCAAGATCAAACTAATACAAGCATCAACTCATTAGACTACTAAAAGAAAGCATGAAATAAAAGAGAGTTAGCTTGGTTAGCAAGTTAGCAAGTTAGATGTTAGAACCCATCATCATTGGCCATCAATGGCTCTTGCAAGAACAAGGCCTTAATAGAGGTTACCCGATTCATGTGGATTATCAAGCAATTGGTTAGATGGTTAGTGGTTAGTAGTTAGATTGCCATGAGAATAAAAGTTAGCAAGAAATCATGTAGAAGATGAAGGAGATTACAATGGAAGAGAAAGGAGGCACCTTTACATAGACTGTCACTATCTATTACATCAATCCCTCTCTATCTCTCTCTCTATGAATCACTCAGCCCTACTACAATGATCTAAAAAGAAATGAAAATATAAGAGAAATGAAGAGCACCTACCTACACTACTCCTAAAATCTACACCTACTCCTAAAAATGAAGACTGCTCTCGGTTTGGCCAGAGGCAGGGATATATATAGGCCAAAGATGCTTCCAGAAGACGAGACGGGGCCACGCGTCGAAAATCGACGCGTGGCTCCACTAACAAGCCGCGGATCCGCGGCTCTTGCCGCGGATCCGCGGCCAAACCAGGGAGAGAACTCCCTGGTTTTGGTCTGGGGCTCCGTCTAGCTTCGAGACGCTTCCTGGTATATTCCGTTTCTGGTAAATTCGTCTGCAAATTCGTCTGATATGCGCAAGAGGCTAGGTTCATTGTATCTTCTAGATGATCCCTTGCTTGGCCTCCAAGTAATGCGGATTTAATTACCCTTAATTGGGTTTAATTAAGCTCTTATTACATCTTTGCCTTTGAACTTTGGATCTACCTGCAATAAAGACCAAAACACGATTTAGATCGACAATTTATTCATAAATCTGTGGGAGAATGCGAAATAATGATGCAGAATTGTAGACTAATCAGAGAACAGATATATATTTGTATATCTGTTATAACCTCTTTTCTGCAGGAGGAGAACATATTTTCTGCAGGGGGAGAACATATAACATATTCTCTGCAGGGAGAGTATTCTTGCACACAAAGTGTCATCATCAAAAGGGGGGAGAATGTTGGAACTTGCTTTTGAGATACATTTGTGAAGACATATCAATGGAGCTCTATCTTACAAGCATATTCAATAGTTCTACATGATCAAGACTTCCTAAAGAGAGTTGCTATGGATGTGTATTGTAATGGTTAATAGTATGTTAAAAGCCTTGAAACACACACACACATCATTAGTCTATTGTAGACTTGACTATTCCTATTAGTAGACTTGACAACCTATTAGCAGACTTGACCACCTATTAGCAGACTTGACCCTTCGTATTAGTCGACTTGACCCCTCTTGTAGTCGACTAATACCTTGTCTAGTCGACTTATAAAAGTCTTATAGTCGACTAAGTATTGTCCTGAAAAGATATCAACTTTCTGTTTATCAGCATTAGTCGACTTATCAGTATTACTAGTCAACTAATACAAGTTATAGTCGACTTATAAACTCTGCTAGTCGACTAGTTTCAGTTTTCAGAATCTTGTCCTGTGTTTTGATCTTGACCTAGTCGACTTGACACATTTGTAGTCGACTAACCCAGTGTAAATTGCCCAATCTAGTCGACTAACCCCCTACCCCAAGTCGACTAATGGCAGTTTCTGACTGTTGGACAGTTTCTATTTTCTGGTGTTTTATCCAACGCTATCCAACATTTATATATTCAAAATGGATCTGATAACTACCCTAACTGGCTATGGATTTCAGCTATAAATAGGGTTGTTATCTTAGGCTAAAAACACCAATCCAAATCAAAAGTTTTCTGACCAAAAATTCTGTCAAAATTCTGGTTTTCAGAAAACTATTCCCAGTTTCATTTCTTCACTCAAATTCTTACTCCATAGTGAAGATTTCTGAGAGTCCACCTATAAGAGCCCTTGTCCACGATCACATACAGATTCAAGGCTTATAGGAAAGTTTGTAATCACTCAAAGAGGAGCATTGTACAAGAGCGTCTTCGGATTGAAGAGAGTTTGTACAAGGTATTGTGGTCTTCTTGGTTGTAAGAAGAGTTATACACATTTGGCAAAGGGGATTTGTCAAGTGGTGTGCAAGGTATTGATTTTGGTTGTACAAATTCAAAAGATAAAGGAAAATCTCAAGCGGGTGGCTTGGGACTGGATGTAGGTCACGAGGACCGAACCAGAATAAATCACTTGTGTTTGCGATTATTATCTTTTCTGTGATTTAATTTCCTTTATTGCAAGTACTTTATATTTATGCTAATGTCTTTGTTTGAGTGTTGACGTGTATAGTAGATCCTACAATTCGCATCATCTCGGGACCAACACTCTCATCATGGTGTAGAGAAATGGCGTCAGTTCCGGATCCTCTATGATGGTTTGGATTATCAAACGTAAACCCTGTTAGAAACCATGTGTCATGGTGGGTTCTTGCAAAAGGATAAAAATCAGGGTTGGGATTTGTTTGAGGATCTAGCTGAGAAAACCCTATAATGGGAGCCAGCCTTGGAAAAACCAAGGAATCACAGTCTATAGCTTCAAAAGGAGGGCTCCTGTCCTTATAATCATCCATAACTGCTAAAGCTAAGATCGCGACCCTGATGAGGAGAATAGAGGCTCTAGAAACAAAAGAACCAGCTAATATCAACCAAATCAACCCACCACCAATTCACAATCTATGTTGTTCATACTGTCAGGCACCGAACCATGTTTTGAAGAGTGTCATGTTTTTCAGATTCACCAAGTGCCGCCGGAACACATGAATGCGGCCTACTCATGACCGCCACACAATCCTTACTCGCAAACGTACATCCCGGTTGGAGAAATCACCCAAATTTCTCTTGGGCCAAAACAATTCTCCTAGGCTAAATTTCCCCAATAAACTCCACCCTCACAATCATCTACCAAATTTTTCCAGTCAAGCTCCATCTTCCTCCTGCCAAAATTCACCAATAGAGAAGAAATTCAGTAAATTGGAGGAAAGCATGGAAGTATTTATGAAGTTTCGAGCCGCCTTCATGCAAAATCAGGGACAAACATTGAGCAACCATTCACATGCCATATCAAGATTGGAAATACAGATGAGTGAATTAGCTAACTCTCCAAGTGAAAGACCAAAGGGTACTTTACCTAGTCAGCCGCTAGTTAACCCAAAGAATCCAATCAAGCATATGAAATTCAGGATCCTCAAATCAACCAGTGCAATGATGTTCATACACTTCGATCAGGGAAGAAGGTGGACTACCGGTTCTACCAGCAGAAAATTCTTCCCATATTGATCCTGCTCCTGCTTCCCCATCTGCCAGCTCCCCCCAATCTGCTCCACAAACGTCTGACAAAGACACAGCTGCTGAACAAGTTCATAAGCCTGTAGCACCCTTTCCCAATAGGCTTAGGAACAATAAAAAGAACATGTACATGGAAAAGATACTTGAGATGTTTAATCAGGTCAAACTGAATTTGCCTCTTCTTAATGCTATCCAACAAGTCCCAGCCTATGACAAATTTCTTAAGGATAAGTGTACGAAGAAGAGAAAGACGAATGTGCCCAAGAAAGTGTTCTTGGCAATAAACCTAAGAGAAATTCTGTCTGGTCCTATTCCGGTGAAATACAAAGATCCCGGATGTCCTACAATTTCTTGCACCATAAGACAAACAGAAATTGAAAACCACCTACATTAAACAAAGGAGGGGTGAAAATCTTTTGCTCTTCAAACACTTTTAAAAACTTCTTTTTAAAACAAGAGAGTGGGGAAAAATTCGCACAAAAAATCTTGGAGAAAACAGGCCATTAATGGGGTATTTATAGACCCCAGAAAAATATAGCCGTTGGCAGCAGAAACTGCCAGAATTGGCCTACCGGTCGATCGGCCGGTCGACCGGCCAACAGTCGAATTTGGCCGCAGGCACCATCTGGTCAACCGCCCGGTCGACCGAAAAGAACAGAGAGCACTGCTCTCAGTTCCGGTCGACCGCCCGGTCGACCGGCCCACTGGGCTGCCAGACGTGCACAGCTCTGTGCACGTCGGTCGACCGCACGGTCGACCGGCCCTTGGTACGGTCGACCGAGCGGTCGACCGACCTGGCCTGTCAGCCAGTTCTGGGTCTGATAAACAGGGTAAAAATAATGATAAAAATTCTTTTATCTTAACTAAAAACTCCAATAAACTTGTTTTAATATTTTATATTGAAATACAAACTTGTGATAAAAATTTCAAGACAATTACTAAACATTTGAACTCTTTTTGATGTCTAGGAAATTTTACCAAAAACCAAAAACTGTATTTCTAAAACTTGGATTTTGAATAGAGAATACGTTTTGTCCAAAACTCTTCCAATACAAAAACATGATATTTAAACACTTTGAAGCATGATGCATATGGATAGAAATCCAATATACATGAAACATATATATATCATAGTTTTTGACTTTAATTCCAAAAATATGTTTTGTTAGAAGTACCAAAACATAAAACACATGAAATAGACTATCAAGCTAAGTTTGTTTAAATAGTTAAAGCATGCATGTATATAGAACAAATCTAATATACATTAAACCATGTAAACTTGCTTTGATATATCTATTCATGAAACCAAGATCGGTTAAACCAAAAACCGAAAACCAATATCCAAACATAAAACGTGTGTGTTGTGAACTTGAGCATATCATACTATTCTAATCTTTACAATTCGGATCTAAACACAAACTCTAAACTATGGTACCGATGTCTTCTTGTAGACCGCCGTCTCCAAGTCGACTCGATCCAAAACTTCGTGATTCACCGAGCTTGACTCCAATGAGTGCTAGATATCATCTTTGACGTCCGGGCTCTTGAATCACCATGTGAAAGCTTCCAAACCATCTTGTTGAAGCTAATCACCTACTAACATCTTGATTAATGATCTGAAACTAAAATCACAAGATTATTAGTACACATAACTACATGAGTTAATCATCATCAAAACTAGAGTGGAAGGCCTTTGGGCCAACAGAAATTAGTAGAGTACTCACTGACTTGGGGGCAAGTATCAACTTGCTACGTCTCTCAGTATACCAACAACTTGGGTTGGGCGAGCTGAGTCCAACTCGAGTCACTATTCAGTTAGCAGTCCGATCTGTGAAAATCCCCAAGGGAAAATCACAGATGTCCTTATCCGGGTCGGGGATTTTATCTACCCCGTTGACTTCATTGTACTTGAGACCCAACCTGTGTCAAATCCGCGGTCTCAAACTCCGGTCGTCTTAGGGCGCCCATTCCTTACTACAGTCAATGCCATAATCAACTGTAGGAACGGGTCCATGCAATTGACCTTTTGAGACATGACAAAGGAAGTCAATGTCTTCAATTTTGAAAGACAACCCAGGGATATAAATGATCAGACTTTTGAGGTCAATTCCATTGAAAATTTGACAAATGAGTACGAAGAAAGCATAGAGATGGAAACAGAGAGTGAGTTTGATTGGGAGTCTGGGGATTTCAATCTGGATCAGATCATAGACTTAGCAGTGGACTGGGCATCAAGCCCAAATGTACCCCATTACAGGACCGAAATTCTAGATATCACCTCCAATGAATCAACTCCTTTCATAGAGTTAAAAGCCTTACCTGAACACCTCAAGTACGCCTAATTGGGCTGAAGAGAAATCCTGCCAGTCATCATAGCATCCCATCTAAGGAACAAGAGGACAGCTTAATGTCTATTCTGAAGAGACATAGGGAAGCCATTGGATGGACAATGAAAGATATCAAGGGGATAAGTCCAGCAATAGTTCAACATAGAATTCACTTAACCGATGAAGTGATTCCCAAGAGGGACCCACAACGCAGGCTTAACCCACTCATGCAAGAGATTTAAAAATAGAAATTTTAAAACTGTTAGACAATGGGATCATTTATTCTATTTCTGATAGCCAATGGGCTAGCCCGGTTCATGCGTTCCCCAAGAAAGGTGGTTTTACAGTGGAAGAGAATGAGCAGAAAGAGTTGGCATAAATAACACGACCTACCAAGATTCGTATTTGTATTGACTATAGAAAGTTGAATGCTGCCACTCGTAAGGACCACTTTCCGCTACCCTTCATCGACCAAATGCTTGAACGCTTGGCTGGACATGAGTACTATTATTTCCTAGATGGGTACTCGGGATTCAATTAGATCCCTATTGCTGCAGAAGACCAGGAGAAGATTACGTCCACCTGCCCATTCGGAACCTTCACCTACCGACGCATGCCCTTTGGATTGTGCAACACTCCCGCGATATTCCAACGGTGCATGCTCAGTTTGTTCTCCGACATGGTGGAATATTTTCTTAAGATTTTTATGGATAACTTCTCCATTTACGGAGATTCATTTAATCAATGTCTTATCATCTAGAGTTGGTTCTACAAAGATGCAAGGAAAAGAATCTAACTCTCAACTGGGAGAAGTGTCATTTCATGATGAGACAAGGGATTGTCTTATAGGTCATAAGATTTCTAGGAGAGGAATTGAAGTGGACATGGCAAAAATAGAAGTGATTGCTAAGCTTCCACCACCCAAAAGCATCAAGGATGTCAGATCCTTTCTAGGACATGTTGGGTTCTACCGACGGTTTATTAAGGACTTTAGCAAACCTGCCCGTAAAGGACATGCCCTTTGATTTTAATGAAGTATGTTTCAAATCATGGGAGAAGTTTAAGCAAGACCTTGTATCTGCGCCTATTATTTCTACTCCAGATTGGGCACAACCATTTGAAATCATGTGCGATGCCTCTGATTTAGCTATCGGCGCTGTTCTTGGACAGCGTATCAATAATAGGCAGCACGTGATCTGCTACTCGAGTAGGACCCTGAATGACGCCCAACAGAATTATACAACGACCGAGAAGGAATTTTTGGCCGTTGTCTTTGCATTAGAAAGTTCTGACTCTACTTGTTAGGATTGAAGACAGTGATTTTCACGGATCACTCGGCATTGAAATACCTCATGACCAAGAAGGAAGCGAAAGCCCAATTAATTCAGTGGATACTTCTACTTCAACAATTTGACCAGAAAATCTAGGATAAAAGAGGTATAGAAAATGTGATAGCTGATCATCTATCAAGAATTCTGAATGCACCTATCATCCAAGCTCCAATCAATGAAGATTTCCCAGATGAGCACATCCTCGCCATTTTTAAGGAACCATGATATGCGGACATACTCAATTACTTGGTCGCTGGACAATTACCCGCTGACTAGACAAAACAAGACCAGTGTCGCTTCTTTGCCCAAGTATGGTACTTCTTCTGGGAAGAGCCGTATCTTTTTAAGTATTGTCCTGACCAGATTATTCGACGATGCATACCAGAAGAAGAATAGAGGAGTGTGCTTAGTTTTTGCCATGAACTTGCATGCAGAGGACACTTCGGCCTACAAAACTGCAGAGAAAGTTTTACAAAGTTGGTTTAACTGGCACACTTTGTTCAAAGACTCATTCCACTTTTGCAAGTCATGTGCAAATTGTCAGAAGATGGGAAAAATTTTAAGAAGAGACATGATGCCCCGGAACCCGATTCTTGAAGTCGAAATTTTTGATGTTTGGGTTATCGACTTCATGGGACCATTCCGAATTTATTTGGCAACCAGTTCATCTTAGTTGCAGTGGATTACGTCTCTAAATGGGTAGAAGCTGTGCTACGATGACCAATGACAACAAAGTGGTTGTCGAATTTCTCAAGGAAAATATCTTCTCCCGTTTCAGCACCCCCAGAGCGATAATTAGTGATAATGGATCACATTTCTCCAATAGAGTTTTTGAAGTTCTGATGCGAATATATTCCATCAACACAAGTTATCCACTCCGTATCATCCCCAAACAAATGGGCAAATCGAAGTGACCAATCGACAAATCTAGCTCATTTTGGAAAAGGTTGTTGGATAAAACCGAAAGGAATAGTCAGTCAAGCTAAATGATGCGTTATGGGCTTACCGAACTGCTTTTAAGACAGTTCTGGGGATTGTCTCCTTATAGAATCATATTTGAAAAAGCTTGTCAACTGCCAGTCGAATTAGAAGATCGAGCCCTATATGCTAAGCAACTCAATTTCGATCGGACTAAAGCCGGTGAACTAAGAAGATTGTAGATCTCAGAGCTGGAGGAGATACGGAATGAGGCCTACGAGAGCGAACAGATCACAAAAAGCAGAATTAAATTTTTCATGACCAGATCATCAACCGGAAAAACTTTGCCCGGGGGACAAGGTTCTGCTATACAACTCGAGGCTTCACATTTTCGCGGGAAAGCTGAAAACTCATTGGTCTGGACCATTCATTGTGTGCATCGTCTTCCCACACGGTACTGTGGTTATTGTCGATCTAAGAGTAATACGGAATTCAAAGTGAATGGGCAAAGACTGAAGCCATTTTGACCACTGAGCCTGCTCCCAGGCTGAAATTGTGCTGAGTCTTTTCACTCCGTCATACACCTGACCATAGCCATCCACACAACACCAAAAAAAAAGTGTAAAAAAAAATTAGGGGTTCTTTATACTTATTATTTATATGCTCACCCCTTATACTTACCATTTTTGGACATTTCTTTTCCTATCCTTACTTTTACTCTCTCCTCCCTCTCCCTTAGCCTATTCGCACTTGGCCGGCCCGAGTCGACGGAGACGGTGATATCTTTTCTTCGCCTTATTTATTGCATTTGCATATACATGACTAGCATTGAGGACAATGCATTAGATTGGTGTGGGGGGTGCTAACGTTCTTTCTTTTCCTTTTATTAAAAAAACTGCCTGAAACGAAAAAAGAATTTTTATACTCTTTATAAAAGTGCCAAAAGGTTGTAAGAATTAAGGGAACCTTATTAAGGAATCTTTATTTTAGCCTAAATAAAAAAAGAAACATTAGTTTGACTAAGAGTTGCGAGGGACAAGGAAAATAACTTATACCTTTTATTTAGCCTTAGTAGAATATGCATAAACCACATGCACACGCTTGGGATTTAGAGACACAACTTTGAAAATAAAATCAATAAGCTAGATAATTGTGCCTCAAGAAGCATGATTACTCACGCCAAATATATATATATATATATATATATATATATATATATATATATATATATATATATATATATATATAAGTAAATCTTGATTTCGTGGCCTACTCTACTTGCATATTTGACCTGAGGGATGTTTTTCACCTGATGCCCTAAACCATCTGGTTTAGCACCTCAACTCTTATTTAGAGGAATTCAGAGGAGTTAGTCCAGAGCCCTACACCGGGAATTCGGCTACACTCGTTGGTTACACTAAGTGTGTTGCATTAAATTTTTAATTTCACATTATTGATCATTAGATTAGCCTTACACCTATTCACTCCCCTCTAGGTGTATTTCAATTGGTATCAGAGCCTACGCTCCTGATATTAGGTTTAACCACCTAGGAGTGTGATCTTGGTTGCTAATCTATCATTTGCATTTGCACACATACTGTTTGCACTCATGGATAGCCCTCCCATGTTTGATATCTCTAAAATTGACATATGGAAGGTTAGGATGAGTTGGCATTTAAAAGCCATAGGTTATAAAGTTTACCTTGCCATTATCAAGGAATCCTACCTTAGTAATAGCATGCATATAGAGGCCAATGCACTAGCCCTAGAGGTACTTAGAAAATCACTTAGTAAAGAATATTTAAATATTGTTTCTCTTTCTGTTTCTGCCTTTGCAGTGTGGAACATCTTGACCTCTCCAAAGCTTCAATTGCCAATCCATATGGAGAAGGAATCTAATGGAGAAGAGTCTGACCAACGTTGCTTCATGGTTCAAGGGAATGACTCCCTTGAGGTACATTCGGACACTCAACTAGATAGTGCTAGCTCTTCTTTTGATGATCTTGATAGTATGGATGTCGATGTATTAAATAAAGAGTTATCTATTGTTTGTGAGAACCTCTTAGAAAAATACGAAGTTTTGAAAAAGAAAACTTATAAGTTAACTAAATAAAATAAGGACTTGTCTTCAAAATTTGATATTGTTTTGCAAGAAAGAGATGAGATTTCTAATGAAAGGGGTTCATTGAAATTTAAGCTTGATCTTGCCCTAAATGAAAACAAGATTCTAAAAAGTAAAAATGATTGTGAAAATGTTTTGAAGAAAAATGAAAGTCTATCTTCAAAACTTGTTTTGTTTTAAAAGAAAATGATTCTTTAAAAAACAAAATTATTTCTATTTCAAAGGATTTAGATTTGGTTTCTAAGAAAAATATTGCTTTGAAAAATGATATTGATTCTCATGTTTGCCATGCTAGTGTAGCTTCACATTCTAGCTCACCTATTGCACCTCTTCTTCCATGATTGAAAATGATATTTGTATGCTTAAGAAGATTGTTGATTGTTTGGGCTCCACTTTGAGCCATTATGCCATGAACCATACACGTTTGGAATCTATGTTTCGAAAGAAGCAAGTTCCTCTTATGCATGCACACAAAGCACGGCATACACATGCTTCCCACATTCACACCATCACACTTTGTATGCTCATGTGTACACTTGTACACATTGTGGACGTAAGGGCCATCTTGCTAAATTTTATTATGATAGGATGCATGATTCAAATTTAGCAAATAAATTGTTTGGGTTAGGAAAGGAGCTAACCCCCATGGACCCAAAAGAGTATGGGTACCAAAGACCACTCCTATTCTATTTGATGTAGGTGTGGGCTCTCACATGATGTGAGAGTGATGGTGTCCTGAGGTGGATGCGTTCTGATCTTAAAGAGAACAATTTTGGATGCATCACTTTTAAGGGGAGTTTGGTGGGAGGACCACCTTGGTTTGGAGACATAGAGATGTACCCTCATGGCTTTTGGTAACGATCTCTAACTCCCATTATGTTTACATGCTTTTCATATTATTGATTTTTAGCATGTCTTGTTTCATGATTAGTATGTTAAATGTCATGATTATTAGACTTATGATATTAGACTTGTGATATGCATGATTAGTATTTGAGATCACCCATGTTTAATATGGACTTATACTTTTGTGTTCTCACATTTGTTTAGCTATTGTGTATATCATAGAACTAATGCATGTGCATTTACATAATGATCATATGAGTTTTGTTTAAACGTTTGCACTTCATGTTTTGATTATATGTCTAGATGTTAGTTTTCATTAAAACTTGGATATATACTTGTACAACTAGTGAGCCACAAATAGATTATTATATGTTTGTGCATGAAATGGTCATTTGTACCCATTAGATGTACTAGTATAATCTAGTTTTGATGATTCATACATTTTGACTTATATTCCATATTTTTGTGCATGTTTTCATGTTTATGTTAAACTTCATGTATATGTCTATTTTGTCTAAACTATTAGTTATACATATACATCATTATGCCACTTGCCTTCATGCATATACTTTTGTGGACTCGTTCATGTTTGGATATGTATGTATACTTTAGTTTGTACAAAACATACATATGCCTTGAAGGATTCTAGTTTTGATGATTTTCACATTGAGCTTGATTGTCTATTTTCATGATGATGTGTTTCACATAAGTCTTATACACTCACTTTACTTAATGTTTTCTCATGATTTTGTTTTCATGAGTATGATATGTGCCTTATAGATTTTGAGTGTTGATGATCGTGTGACTTACATGTTTTTCATGAAATATATTTTTGTTTTATTCCTTACTTGAAGGATTTCGTACTAGTTTACAAGTTTATCATTAAACTAGTTGCGGTATTCTTCATATGGTAGAGTTTTCAAACATGTTATATTATTTTTAAACTTATTTTTGAAAACCCCTACCAATTAAAGGGCGGTTGGTTGGGCGACCATGCCTTGTATGCTCATATTGAAAATCTATTTAAAACATGTGCATGAAATGGGTGGTAGGAAGTATGAGTTATACACTTGATTCTCATTATAGTTTCAATTGATATCATTGTATCTTTTCAATTGGTATCACTATTGACATTCACTTTGTATACTCATATATGTTTTTATATATGTATGCTTAAACTTCAAATAGTATCAATTTCGATTGGTATTCAATTTTTCATACATATATATATGTGTGTTTTATTTGTGCTTACTATATCTCTATATCTTTGAGCACAAATTTTGGTTATGCTAAGCTTGATTCCTTATATGACAATTATATTTCAATTGGTTATTTTTCAATTGGTATCTTATACAAGCTTATGCATCATTTTGTTTAGTATTTCATAAAGGGGGAGAAAATTCATATTTCACCTTTCAATTGTTTTTGTTTACATTTGGTATCTTACTCCCACACTTTATGTTGAAAAATGATTGAAAAATGATATTGATTTTTTAATTTGGTATCATACGCTCCAGATGAAAATTATTTTCAATTGGTATATGTTTCATTTTCAATATTGGTATCAAAAATATTAAATTAATATTATTCTCTATTTGGTATCTCTATTGCAAAATGAGTTTAGTATTTGACCAAAAAGATTGGTTTATGTTTTTCATTTGGTATCAAAAGTGTAAAATATTTTCAATTGGTATTAATTTTTACAATTGGTATCAAGATTACCTTTTATATCTTTCAATTGATATCAATTTTTTTTAGTATCTTCAAAATGTTTAGTTTATTTTCAATTGGTATCATCATTTGGTATCATGATCTTTCTATGTATACCTTTGCACTAAATTGATATATTTTTTTTCAGTTGGTATCATAATGTTTTGATTTGATTTCAACCCTTGTTGATTTTTGTTTCGGACAAAAAGGGGGAGAACATTGTTTATTGTTTACTTTAACCCCTTTGTTGATGATTGACAAAAAGGGGGAGAAGTATTTTAGTAAATATGCATGTTTATTTAAGTTTATATCAAAGTTTATATTAACAACATTTGTTTTATGTTTTGTTGATATTGGTATCAAGAGCATGGATATTAGTATCAAGAACATATTTTTTTGTTTTGTTTTGTTGGTATCAAGAGCTTTTATTGAAATTTTTATTGGCATCAAGAGCAATTATTAAGAACATGTTTATTTTAAAATTTGGTATCAAGAGCATGTTTATTTCATTGTTTTATGCATGTTTATGCATATTCATGTTTAACATTCATTGCATATCTCTACTTGTTTATTGCTACGCATGAGTTAAGGGGGGGCTTCTTTGAAGCTTAACTTTAATCTATGCATATATAACTCCATGAGTTTTGTCATCATCAAAAAGGGGGAGATTGTTGGCCCAGAGGCCTTCCACTCTGGTTTTGATGATGATTAACTCATGTAGTTATAGTTTACTAATAATCTTGTGATTTTAGTTTCAGATATTTAATCAAGATATTAGTAGGTGATTAGCTTCAGCAAAGGTGTTTTGGAGCTTTCACATGGTGATTCAAGAGCTCGAGCATCAAAGTTCATACCTAGCACTTGGTTGGAGTCAAGCTGGGTGAATCGCATTTGGATCGAGTCGGCTTGGAGACAAGAAGGCTTCAGTTTGTTTAATTTAAGATTTTGTTTAGATCCATTGTAAAAATTAGTAGTGTGATATGCTCAAGTTCACAACACACACACACACACACACTTGTTTTAAGTTTCATATTTATTGGTTTTGGTTTTCGGTTTAACCGATCTTAATTTTCATGAATAGATAGAATCAAAACAAGTTTACATAGTTTAATGTATATTAGATTTGATCTATATACATCTATGCTTCATATACTTAGAAAAACTTATTTTGATATACTATTCATGTGTTTGGAGTTTTGTATTTAGACAAAACATATTTTTAGATTTAATGTCAAAAACATAGATATAATACCTTTAATGTATATTGGATTCTATCCATATACTATATGCTTCAAAGTTGTTTAAATATCATGTTTTTGTATTTACATGTGTTTTGGAAAAATCGGATTTCCATTTCAAAAAAATAAGTTTTGGAAAATACAGAATTTGGTTTAAGGCAAATTTTCTAAGTCACAAAAATGGTTCAAAATGTTTGTAACATAATTTAATTTTTACTCAAACATGTTTGTATTTCAAAGATATAACATGAACTGATCTTTGTGAAATTTATGTATTTTTATGGAATTTAATTAAAGATAAAAACCCAAGTTTTTAAGACCTATATTAGGCTGGACTGGCTGACTGCCGGTCGACCGGCGTGCACAGAGCGTGCACGCAGCCAAGCTGGGGAGGCCGGTCGACCGAGTCGGTCGACCGCCAGATAACTCTGCTCTCTGAAAAAGCCTCCGGTCGACCGAGCGGTCGACCGGAAAGAGAGTCTGCTCTCTGTATCCGGCTTGCCTGCTCTCTGTATCCGGCTTCGGTCGATCGGACGGTCGACCGGCCAGAGAGCCGTTGCTCTCTGGATCCAGTCCCAATCTACCAGACGGTCGACCGGCAGGCGCAACGGTCAAAAATTTGACCGTTGGCTGGTCGACCGGAAGGGCAATCTGGGCCTTTTTTGCTGCCAACGGCCAGATTTGAAATGAGGGTATAAATACCCCATTTCTTGGTTGTTTTCAAAAAGATTTCCAAGAGCAAAATTTCTCTCATTTACAAGTGTTTTAACACTAGTTTTCAAAAGAGTTTTTAAGCCAAAAGGATTCATCTTTATTTGTTTTTCAAGGGTTGGAAAAATCAAAGAAAAATAGAGATTGGGATATTTGTGTTGTTCTTCATTTCTATCAAATTCAAGTTGTTTTCCCAAGTATTTTTCTTTGTTATTTGATTTTCAAACACCTTGATTTTCTCACACTTGAGCTTACCTGTCTATCCTATATATAAGATCTTTGTTTTAGTGAGAAAATTGGTTTGTGGTTGAGATAGACCACCAAGTTGTAAACCTTTCATTCATTGTGATATCCCTCTAGTGAGAGGTGATTGAGTTGTTATCCCTCAAGTGTGAGGTGATAGTGGAAGTGGTATTTGGCTCCGTCTAGTGAGAGGTGGAGATTGTGTTGGAATCCCTCAAGTGTGAGGTGATTGTTGTTTGAGTGGCTTTGTGCCTATCCCTCATTTGTGAGGTTGATATTGTATAGGCTTAGTGCCTTGCCTCTAAGTGTAGAGGTTGTATTTGTTGGAGAGAGGAGTTGTGTACTCCCAATTGTATTTGCCCACATCCTCAGTGGAGGTTCCCTGTGTGGGAAGTCCTGTGTGGACGAGTTAGTGGAAATCCTTCTGTGTGAAGGCGGGGACGTAGAGTTGTGTGCTCGAACCTCGAAACATATCTTGGTGTTTGCGATTGATCCACTTTCTCTAACTCTCTCTTACATTTGTGCATTGATTCATATTGTCATATCATATACATACTTGTGTTGTTTGTGTGTGCCCATACTTGTGTTTAACCAAGAGTGCTTTACATAGCACCTTAACTCTTATTTAGAGGAATTCAGAGGAGTTAGTCCAGAGCCCTTCACCGGGAATTCGGCTACACTCGTTGTTACACTAAGTGTGTTGCATTAAGTTTTTAATTCTGCATTATTGATCATTAGATTAGCCTTACACCTATTCACCCCCCTCTAAGTGTATTTTCACATCACACTTACACATTATGCATATCTATCTAAAGCAAAATAACAGAATGAGTTAGAAGTATAAGATCCTTTCTAAATTAAAAAAAAAACCATAATTTCTTCTTTTATGAAAGCTAAAGTATAGAAGGACTTATGAGAGTTAAACCTAATTCTTACATCATTCAATTATTTTTACTTAGATGATTGAAAGTTTTTTTTCCTTGAAAGAGGTTTGCTGACAACTAACATTTTTCTTCATTTATTGGATTTTGTAGGTGCAATGTGATCAGTCACATATTTTGCATATACATTGTCACCTTACCATACTTTTTAGCTAATAAATTCTATTAATAAGTCTTCTTCTTCTTTGTTAAATGTAGGCCCAATTGCTAAAAGAAAGGAAAGAGAAACAAGCCTAAAAGCCCACCAAATTCTTATTTAATTCAGAATAAATTCAAAATCAAGGAATCAGGGCAAAATCTTGGCATATCAGAGAGGTTGAAAATCGGTTGAAAAGGATCCTCCCAATTCAAGTGATTAAAGCCAAAAATCAAAGGCTGTTTCGTCAAATCCTGAGGCAGAAATGAGAAAACCAGAAGAAGATACAGGAGAATCACCAAACCAGGAGAACCACCTAAAATCAAAGAGTTAAGAATTTTACCGTGTAGCTTGTGGCTAACGGGTCGTGTCCACGAGGAGGAATGCGATGAAAGCTTTTCGATGTTTCATTTAATAATAAAGAATTGTGCTCGTTTTTTAATTGAAAAGAGAGTGGAAAGAAGAGAAATGATTAAAAGAGAATTGCAACTTTGGAGAAGGCTTTGGAGAAGGTGATTTAAAAAGCTTGAAAATTGTTTGGTTGATTTTAATATAAGAAGGAGAAGATCTGGGCTCACTAATTTTTAACTCAGCTATGTACTTATCTCGAGGAAATTTGGGTGCATCACTTTTATTATAAACCAAAAAACCTTTAGTTTCTTTTAATGTCCAAGCAAAACAAATAAGATCGTTTCATTTAAATCTTAAGCCCTTTCGTTACAAATCATTAAGAAGTGAATATTAAACCATCAAGCACGAAGAAGCAAGTATGGAATAAAAATAGTTCAAAGAGTTTTGTGCTTTAAAAGTCCAAGTTTAAAATAAAGAAATCCTCATGTGCTTTCAAGAACGAAGTTTTTAACTAAGGTACTTTATGATTCAAAAAGTATTACTTTTATGAAAATCAGTCAAGAGAGAGGTTATAGAAGAGGTCAATTAGTGAGCCCAGAAAACAAATTAGCTACTCATTATGAAATGAAAACAAACAAGAGAATGACAAGTAAACTTGAACATACCGAATTCGAGTTGAGTTGATCAAGCAAGTAGAAGCTCCTTTGATTGTCACTTCAAAGACGAATTACACACTCAATTCCACTTTTCTCTCTGGTGTTTGCACTGAACTACAAATTATAAAATAAAAATACAACTTCTATACTATCTAACAAAGAGCCTAAATCCTTAAAGAATAAACAAAAATGCGGCCCTAGCCGCGTTTCCGCGGCCCTGGTGTGGCCAGTTGGGGGTGCGTTTGCTCCCCCAATCTTTCTACGATCTCCTCCATCTTGTTTTTCCCTATAAAAGCCAGTTTTAACAGAGAAAAAGCCGCGTTTTCGTGGCCCTGGTGTGGCCAGTTGGGGGTGCGTTTGCTCCCCCAATCTTTCTACGATCTCCTCCCTCTGGTTTTTCCCTATAAATGCCAGTTTCAACAAAGAAAAAGAGCAAAGACTAGAATTAGAATTTTTGTTTATTCTTTAAGGATTTAGGCTCTTTGTTAGATAGTATAGAATTTGTATTTTTGTTTTATAATTTGTAGTTCAGTGCAAACACCAGAGAGAAGAGTGGAATTGAGTGTGTAATTCGTCTTTGAAGTGACAATCAAAGGAGCTTCTACTTGCTTGATCAACTCAACTCGAATTCGGTATGTTCAAGTTTACTTGTCATTCTCTTGTTTGTTTTCATTTCATAATGAGTAGCTAATTCATTTTCTGGGCTCACTAATGGACCTCTTCTATAACCCCTCTCTTGACTGATTTTCATAAAAGCAACACTTTTTGAATCATAAGTACCTTAGTTAAAACTTCGTTCTTGAAAGCACTTGAGAATTTCTTTATTTTAAGCTTGGACTTTTAAAGCACAAATCTCTTTGAACTATTTTTATTCCATACTTGCTTCTTCACGCTTGATGGTTTAATATTCACTTCTTAATGATTTGTAATGAAAGGGCTTAAGATTTAAATGAAACGATCTTATTTGTTTTCCTTGGACATTAAAAGAAACAAAAGGTTTTTGGTTTATAATAAAAGTGATGCAACCCAAATTTCCTCGAGACAAGTACATAGCTGAGTTAAAAATTAGTGAGCCAGATCTTCTCCTTCTTATATTAAAAATCAACAAAACAATTTTCAAGCTTTTTAAATCACCTTCTCCAAAGCCTTTTCTAAAGTTGCAATTTCTCTTTTAATCATTTCCCTTCTTTCCACTCTCTTTTCAATTAAAAAACGAGCACAATTCTTTGTTATTAAATGAAACATCGAAAAGCTTTCATCGCATTCCTCCTCGTGGACACGACCCGTTAGCCACAAGCTACACGATAAATCTCTTAACTCTTTGATTTTTCAAGCAATTTTTGGCACCGTTGCTGGGGAGGGAATGGTGTATTTATTTTTAACAAGTTTGGTGTGTTGTTTCAGGGACTTCAAGATTCAGATCTAGCATTCAAGCTTTGCAAGAGAAGACTTGCAAATTCTGTACCCCTACTCTCGATAGTAGGAAACAGAATTCAAGAAATTACGTTGCAAAAGTTGAAAATTTCATTGGACTACTAAAACTCTTTTTGCAGGACATATTGCTCGCAAAAAAATTAAGTTTTTGTACGTTATATTCTTGCTACATCTGCTATCCACCATCCCTGTTTTAATCCAACAATAATTTGAGTGATTGTTAATTGCTTAAAAAACGTTTAGACTTGCATTCTAGGCATTTGTCTAATTACGTTTATTTTACAATTACTGTTGAAGATAGCTGGAGACAAGGTATGTATGCATAGCATATAATTTAGGAAAAATTCTTGGGTGATATTTGCTTTTGAATGCTATTTTTTATATCTTGCACACTTTGCACAAATCAATTCTAAGGGCAAAACCCAAGTCAAGATAAGGTGGGGAAGCCATTATCCTTTCTTAGCCCACAAACCATCTCCAAGCACGCACAACCTAAGCCTAAGTAAAATCTGATAAACGTTGGCCTTAGGGACATCTCGAACTCTTTAGGAGATTATCCTAGGGGGGAAGGTGTTGGAATTTGACTTTTGCCAAATCAGTGTCTAGGAAGGGGATTACGGGCCGAAAGCCCGAAGGTTGGTGGTTACTTAATTAAGGAACGTCTTTGACGGATAACCTCCCACCAATCTTGCCCTGACCTGGCTGATTATCTTGTGGTCAAAGTCTACATTATACCTCCTGTGGACAATCAACCAGTTAGGAGTTGTCTAGGTCAAGGTTACCTTAGACTAGGCTTGGTTGTTTCTCTTCTTGACTATTGGTGAACTTGTTTGTGATTGTGTTTGTATATGCAAGTGTGGTCAATAGACTCTAATTCATCTAGGTTAACTAGAAACACATCACCACCCAAGTTCGAACCAAGACCAGATTTGGCTATGGATCAACCGACATCTTTGCAGGATAGGTTCTATCCCATTAGAACATCGCTACCATCCTGCTTCCAACTTCCATCGGTTGGTGAACACAACTTTGAGTTTAAGCCACAGTTCATCAATACACTCCCTAAGTTCCATGGCTTAGAGTCCGAAGATGCTTATTTCTTCATAAGAGAATTTGAGAAAGTATGTTTAATGATGAAAATCCCACACCTTACAGATGATGCTATTAGGTTGAGATTTGTCCCATTTGCTCTTAAGGACTTAGTCAAGAAATGGCTCTACAGCTTAGTGGCCGACTCTATCACATCTTGGGATGGTTTCATCAAGGTCTTCTTGAAGAAATTTTATCCAATCCACAAGACCGCTCTCGTTAGGAAAAACATCATGCAGTTCAAGTAAGAACCTAGTGAACCGTTTTGGAGGTACTTTGAACGCTTCAAAGACCTCCTTGTCCAATGTCCTCATCATGGAATAGGGAAATGGCGACAATGCCAAATTCTTTATGGCGGTTTAGACTACTCAACCAAGACCCTCTTAGAAAGCATGTGCCAAGGAGGATTCTTGCAGAAGGATGAGCATGAAGGATGGGATTTATATGAGAATCTAGCTGAAAAGACCATCCAATGGGAACCTACTAGTGAAAGCTCTAGGAATCCAAACTCTATCTCTTCAAAAGGAGGTCTCCATTCAATTGAATCATTCATAACTAACGAGGCTAAGTTAGCTAACCTAGCGAGAAGACTGGAAGCTTTAAAAACTAAGGAACCAAGTCCAGTTAATCAAGTCAGCCCGAATCAATTTTCAACTCCGGGTTATACTTACTGTCAGGCCATGAATCATGTGTTTGAGGAGTGTCCTGTATTTCAAGCTCACCAACACTTTTCTGAACCGATGAATGTGGCTTTTTCAAGGCCGAACAATGATCCTTACACTCCAACGTACAATCCTGGCTGGAGAAATCACCCAAATTTCTCATGGAGCCAACAAAATAATGACCACCCACGGTCAAACCATGCAAACCACTTTCATCATTCCAATAATTCTTCCAATCATCAACCCAACTTTTCTAGTCATCTTTACAATTCTCCTAACAATTTTTCAAATTACCAACAAAATTTTTCCAACCAAGCTCCACCATCTTCCTTCCAGAATCCTCAACTCGAAAGGAGAATGACTGATTTTGAGAGAAATATGGAAAGGTACATGAAGAACTAAGATTCCCTCATGCAAACAATACAGAGGCTAGAGGGTCAAATGAGCTAATTAGCCAACCCACAACATGAGAGGCAAAAAGGTACCTTTCTCAGTCAACCAATTATGAATCCTAAGAATTCACAACAAGCTCATTTGGTTGAGGATCCATCATTGAATCAATGTAATGATGTTCATACATTGAGGTCGGGAAAGAAAGTTGATAACCAAGTGTCAACACAACCTAATCCTAGTCAGCACAATCACACTTACCTCATCTAATCCCACTCCTCCTAAATTGATGAATCTGAAAAAGATAAGTCAACCAGTCATGTGCACTAGCCTATAGCACCATTTCCTAATAGGCTGAAAAATAACAAGTAAAATTTACACATGGATAAGATAATTGAGATCTTTAATCAAGTGAAGATAAATGTGCCACTTCTTGATGCCATCCAACAAGTTCCATCTTATGCTAAGTTTCTTAAGGACATGTGCACCAAGAAGAGAAAGACTAATGTAGCTAAAAAGGTCTTCTTAGCCACTAACATTAGTGAGCTACTATCGGGTCCGATCCCTGTTAAGTACAAGGATCCAGGTAGTCCAACCATTACCTGCACAATAGGACAAGCTGAGATTAGTCGTGCACTTATTGACTTGGGGGCAAGTATCAACTTATTTCCATTCTCAGTTTATCAACAACTCGGGTTGGGCGATCTTAGTCCAACTCGAGTCACTATCCAATTGGCTGACCGTTCAGTGAAAGTTCCAAAAGGGGAGATTAATGATGTCCTTATCCGGGTTGGGGAGTTTATTTACCCTGTTGATTTCATAATTCTAGAGACACAACCTGTGTCTAACTTCAATCATAGGGCTCAAACTCCTGTTATCTTAGGGCGACCATTCTTTGCTACTGCAAATGCCATCATCAATTGTAGGAATGGGTCCATGATGTTAACTTTTGGGGACATAGCTAGAGAAGTCAATGTCTTCAACCTAGAAAAATAACCTCGTAAGATAAGAGATCAAACATTTGAGGTAAACTTTGTTGAAAATAATTGTGATGAAGAGAGTGAAGATATAGAAGATGAGTCGCTGTTTCTTAACGAATTATTTAAGAATGAATGCGATTATCTTGATGAGAATGCATATGTCGGAGATCCTAATGTTAGAGAACCCTTTAAAAAGGGAAATTTAATTTGAATATCTTCACTTTCGATGAGCCAACCAATAATGTATCGCATGAGAATATAATTCAAGAACCTCTGATTAACATACTCTTTGAAAACCTCTTCGAAGAAGAACTCATGTGTTTGAATGAACCAACTAGGGATCTTTTGGTTAATTGCACATCTCTAGGGGAAAGTGTTGACCTAAGCTTTGAGGAGATATATAGAACTGAGTTAGAATTCGTAGGCATTCATAGTGAGGAAATTCTAACTGAGAAGTGTGGTGGTGATCAATTTTTGAATAATGAATGTAGAAATATGAGAAAGGAAAACCTAAAGAAGTTGAGACTAGGGAGGAAGAGAGCAAAAATGACAGAAAAATTGGCCTCCCCACTATGCCATATAAAGAGGACCCATTGGAATGACGGGAAGAGAGCTAGAGGGATAAGACCAAAAAAGATCTAGGTGTGGGAGAAACTTGATGTTGTACATATTTCTGTATAATATATGCACCTCTTTACATTTCATTTCATGCATGTATACATTTCTTTCATACATTGGGGACTATGCATGAGATAAGTGTGGGGGAGGGCTCTAACATGACTAAAAAAAATGTATATATATATATATATATAACTTTTGAAAGGTAAGAACAATATTTTGATATATTTTTGTAAGAAATTAAGTCAATTTAAGGAATAGGAAAATCATAATTAGAATTTCTTATACTTGGTCAAAATAAGATGACTTGTTTGATTTTTAGGGTTAGGAAGAAAATTTGTGAAAGTAATTTAGTCTTGATATTTACCATAATGAAATATGCACACTAAATACACTTACACACTTAGGGTTTAAAAATAAAGACTCTTATGCCTTATAAAAAAATAAAAAAGTATATATGTATGAAAAAAGAAAAAATAAACAAATCTAATTATTGATTAACTAGGTGCTATGGCCTAAGCAAGCTTGGGTATTTATGCAAAAGATAATTAGATAAGTTTGAAAAAATATATATATATAAATCCTCTGATTAAGCTGGGTATTTGAGCCTCATGAAGCATAAGTATTCACGCCTAAATTGGCCACACCAGGGCCGCGAAAACGTGGCCCTAGCCGCGTTTCCGCGGCTTGGTTGTGTCTGTTGGGGGAGCGTTTGCTCCCCCAATCTTTCTACGATCTCCCCCCTTTGGTTTTTCCGTATAAATACCAGTTTTAACAGAGAAAAAGAGCGAAGACTAGGATTAGAATTTTTGTATATTCTTTAAGGATTTAGGCTCTTTGTTAGATAGTATAGAAGTTGTATTTTTGTTTTATAATTTGTAGTTCAGTGCAAATACAAGAGAGAAGAGTGGAATTGAGTGTGTAATTCGTCTTTGAAGTGACAATCAAAGGAGCTTCTATTTGCTTGATCAACTCAATTCAAATTCGGTATGATCAAGTATACCTGTCATTCTCTTGTTTGTTTTCATTTCATAATGAGTAGCTAATTCATTTTCTGGGCTCACTAATGGACCTCTTCTATAACCTCTCTCTTGACTAATTTTCATAAAAGCAAGACTTTTTGAATCATAAAGTATCTTAGTTAAAACTTCATTCTTGAAAGCACATGAGGATTTTTTATTTTAAACTTGGACTTTTAAAGCACAAATCCCTTTGAACTGTTTTTATTCCATACTTGCTTCTTCGCGCTTGATGGTTTAATATTCACTTCTTAATAATTTGTAATGAAAGGGCTTAAGATTTAAATGAAACGATCTTATTTATTTTGCTTGGACATTAAAAGAAACTAAAGGTTTTTAGTTTATAATAAAAGTGATGCAACCCAAATTTCCTCGAGATAAGTACATAGCTGAGTTAAAAATTAGTGAGCCCAGATCTTCTCCTTCTTATATTAAAATCAACCAAACAATTTTCAAGCTTTTTAAATCACCTTCTCCAAAGCCTTCTCCAAAGTTGCAATTTCTCTTTTAATCATTTCCCTTCTTTCCACTCTCTTTTCAATTTAAAAACGAGCACAATTCTTTGTTATTAAACGAAACATCGAAAAGCTTTCATCGCATTCCTCCTCGTGGACACGACCCGTTAGCCGCAAGCTATACGGTAAATCTCTTAACTCTTTGATTTTTCAAGCACAATCCGTTGAATACCCTCAGGAGACAACACTCCTCCTCTAGAAAAAATCTAGAGGTTTAAAGGCTTGTTGCACATGCTTAGTGCAATCGCGTCACCTGTGAAAGTGGTGTAATAATTCTCTTGTTTTTATTTTGCTTGGGACGAGTAAAAGATAAGTATGGGGGTGTGAATAGTCTCTAATATTGTCTAATTTTTACCACATCTGCACATTTATCTTATTTAAAATACTGCTAATAATGGTTTGCTTGTGTGATCCTAGGTCCATGGTGTGCAATGAAGAAGAAGATCCTAAATCACCATTTAATGGGTGATTAAAGGTCTACAAAGTAGCCATTAACTTTAGGAGGTGAGTCTGTCAGACCAGAGGATCAAATTAGAAATCCAGAAGATCGAACTGACAGGGAACTGAAGCGACAGCACGCAGCAGGCGGCGCCCTGGTACAGCCACAGAAACGCAGTTCTGGCCGTGTTTCGCGGTCGTATTGGCGCAGCCACGCTAGTGCCTTGGACCAGGGGTTGCCCCTGGCCCCCTTTCCCCTGATGCCTATAAATACCCCCCTTGGGGTTTTTCAGGGAGATATCCAGAGTTTTAGGAGTTGTTGTTCTAGAAGTTGTACTTGTTTTTATGTTTCCTTCTTCTTTTAATTAGTTTAGACATTAAAGTGAGAGAGAGAAAGAGTGTGTACAAATTGTATTTGGAGGCGAGAAGCTTATACAAATAATATTTCTCTTTCTTCTTTCCATTTACTTGGTGTTTTCATTTGCTTTTACTTTCTTGTTTTAGTGTTGACTGTACACATTTATTGCATTATTCTTTATTACATTTTCACATTTATCATATAATAAATCTGCTAAATTCCTTGTCTTAATTGTCTATCTTTCAGAAGATAATCATGGAGAGAAAGAGGATAAAATCAAATAAATATCAGTTAAATTCAGATTTAACTAGATCAATTTGGTTAGAGGAGGATGATCCCAAATCTAGTTGGTTAAATCAGCTTTTTGTGAATCAAGTAGTTAAAGTTAAAGATCAACCAAGGATAACATCAAATACAGAGTTCAAATCCAAAGGGATAAATGGATATAGAGAAGATCAACGGATGAGACGAAGCAATTTTCACTCAGATTCTGACTGGATACATTTTATTATTTAATCATAACTTTCGCTACCGAATCTCAAATCTGCTGATTCTAGATGATCTAGAAAGAGGACTTAAAGAGCTACAACTCTTAAGTTGATCACTATTTCTAATTCTTTCATTTGTTTAGTTATATTCAGCAATCAATACGTCAACAAGTTACAGATCAGAACTTAATATCTACATCAAATCAAGTTTGAAGATAAGGAGAATATTCAAATTCAGAAACAAGATTGTACTAAGGGTGACACCGTGTAAGTAATCTTTACTTTCATTGTTATTTGAATCAAATCAAATTTTTTTCTTTTCTATTCTTGTTTTCATTTGCTTCTCTCTTCTGTGTTTGTGGATCCAACTGAATCTTATAGCCTCAAAGTTGACTTGCCCTTGCAAGTGCCGTTAATGGCTTATGGTGATGGATATCCATTTCTATGGTAGTATAGCTTACCCCTTCATTTCATAGTGTAAATCGGGAATGGAGAAGACCCTATTTGTCATACTTCGCTCACCTTCAAACAAAGGTAAATCGTCGATACGGGTCAAAGGTAAGCAGGAGCCGAAGAGGTAAGTAATTTTTTTTAGATTTTAGTTTTTTTTCTTTTAATTGTTTAGTTTAGATCACCAACACCATCCACTCCCACTCTTTTATCACTCTTTTCAATTTCTTTGTATATATCCATTTTCTATTTTCTAGACCTTCTTAATCTACCACTTTCTTCCTAACATAACTTTAACCTATTTTTCCTTTTATTTTATAGAACTAAAAGAAGATCTTTAACCATTCTTTGTAGCATAAAAGAGAAGATACTAAAAAAGCTTCCATCGCTAGTCCCTCCTTGTGGGTCACGACGGGCATAGCCACTTGTTATCGCGGTAGTATTGAGTACTTGCACTCTTTGTTCTAAGTTCTGAAATTCTGTATTTTTATATGCAGAAAAAACGTCAATCAAATTTTGGCGTCGTTGCCGGGGAGGGACGGTAAGTAATTCTCTTTTTAAGTTTACATTTTTGGCTAACCTTCTTCTTTGTTCTTAGTGTACTGGTTTAACAATAAGGAAATTTTGCTGCAGTGGACATATAAGTGGCCCTGGACTCTGCTCAAGAAAGCAGAGCCCAGAAGCCCTCAGATTTGCTACATTCGAGTGGCAAACTGAGTGAACTACTAACCTGTATTTCTGCAGGTTGGCTGAATTGCAAAGCTAAATTTCTGTAGCTTTATATTTTCTTGTTTATCTCACTGTACATACTTTCTAACCTCAGCAGTAAAATAATGTTTGTTAAATGCTAAAAACAGTTTAGATTTTTCATTTAGGCACATGTCTAATTCGTTTACATTTTACATTATTGTTGAAGAGTGCTAGAGCAAAAGGTACGTATGCATAGCATATAGTGTAGGAAACATTCTTGGCTGATATTTACTTGTGAATGTTACTTTTCTATATCTTGCACACTTTGCACAATCAATCTTAAGGGCTTGTCCTATAAACAAGATAAGGTGGGAAAGTCATTACCCTCCCTTAGTCCACAAACCATCTCCTCACTCACTAACCAGTCTAACTAAAACTGTGTAGACGTTAGCCCTAGGGACATCTCGAACTCATATAGGAAACTGACCTAAGGGGAGAGTTGATTTGAATTTAACTCTTGCCAAATCGGTGTCTAAGGTTGGGGATTGAGGGCCGAAACCCTGAAGGTTGGTGGTTTGGCATAATTAGGCCTGTTGCTTAGGCACGGATACCTCCCATCGACCTTGCCCCTACCTGGCCGATTAACTTGTGATCAGATTCGGCAATATACCCCCCTGTGGACAGTCTAACCAGTTAGGAGTCGTCTAAATCTAAGGTTTACCCTAACTTAGATTAGATTTTTTTCTTTTTAATTGTTTATTTATTTTTGATAATTCTTGTGTGATATGGCTTATAACAACAATTTTTTCAATTTTAATGGTAATCCATATTTCACCCTATTTGACTCAGATAATTCCAACCAGATATTTTACAATATGAACCAACCAAATACACTTGGTTGGACCTATCCGAATCAATATAACCCATGTCCCCAATCTTATGACCATAATTTTCAAAATAATTCTAGCTCTTCACAGAGTCAATGGAGATTCACCTACCCCGAGTCCAATTTTCAACCAACTTGTCCTCCTTATCCAACTTGTTCGCAATTTTCACAATATTCACTCCCTAATTTTACTTCCTATACTCCTTTTCTAGACCAACTCATTGAAGAAAAATCTGAGCTAGAAAAGAGTATAGAAGCCATGCAAGAGGCGAAATGAAAATTTCAGGCCCCCCAATTCCACAATATTTCCAAGATTCATACTCAGTTTCACCAGATCAAAATTGAAAACCATCAATCTTGAAAATGAGTATGCGTGAGTCTGAGCAACAATCACAAGATCTGATGGACTCACGATTTCACCACAAATTTCAAAAAAGCTTCATCTTTCCAAGTCCAATCGAAACAAAACGATGAACCAATCGACTATGAAAAGTTGCTTGAAGCTATGACTCAGGCTCAAATCACTCATAATCATGACATGTATATTATGGTCAAAACTTTCCATTCTTACCCTTTGACCTTTCCTGATGTCGCTAACCATTCTGTTAGAGCCAAAAATCATGTTGTTTTGAAAAACAAGATTCCATTTTAGCACACCCAATTGAACTTGTTCAAACTCCAAATTTTGAAATCACATTGATATTTTGGCAAGTTATCCCTTTCCTGAAATTGAACTTGAGAATGAATATGATTCTGAACTGCAACTTGATAATTCAATTCTACTTCCTGATTCAATAATGACTCTGGTGTCTTCACCTGATTTCAATCATTCTCTAGAGTCCACATTGGATCCTGTGCCCGTCCATTGGGAAATTGAATCACCTATCTTTTATGATCATCATATTGAACCGGACCAATTTCATAAATTTGAAAGTCCTATTGACAAATTGGTAAGTTCTCATTTTTACGAAATTGAACTCAATGAGGAATGTGACCTTGAGTCTCAAATTTGTGATCCAGTTCAAATTTCTGAATCAATATTTACTCTTGTTTTGCTACCTGATTTGAGCAATATTTTAGAGTCAGTTTTGATTCCCATATCTGTCATTCTTGAACTTGAATCACCAATCTTAGAAAGTTACATTCCATTGTGGGGAAGTGAATGTGGACTTGAGTTTCAACTTCTTGATTAGGACCCACTTCCTGACCAAATTTTGACTCCTAAACCTTTACTTGACTTCAGTCATTTTCCTGAGTCGATTGTAGTTCATGCCCTTCCTGATTCCAGATCAATCATTCCATCTTTTCATACTCCATTTTGGGACAGAGGTGTTGATAATAATGACTCTGAAATTAGTTTGAAAATTTGAAAATTAGATGTGTAAAATTCTTAATAAAATTATTCATATATGTTGGCCCAAAGGTTACACTCTCCATTTTATGCGTTTTGATGATAACAAACCATATAAAAGCTATTTGGCACTAATAGAGATTCTAGAATGAATTTCAGGTTTGTACAAGTCTTGATGGCTCAAGCATTCTAACGCATGTTGTAAAATTGATGGCGCAAGAGGACTCACTCATAGGAGAGGAGACTCCAGCTAAGAAACGCGGTTCAGAGACGCCTTCCTATAGAGCTTTATGTTGTTAGTTTGTTAAAGAATAATATATAGTATTAAAGCTCAAAATGCCCTACACACAAAATTGCACGTGTTTTCAAAAGATTATTTTTGGCTCTTATTTAAAATACTTTGTAGTACTATTTCAGTATGCATATACTTAGCCTATTGTATTTTACAGAGCCTTTACAAAAATCCTTTTAAATATAAACATATCTTCAAATCATTTCTATCTAAGATTTCTGTTTTGAGCTGTTGTGGTCGACCGGGCAGTCAACTGCTCTATTACAGGTCAGAACGGTCGACCGCACGGTCGACCGCAGTTCTGACCCATGGGGGTGTGCATGTGTGCACATTCCCGGTCGACCGGGCCCCATGATGGTCGACCGAGCGGTCGACCGACTGACTGACCTAAACTCTCAGTTTAGGACGGTCGACCGGGCGGTCGACCGAGTCAGCCAACGGTTAGAAAATTTTGAAAACCGGTCGACCGGTCGGTCGACCGTGAGTGGTTTTTTTGCCAAACGGCGAGTTTTTTAAATATGTTTTAAAACGTGGTTTTAATCTTAAAACGTGGTTTTAGGCTGGTTTTTGGTCATATTCTTTCTGATTAGTCAAAATAATCATTTACTCTTTAATCCCTACCTAAATTCTATAAATAGGGTGGTTATGGTTGAGGAGATTTACAACAACATTTACAAAGAAATCAAAGTTTGAGTATTCATGAAAGAAGTTTTTACTCTCAGATTTTTGCTCTAATCTCTAATTTTTATCTGAAGTATTTGAGTCAAATCTCTCTTATACTTTGTTTTATTTTCACTTACAAACCTTAAGCTTCAATCCTACATATTATTCTCTAGGGTTCTGTAAAGAAAAGTTTTTCAAAAGAGATTTTGTGATCTTTTGATCACCAAGTGATTATTATACTTGTGGCTACACTACCTCTGGACTAGAGGAGTGTGATTGAGGAGTTGGGTACTCCCTAGTGATTGCAATACTTTGTGAAATTTTTAGTGGATCGGAAATCCTTCTGGGTGAAGGCGGGGACGTAGAGCTGGGTGCTCGAACCTCGAAACAAATCTCTGTGTTTGCGATTGGTTTAATTGTGTTTCTTACTCTCTATTCATTCATACTTATATTGTTGATCTAAACTCTCACAATAAGATTGCATTGCTCACCTCAAACTCTTATTTAGAGGAATCATGAGGAAGAAGTTCAGAGCCCTTCACGGGGTATCCGGCTTCTAATCTTGCTTTGAGTGATCGTTGCATCATCTCATTTTTAATTTGTGTATTGATTAGCATTTTCACCTATTCACCCTCCTCTAGGTGATTTCAATTGGTATCCGAGCTAGGACTCTAGTTTTTGGCTTTATATTCTTAGAGAGATCCTATAAATTCATACACTAGCAAAGATGGCCGATAACATTAAGACCCCTCCCAAATTTGATGGACTCAACTTTCCCATATGGAAAGTTAAGATGAACATATTTTTGCAATCTCTAGGTAGCTGAATTACTAATTCTTTGACCAAGCCTATAGTGAACCCGTAGGTGAGGAGGACACTTGGTCCGATCTTACCTTCAAGGAAGTTGATGCAAATTCTAAGGCTCAAAATACCTTGCTTTTAGCATTAAATGAGGATGACTTAACATGGGTTATCCATTGCAAGTCCGCCTATGAGATTTGGCAACACTTATTGGTCACTCATGAAGAAACATCACAAGTCAAGAGTGCTAAAATTGATCTCTTGCGTTCTCAATATGAATGTTTTAGAATGCAAGAAAATGAATCTATTTATGATATGATTACTAAGTTTACTAAAATCACAAATGCTCTTACTTCTCTAGGTGATGAAATCAACAACGACCAAAAGGTGCGTAAGGTGATTCGTGCTCTCCTTCATCATGGGAAATCAAAGCTACCACCTGAAGGAATTGAAAGAGAAAGACGAGATGGAGCTCATAAGTCTTATTGGTAACCTTAAGACTCATGAGATGGAGAAAAAGGCTAGAGAAGAAGCGGCGCCTCAAAAGAAAAAGTCTATTACTTTCAAGTCTACCTCCACCATCTACGATGATGAAGAAGATGAAGAAGATGATGAAGATCTATCTCTTCTTGTGCGAAATGTAAAAAGAATGTACCACAAGAAAAAGTTCAACCATTGAAGAAGACGGGAAGGGAAGGAGGAGAAGAAGATCACATGCTACAACTGTCAGAAACCTAGACACATCATGGCCGATTGTCCAGATTTCAAGAACAAGATATCTTTCTCCATGAAGCAAAAGAAGTCATTTGTAAAGAAGGCGTTCAAAGCCACTTGGGATTCAGAAAGTGAATCCGAAGATGAAGTTAATACGGCTAACATGTGTTTCATGACAAACACACCTAAGGTAACTCCCGAACCATCTTATGATGATAATGAGATAAGCAAAGAAATGTTATTACAAGATTTCATTGAACTTTCAGAAAGTTTTGATTCTAAGAAGGAAGATTATTTAAGATTGAAAAAGGAAAATGAAATGCTTAAAAATCAAATTGCTATTTCTTCAAAGAAAAGGATGAATTATCTTCCACTATTATTTCAACATAAAGAGATTTTGATGCCTATAGAGTTGCATGCAAAGCTAAATATCTTAAAATATATGAAAATGAGATTTCTATGTTAAAAATTAGAATAAATAATTTGGAAAATGTTTTAAAAGAATGTGTATTTAACAATATTAAATTAGAAGAAATGTTTTCAAAGAAACACATGCACACTTCACATGTTATACATGATAAAACATCTCATGCTAAAACTCCACATATTCATCATGCCAACACATTACATGTCAATCATGCTAAAACACACCATGATCACAAATCACATGTCATAAACCACATGCTCATTATGCTTTTAAATATGAAAGAATTTATAAATGTACTTATTGTGGCCAGAATGGTCATTTAGTCAAATTTTGTTATGATCATATAAATAGTATGGATAATCATGTTTGGGTTCGAAACAGTAACATATTAGAACCCAAGAAAATATGGGTATCAAAATCAACCTTTAAATTATTTGATATAGGTACACACCAAGACTCCAAGACGTAAGGAGCAGTGGCACCTTGGTAGTAGTTGCTCAAGACATATGATATGAGACATCAACAATTTTGCAACCCTATCGAGGTACGTTGAAGGTGGCACCATCACCTTCGCCGATGACTCTAAGGGCACCATCATCGGTATAGGTAACATCAAGATTGATACATCTCCTTTAATTAAAAATGTAGTTCTTGTTGCTGGGCTTAAACATAATTTACTTAGTATTAGAACTATGTGATCGTGGTCTCAAAGTTATTTTTGATGAATCTTCTTGCAAAATTTTTGATTATAAAATCAATGAATGTATTCTCACTGGATTTCGTGAAAATAATGTCTACATTATTGATATGCTTAATTTGGATTGCGCTACAAAATGTTTAAATGCTTTTGATGAGATTTCATGGTTATAGCATAGAAGATTAGGCCATGCTTCTTTTGATCATCTTTCTAGAATCAATTCTAAGGAATCGGTGAAGGGTATTCCTTATTTGAAGTTTGAAAAGGACTGCATTTGTGGTGTGTGCCAACTTGGAAAACAAACTAAGTCCTCTTTCAAATCAATTAAGGATATCATAACATCTAGGCCATTAGAATTGATCCACATGGATCTTTTTGGACCAACTAAAACTAAAAGTTTAAATGAAAATAGATATGCTTTGGTTTTAGTCGATGATTTCTCTCGTTTTACATGGATTTTCTTTTTGGAGTATAAAGATCAAACTTTTTCGCATTTTAAGATTTTTCGAAAAGGGTTGAAAAAGAAAAAGGATTTTGATTTTACGCATAAGAAGTGATAGAGGTGGTGAGTTTGTTAACCAACTCTTTATGACTTATTGCGATGAAAATGGAATTAAGCATGAAATGTCATGTCCTATAACTCCACAACAAAATGGAGTAGTTAAACGGAAGAATAGAACACTTCAAGAAATGGCTAGACTATGATAAGTGAATACGGGCTCCCTCGATTGGACCCCATGACGGCCGACCGAGCGGTCGACCGACTGACTGACCCAAACTCTCAGTTTGGGACGGTCGACCGGGCGGTTGACCGGAGTCAGCCAACGGTCAGAAAATTTTGAAAACCGGTTGATCGGCCGGTCGACCGTGAGTGATTTTTCTGCCAAACGGCTAGTTTTTTAAACATGTTTTAAAACGTGGTTTTAATTTTAAAACGTGGTTTTAGACTGATTTTTGGTCATATTCTTCCTGATTAGTCAAAATAATCATTTACCCTTTAATCTCTACCTAAATCCTATAAATAGAGGTGGTTGGGGTTGAGGAGATTTACAACAATATTTGCAAAGAAATCAAAGTTTGAGTATTCTTGAAAGAAGTTTTTACTCTCAGTTTTTATGCTCTAATCACTGATTTTACTCTGAAGTTTTTGAATCAAATCTCTCTTCTACTTTGTTTTATTTTCACTTACAAACCTTGAGCTTCAATCCTACATATTATTCTCTAGAGTTTTGTAAAGAAAAGTTTTTCAGAAGAGAGTTTGTGGTCTTTTGATCACCAAGTGATTATTGTACTTGTGGCTACACTACCTCTGGACTAAAGGAGTGTGATTGAGGAGTTGGGTACTCCCTAGTGATTGTAATCCTTTGTAGAATTTCTAATGGATCAGAAATCTTTCTGGGTGAAGGCGGGGATGTAGAGCTAGGTGCTCGAACCTCGAAACAAATCTCTGTGTTTGCGATTGGTTTACTTGTGTTTCTTACTCTCTATTCATTCATTCTTATATTGTCGATCTATACTCTCACAACAAGATTACATTGCGCACCTCAAACTCTTATTTAGAGGAATCACGAGGAAGAAGTTCAGAGCCCTTCATGGGATATCCAGCTTCTAATCTTTCTTTGAGTGATCATTGCATGATCTCATTTTTAATTTGTGCATTGATTAGCATTTTCACCTATTAACCCCCCTCTAGGTGATTTCAATATACATCATTTTAGTGGGTTATATTAGAGAGGTTTCTGATGGGTTCCTCCGAACTCCATGCAAATTAGATTGGGCCACATTTCGTGGACCAATCAGACCACCACCGGAACCACGACCTTAAGGTAATATTTTCTTCCCTTTCTTCTTTTTCATGCATCTATGCATTAATTCATACATTGAGGACAATGCATGAGGTAGGTGCGGCGGAAAGTTCTAACATAACTTAGATTTTTCTTTTATTATTTAAAAAAAAATATTGACATTTTCTTCACTTTTTAAAAAAACTTTTTCAAAATAGAAACAATAATTGACATATTTTTTGTAAGAAATTAAGTCAATTTTAAGGAATATCAGAATCATAATTAGGATTTTTTATACTTGGTCAAAATAAGATTATTTGTTTAATTTTCAAGGTTAGGAAGATAATTTGGAAAAGTAATTTAGTCTTGATTTTTACCTTGATGATATATGCATACTTTATACACTTACACACTTAGGGTTTAAAAACAAAAATTTTTATGCCTTATTTTAAAAAAAAAGAAAGAAAAAGAAAAAGGAAAATATAAATAAAAATCCACTGATTAAGCTGAGTGTTTGTGCCTCATAGAGCATAAGTATTCACGCATAAAAGCGGTTTATATAATAAAATCCTTAGTTTTGTGGCCTTATTTGCTCGAGTTCTTAAGTCCATGGGGTATTTTCTCATCCGGTGCCCTAAGACCGTTTGGTTTGAGAGTCACGATTAAAGGCTCGTTACATGGGCAGATTATAAAGCCTAATAGAACTAAGGAATAATATTACCAAAAAATAAAAAAAATAAAAGAGAAAAAAATAATAAGGCATAAGAGTTAGAGTTAAAGAATCTCGAGTCAAAATTTCACGGTTACAAAGGTGCATATGACTTAGGGTAAAATAATAGATTAAATGAGAAATACAGTTTGACTCCATGCCTTGGTTGATAAATAAGTTTTTGAATTAAGACTAAGCTTAAGAATGAAAAGCTCGGTTTTCCTATAACTTATAGATTACTTGAACTCTTACAACAATACCTCAAATATTTTCGCTCTTTTCAAAATGCTTTTCAAAAATACTAATATATTTTTCTTTCTTTATGGATTTTGTGGGTGTAATCCACTGTAAACCCTCACGAGACAAAACTCGTCCTCTAGGGGGAACCTAGAGGTTTAACGGCTTGTTGCACATGCTCAGTGCAATCGCGTGACCCGCAAAAGTGGTCTAATAATCTTCGGTTTAGTTTTGTTACTTTGCTCGAGGACGAGCAAAAGATAAGTGGGGGTGTGACTGCACACATTTATTACATTATTCTTTATTATATTTTCACATTTATCTGTAATTAATCTGCTAAATTACTTGTCTTAAATGTCTATTTTGCAGAAGATAATCATTGGGAGAAAAAAGATAAAATCAAATAAATATCAATTAAATTAAGATTTAACTAGATCTATTTGGTTAGAGGGGGATGATCCCAAATCTAGTTAGTTAAATTCAGTTTTTGGTAAATCAAGTGGTTAAAACTAAAGATCAACCGATGATAACGTTAAATACAGAGTCCAAATCCTAAGGGATAAATGGATGAGAGAAGATCAACGGATGAGATGAAGCAATTTTCACTCAGATTCTGACTGGATACATTTTAATATTTGAATCATAACTTTCGCTACCGAATCTCAAATTTAATGATTCAAGATGATCCAAAAAGAGGACTTAAAGGGATACACTTTTAAGTTGATCACTATTTCTAATTCTGTCATTTATATGTTATATTCAGCAATCAATACTCTAACAAGCTGTAGATCAGAACTGAATATCCACATCAAATCAAGCTTGGAGATAAGGGGAGGATTCAAATTCAGAAATAGTCAGCTCCCCTTATCTTTAGACTTATTTCCTTATCCATTTCTATCCTATAAATACCCCACATATTAAAGGCAGAAGGACGACCAATCAGAGAGTAGAATTTAGGCTATACTGTAGTTTGTAACCTAGGTTTTTAGTTTTCTTTTATGTAATTTTTATTTTCTTTATGTAACTGAGAGGAGAGGAGACTTTCATAGAGGAATGAGAATAAGCTTGTACTGAGGGTGACACCGGTGTAAGTAATCTTTTCTTTCATTGTTATTTGAAGCGAATCAAAGTTTTCTTTTCTTTTCTATTCTTTTTTCATTTGCATCCCTCTTTTGTGTTTGTGGATCCAAATGAATCCGATAGACTCGAAGTTGCCTTGCCCTTGCAAGTGCCATTGATGACTTTTGGTGATGGATATCCATTTCTATGGTAGTGTAGTTTGCCCTTTTATTTCATATTGTAAATCAGGAATGGGAAAGATCCTATTTATCATACTTCGCTCGCCTTCAAACAAAGGTACATCGTCGATACGGGTCAAAGGTAAGCAGGCGCGGAAGAGGTAAGTAAGCTTTTTTTAGGTTTTTTTTTTCTTTCTTTAATTCTTTAGTTTAGATCACCAACACCATCCACTCCTAATTCTTTTATCACTCTTTCAATTTCTTTGAATATATCTATTTTTTATTTTCTCCATCTACCACTTTCTTCCTAACTTAAGTTTAACCTATTTTTTCTTTTTCTTTTAAAGAACTAAAAGAAGATCTTTAACCATTCTTTGTAGCATAAAAGAAAACTACTAAACAAGCTTCCATCGCTAGTCTCTCCTTGTGGATCACGACCCGCAAAGTCACTTGCTATCGGGGTAGTATTGAGTACTTGCACTCTTATTCTAAGTTCTAAAATTCTGTATTTTTATGTGCAGGAAAAGCCTCAATCAAGTGTAATTCTCCTTCTCTTTACTTCTTCTCTTTTGTTGTTTTCTTTTCTTACTGATTCTAACTACCTCTTTCATTGTATGGCTAACTAACTACTAACCCACTCATATCTAACAACTTGATTGGTAACCCAAATGAGTCAATAGTGTCAACCAAACGAGAGCTATGATATCTTAAGACAAGGGTTCTAACTCTAACTTACCTACAAAGATTAGCTCACTTATATTTCTTGCTTAACGGGTTTTTGATGATCTTAGATTATAAACCTTGCTTGTCTTTGTAAGTTAGAGATATTCCTATTAATCTTTGCTGATACCATTTGTGTACTTGTTACTTCTCTTATTCTCGCCTTCGATTGGATCTTGATAAGGAAATGTTCAAGTTTTGCCGTGTAATGCTAAGTTAAAGGAAGGACTTTCATTCGGTCTCCAACGTGAATAGTTTCTATGCATAAAGGTTATGCTTGCCTATGATCCATCGTGAGGCTACATCTTCAAGAAGTTAGAGATTAGTTGGAGCACTTAGTAGAAAGTTAGCCATGTGTTTTTACCATTAAGAAAATTCACTTTTACAAACCAATCAAAATAATTCTTGAAACAACACTTGTTTTCAATTCTTTATTTGAAACAAAGAACTTTTTCTTTACTTTGAACAACGAAGTCGCATCAAAACTTCCATCGCTCTCCCTCCTTGTGGATACAACCCGTATAGCCACTTTGCTAGTACAGAAGAATCGCAAAATCAGTGACATCGACCTACATTCCTTACTTATATTTGTGCATGCTTTTTCTGATCAACTAGGTAAAGTACCCTTAAGCCTTTCACTTAGAGAACTTGCTAATTGACTCATCTGGACTTCCAATTTATATATGGCTTGTGTATGGTTGTTCAACATCTGTCCTTGGTTTTGCATGAAGGCGGTTTGGGACTTTAAGAATGCCTCCATACTCTTCTCCAAATCACTGAGTTTTTTCTTTGTTGGTGAGTTTTGAAAAGAAGAAGATGCCGGTTGACTGGGAAAGTTTGCTTGATGATTGGGATGGTGAATATTGTTGGGAAAATTGGGCCTAGATGAATTGTTCGGGCCCCAAGAAAAGTTCGGGTGATTTCTCCAACCGGGATTGTAAGTCTGCGAGTAGGGATTATTTTGCGACCTTGAGTAGGCCGTATTCATGTGCTCTGATAGTACTTGATGAGTTATAAAAAACTGGACACTTTTCAAAAATATAGTTTGGTGCCTGATGATATGAACAACCCGGATTGTGGATCGGTGGTGGGTTGATTTGGTTGACCTTGGCTTGCTCTTTTATATTAGAGCTTCTATTCTTCACATCAGAGTGGCAATCTTAGCTTCAGCAGCTATGAATAATTCTTAGGATAAGATCCCTCCTTTAAAAGCCATAGATTGTTAATTCCTTGGCTTCTCAGAAGCTGGCTCCCATTGAAGGGTTTTCTAAGCTAAATCTTCAAATAGATCCCAACCCTGATTTTCATCCTTTTGCAAGAATCTCCCCTGACACATGGTTTCTAACAAGTTTTTGTTTGATAATCCAAACCATCATAGAGAATCTGGCACTGGCGCGATTTCTCCACAACGTGATGAGAGCATTGGGCCAGGAGATCTTTGAATCACTCTATCTTCAGAATGGTTTGCTCTGCTCTTGGTAAACTGCATGATGTTCTTTCTGATGAGGGCAGTCTTGTGTGTATTGGGTAAATTTCTTCAAGAAAGTCTTGACAAAATCGTCCCACATGTGACTGAGTCACAGCCAAGCTATACAACCATTTCTTAGCTAGATCCTTTAGGGAAAAGGGAATAAAACGTAACCTAACGGCATCGTCCTCCTAACTATGGAATAGCATCATGAGGCATACTTTTCAAATTCCCAAACAAAGAAGTATGCGTCCTCTGATTCTAAACCGTGAAATTTGGAAGAGTGTTGGTGAATTACAGTTTCAACTCCAAATTATTACTGTTCGCTTTAGGAAGTTTTATACAAGATGGGAGTGAAGTTATGATTGGGTAAAATCTATCCTGTAGCAATGCCATCACTGGTTCTAGATGCAGTGAAAAGAAGTGTTTCAGGTTAATCTGAAAGTAACTAGATCACTCAACCACTCTTGCATGTAGTACACCACAAACAACGTATAAACAACAGAACAATCGAAAAGAATAAAAATCAAACAAAATAAGAGAAACAACCAAAAAGCCTAGTCTAAGGCACATTGACCTAGACGACTCCTAACTGGTTGACAACCCAGGGAGTTTGTTACAAGAACCAAACTACCAGCTAATCGGCCAGGAAAGGGCAAAACTCGGTGGGAGGTATCTGGGCGTGAGCCTCAGTCCTTAATTACGCCAAACCATGAATTTTTAGAGGCTTAACCTCTTAATCCTCTTTTCTTAGACACAAATTTCGTCGGAGTATGATTCTTACAATTTCCACCTCGGTTAATCTCTTAATAAATCCAAGATGTCCCTATGGCCAACGTCTGTCAGATTTTAATTAGGCTTGAGATTGTGCGTAAGATGGAGAATTATTTTTGGGCCAAAGAAGAATAATGACATCCCCACCTTATCTTTTTATGGGATTTGCCCTTAAAGTCAATTTTGTGCTTGTGTACAATATACAATAAGATAACACTCAAAGCAATAAATCACCAAAAGTTGTTATTCCTATTCTAAATGATATGCACACGTACCTTTCTCCAACAGTCTTCAACATAAATTTAAATGAATTGAAATGACACATGCCCTAAATGCAAGACTCTAATCGATTTTCAATTTAACAGCCAATGAGTTTCTGTTAAGTTATTACAAGTGTAAAGGTGAAGCATACATGTGAACTAAACATTTTAGAAAGCAATTTTGCGCGATTTTTGGCAACCCTACAGAAGAACTTTTGTTAGTACTTTAATTGAAAAATTCACTTTTACACTATTTTGCTGAGGTTAAATGAATTCTTCATGCAACGTCTTCGTCCACCGATCTTGCTTCCCATTATAGTTAGCTCCTTGGCAAACTTCTCTTACACACAAAAACAAATAAGAATCTTTAGTTTTTGAACAGTAAGGCCGTTCCCTCCCCGACAACGGCGCCAAAATTTGATTGGCAAAAACATGCAAAAAATTAAATAAAGGAGTGAAGGTCGATACTCCTCTTTAATTCTTCTCTCTTGTTTTCTTTTCTTACTCATGTCTAACTAACTCTTTCATTGCATGGCAATTTAACTACTAACCCACTAATCTCTAACAAATTGATTGATAACCTAAATGAGTCAATAGTATCAAACAAGCCTTGTGCAAACGAAAGCTATCACATCTTATGACGAGGGTTCTAATTCTAACTTACTTACAAGTATTCCTTCTTATTTCATGCTAAACGGATTTTTGATGATCTATAGATGTAAATTTTACTTGTCTTTGTCAGTTAGAGATATTCCTATTAATATTTGCCGATACTATTTGTGTACTTATTTCTTCCCTTATTCTCGTCTTCAATTGGATCTTGATAAGGGAATGTTTAAGTTTTTGCCATGTAAAGCTAAGTTAAAGGAAGAACTTTCATTCGATTTCAAGCGTGAATAGTTTCTATGCATAAGGGTTATGCTTGCCTATGATCCATTGTGAAGCTACATCTTCAAGAAGTTAGAAATTAGTGGGAGCACTTAGTAGAAAGTTAGCAACGCATTTTTACCATTAAGAAAATCCCCTTTACAAAACATCAACTAAATCTTTGAAACATCATTGTTTTCTTTTAAATTATTTATTGAAACAAAGATAATTCTTTTTACTTTGAACAAAGAAGCTGCATCAAAGCTTCCATCATTCTCCCTCCTTGTGGATATGACCCGTATAGCTACTTTGCTACTACGGAAGAATCGCAAAAGCAGTAATATGGACCTTCACTCCTTTACTTAATTTTGTGCATGCTTTTTTCCAATCAAATTTGGCGTCGGTGCTGGGGAGGGAACGGCTTTACTGTTCAACACTAAAGATTCTTCTTTGTTTTTGTGTGTAGAAGAAGTACCAAGGAGCTAACTACTACGAGAAGCAAGACTGGTGGCCAAAGACCATTGCACGAGGAATTCATTTGCCCTCGGAAAATTCATGTAAAAACGAATTTCTCCAATTGACGTACTAACAAAAGATCTTTTGTAGGGTTGCCAAAAATCGCTCAAATTACTTTCTCAAATTTTAAGTTCATTTGTATGATTTACCTTTACACTTGTAATAATTCAACAGAAATCCATTTTTTGCTAAATTGAAAATCGAATAAGACTCATGCATTTAGGGCACGTGTCTATTTCAATTTCTATTGAAGAGTGCTGAAGAAAAGGTACGTGTGCATTCATATAGAATGGGACCAACATTTTGGAGTGATTTATCGCTTGAGTGTTATCTTATTGTGAATATACTATACACTTGCACATTTGACATTAAGGGCAAAATCTCAAATAAACAAGATAAGGTGGGGAATTCACCACCCTTCCTTAGCCCAAAAACCATCTCCAAGTGCACTCACACAACCTAAGCCTTAACTAAAAATTGATAGACGTTGGCCCTAGAGACATCTCGGACTCACTAAGAGATTAACGGAGGGTGGAAATTGCAAGAACTATACTCCTACAAAATCAGTGTCTAAGGAAAGTGGATTGAGAGGTTAAGCCTCGAAAGCTCCGTGGTTTGGTGTAATTAAGGCCCGTGGCTCACACCCAGATACCTCCCACTGAGTTTTGCCCTTTCCTGGTTGATTAGCTTGTGGTCGAGTTCCTGCAACAACCTCCCCGGAGAGTCGACCAGTTAGGAGTCGTCTAGGTCCAGGTACCTTAGACTAAGGATTGGTGGTTATTTTTTTGTTTGTCTTTTATTCTTTTCGATTGTTTGTTGTCTATAAGTTGTTTGTGGTGTGCTGCATATCCTGTAACTTTCAGATTAACTAGAAACACTTCTCTATCCTTGCATCTAGAACCAGTGATGGCATCGCTACAGGACAGGTTTTACCCAATTAAAACCTCACTACCATCTTGTATAAAACTTCCTGAAGCGAATTGTAATAACTTCGAGTTAAAGTCCCAATTCATCAACACTCATTCAAAGTTTCATGGTTTAAATCAGAGGACGCATATTTCTTTGTTAAGGAATTTGAAGAAGTATGCCTTATGATGCGTATTCCCAGCTGAGAGATGATGCCGTCAGGTTACGTTTCATTCCCTTTTCCCTAAAGGACCTAGCTAAGAAATGGTTGTACAATTTGGCTGAAGATTCAGTTACAACGTGGGATGATTTCGTTAAGGCCTTCTTGAAGAAATTCTACCCAATTCACAAGACTATCCTCATCAGAAAGAATAACATGCAGTTTAGGCAAGAACAGAGCGAATCATTCCAGAGATGCTTTGAACAATTCAAAGATCTCCTGGCTTAGTGCCCTCATCATGGTGTAGAGAAATGGCGTCAGTGCTAGATTCTCTATGAAGGTTTGGATTATCAAACGAAAACTCTATTAGAAACCATGTGTCAGGGAAGGTTCTTGCAAAAGGATGAAAATCAGGGTTGGGATTTGCTTTAAGGATCTAGCTGAGAAAACCCTACAATGGGAGCCAGCCTCAGAAAAATGAAGGAATTCACAATCTATAACTTCAAAAGGAGGGCTCCTATCCTTAGAATCATCCAAAGCTGTTGAAGCTAAGATTGCGACCCTGATGAGGAGAATAGAGGCTCTAGAAACAAAAGAGCCAGCCAATGTCAACCAAATCAACCCACCACCAATTCACAATCCGGGTTATTCATACTTGATTGAGGCAAAACCTGCACATAAAAATAAAGAATTTTAGATTAAGAATGAAGATGTGCAAGTGCTCAATTCTTACGCTATAGCAAGTGGCTATGCGGGTCGTGATCCACAAGGAGGGTTTGCGATGGAAGCGTTCAAAGTTTTTGTTGAAATCTTGTGAAGAAAAATGAAAGTTCTTCTTTGTTTTTAAGAAAGAAAATGAAAACGAGTTATGTAGTTAAAAAGAAAGCGAAAGAATAGAAAGTGGAGAAAACTAGAATGATTATGTAAGAATGATTATTTACAAAGAAATGGGAAAAAAGAGTGAAAACGATTTGAAAGATGTGGTGAAAGAAATCGTGTTGGCGATCTATACTAAAGAAATAAAAGAAAAGAAAGAAAGAAGAGTGAAGAAGACTTACCTAGTTTGATTGATGACTTACCTGGAAACCTTTGCATGTTCTACTTGCTTTGGAGGCGTTCAACGCATAGGTCATAGGATCGAGCTCAGTCCCCGTACGCATTAGGTCATCAAGACGAGCAAGAATAAGGTGATACGGATCTTGAGGAGGAGAACATCACCATGAATCATCGTTGGCGCTCACAAAGACTTTGTTAGACTTATGCTTCTGGCTTCACTTGCAAACTCATCAAAAACAAAGGAGGTAAATTATAAAGAGGAAGACAAAAGAAAATACGAACATAAAAAGAAGCTTTTACCTTTATTACTTACAGAAATAATGGAAGAAAGGAGGAGGGTACATCGGTGTCACTCTCAACATAAGCCTCTCTCTTACTTACATGAATCTTCATCTAACCTAAGCTTACATACAATTACATAAAAAGAAAAGAAAAACCTAAACTAAGAAATGGAAAACTAGGCTAAATCTTATCTCTGCATGGTCGTCCCATTTTCAGCGCAAATACTGCCTTTTTATAGGCAAAAACCCAACGTGCAGGATCTCGGGGAGATCGGGTTTTATCTTGGGTTGGATTTGCAGTTCAGCTCCGAGATTTTGAAGAAATGGCCATTGATCTTTGCCTCAACTGATCGATTCTGAGAGGATTCTTCTCAACCGATTTTCACCTCTTGATTTTGCTCTGATTTACTGAGTGCGAATTAACTCTGATTTAATTCAGAATTTTGGTGGGCTTTGGGCTCATTTCTCTTCATCTCCTTAAAGAATGGGCCGCAAATAAATTAAACAAATAATTAGGACAATGCAGATTTTATTCTATAATAAGTATGGAGATATGATACTAAATATGCAACATTAGCCACCAATCACACCCCATACCTATCTTTTGCTCGTCCTCGAGTAAAACAACTAAACTATACTAAGGATTATTAGACCACTTTCGCAGGTCACGCGATTGCACTGAGCATGTGCAACAAGCCGTTAAACCTCTAGGTTCCCCTAGAGGACGAGTTTTGTCTCGTGAGGGTTTTCAGCGGATTACACCCACAAAATCCATAAAGAAAGGGAAACAAAGAGTTAGTATTTTCGAAAAGCATTTTGAAAGAGAAAAATATTTGAAATATAATTGTAAGATTTAAGTAATCTATAAGTTATAGGAAAACTGAATTTTTCATTCCTAAACTTAGTCTCCATTCAAAAATTATTATCGATCAAAGTAAGGAGTCAAATTGTACTTCTCATCTAGTCTATTACTTTACCCTAAGTCATATGCACCTTGTGACTGTGAAAATTTTGACTAGGGTTCATTAACTCTAACTCTTATGCCTTATTTATTTATATATACTTTTTTTTGTGGTATTATCCTTAGTTCTATTAGGCTTTCTAATCTGCCATGTAACGAGCCTCTAATCGATGACTCCCAAACCAAACGGTCTTAGGGCACCGGGTGAAAAAAACACCCCAAGGACTTAAGGACTCGAGCAAACAAGGCCACAAAACTAAAGATTTTATTATATGAACCCCTTTTAGGCGTGAATACTTATGCCTTATTAGGCACAAATACCCTGCTTAATCAGAGGATTTTTATATATATATTTTTCTTTCAAACTTATCTAATCATCTTTCGCATAAATACTAAGGCTTGCTTAGGCCAAAGCACCGAGCTAATCAATAATTAGATTTGTTTCTCTTTTTTTTCTTTTTTTTCTTTTTATCTTTTCTTTTTTTATAAGCATAAGAATCTTTGTTTTTTGAACCCTAAATGTGTAAGTGTATGAAGTGTGCATATTTCATTAAGGTAAAGATCAAGACTAAATTACTTTGATAAATTATCTTCCTAACCCTAAACATCAAACAAATAATCTTATTTTGACCAAGTATAAAAAATCCTAGTTTGGATTTTCCTATTCCTTAAAATTAACTTATTTCTTACAAAAAATATGTCTAAATATTGTTTCTATTTTCAAAAAGTTTTTTAAAAGCAAAGAAAATGTAAATTATTTTTTTTTATAAAAAGATAAAACTAAGTTATGTTAGACCCTCCCCCCACACCTATCTCATGCATTGTCCTCAATGTATGAATTAATGCATAGATGCATGAAAAAACGAAAGGGAAGGAAAATATTACCTTAAGGTGGTGGTTCCGGTGGTGGTCTGATTGGTCCACGAAATGCGGCCCAATCAACTTTTCGTTGGGCTCGGAGGAACCCACCAGAAATTACACTAATATACCCATTAAAATGATGAATCCATAAAGGATTTTATTAAGTATTTGACCCCATCTAATTTCCAAATTTCATAATTAATTTCGGAGTCAAATTTATCAATCACCTCGTCCCAGAATGGAGTGTGAAAAGATAGAATGATTGACTTGGACTCAGGAAGTACAGGAACTAATACCGACTCAGGAAGGTGACTTAAGTCAAGTAAAGGTTCAAGAGTCGAAATAGGTTCAGGAATTGGGTCCAAGTCAAGAAAGTGAAACTCAAGTCCACATTTATTTTCCAACATGGAATGTGACTTAATATTGGTGATTCAAGTTCAGGAATGATAGGTGGGGGAATCAAAACCGACTCTAAAATATTACTCAAGTTTGGTAACAAAATAGGAGTCAATATTGATTCAGAAAGTTGAACTGAATCACAGATTTGAGAATCTAGGTCACATATTTCATTAAGTTCATATCAAAAAAATGAGAACTTGCCATTTGTCAATAGGATTTTCAAAAGTGTAAAACTGGTCAAGTTCAATATGATCATCAAGAATGGGTGATTCAATTTCATGATGAATTGGCACAGGATTCAATGTTAACTCAGAAAAAAGATTGAAATCAGGTGAAGACACCGGAGTCATTATTGAATCAGGAAGTAAAATTGAATCATTAAAGTTGAAGTTCATGATCATATTCATTTTCAAGTTCGATTTCAGGCAAGGGATACTTGTCAAACTATCAATATCATTTGGAGTCTGAGCAAGTTCAAATGATTGTTCTGAAATGGACCTTGATTTCAAAACTACATGACTCTTTGGCTCTAAAAGAATGGTTGTGACATCAGAACTGGTCAAACGGTGGGAACGTAGAGATTCGACCATCATATCTATGTCACGATTACGAGCGTTTGAGCCTGAGTCATGGCTTCAAGCATCTTTTCATAGTTGATGGGTTCATTGTCTTGTTGAAAAGATGAAGAGTTGTTTTTGGAATTGGTGGTGAAATTGTGAGTCCATCAGATTTTTGGATTTTTGTTGGACTCACGTATACTCATTTCCAAAATTGATGGTCTTTTATTTTGGACTGGTTGATCTGAGTATGAATTTTGGAAATATTGTGGACTAGGTAGAGAAGGAGGACAAGTTGGTTGAAAATTTGACTCGGGTAGGTGAATCCCCACTGACTCTGTGAGAGTTGAAATCATTATGGAAATTAAGTTATAAGCTTGGGGACATGGGTTTATTGATCGAATAAGACCAATCCGGCACACTAGGTTGGTTAAAGTTATGATATGCCGGGCTGGTAATATCCGAAAATGAAGTCGGTGTGTAATATGGATTATTATTGAAGCTGGAAAATATTATTATAAGCCATATCACACAATAGAATACAAATAAAAAGAAAGAAAGAAAAAACAACACATAAGCAAACAAATAAAAGAAAAAAAATTCTAACTAAGTTAGGGTAGACCTATGACCTAGACGACTCCTAACTGATTAGACTGTCTACGGGAGGTCTAATGTAGACTTTGACCACAAGCGAATCAGCCAGGTCAGGGCAAGGTTGGTGGGAGGTTTTCCGTCAAAAGACGTTCCTTAATTAAATAACCACCAACCTTCGGGCTTTCGGCCCTTAATCCCTTTCCTAGACACTAATTTTGCAGGAGTCAAAATTCCAACACCTTTCCCCCTTAGGATAATCTCCTAATTGAGTCCGAGATGTCCCTAGGCCAACGTCTACTCATTTTAGTTAGGGTCAGGTTAGTGAGTGCTTGGAATCTGATTTTTAGACTAAGGAAGGGTGATTAAATCCCCACCTTATCTTGTTAATGGGTGGTGCCCTTAAAATCAATTTGTGCAAGTGTACAAGATATGTAAATAAGATTCACTCAAAGCAATAAAAATCAACCAAGAGATGAGTCCTATTCTACATGCAATGCGAACGTACCTTGCTCCAGCCTCTTCAACAGTAAAAAATAAATGAATTGAAAGACACGTGCCTAAAATGCAAACGTCTAATCATTTTTTAACTTTTCAACAAACGTTTTACTGTTGATTTATTAGTAGGTTTATGGTGATGGCAAATAGGAAATAAAGTTTCAGGAAACTAGAATTTGCAAAGCAAGAAGCCCTGCAAAAAGACAATTAGTAGTCAACTCCTTTTTGCCGCGGATCCGCGGCTTTGGCCGCGAAACGCGGCAAATCAGAGGGCCCTTGGTCTCTGCTTTCTAGAGCAGAGGCCCAAGACCACTTGTATGTTACTGCGATCTTAATTTCCTGCTTTGCTTGCCCTGTAACCTGCAACAGAGAAGAAATTCGTTTTAGTTCCAATTTTTTTTTAATAAAAATCAGATTTCAATAAAACGTTACCTCCCCCGCAACGGCGCCAAATTGATTGAGGCAAAACCTGCAGATAAAATAAAGAATTTTAGATTTAAGAATGAAGATGTGCAAGTGCTCAATTCTTACAGCTATAGCAAGTGGCTATGCGGGTCCGTGATCCACAAGGAGGGTTTGCGATGGAAGCGTTCAAAGTTTTTGTTGAAATCTTGTGAAGAAAAACGAAGTTCTTCTTTGATTTTAAGAAAGAAAATGAAAACGAGTTATGTAAAGTTAAAAAGAAAGCGGCAGAATAGAAGTGGAGAAAACTAGAATGATTATGTAAGAATGATTATTTACAAAGAAATGGGAAAAAAGAGTGAAAACGATTTGAAAAGATGTGGTGAAAGAAATCGTGTTGGCGATCTATACTAAAGAAATAAAAGAAAGAAAGAAGAAAATGAAGAAGACTTACTAGTTTGATTGATGACTTACCTGGAAACCTTTGCATGTTCTACCTTGCTCTGGAGGCGTTCAACGCATAGGTCATAGGATCGAGCTCAGTCCCCGTTCGCATTAGGTCATCAAGACGAGCAAGAATGAGGTGATACGGATCTTGAGGAGGAGAACATCACCATGAATCATCGTTGGCGCTCACAAGACTTTGTTAGGCTTCACTTGCAAAGTCATCAAAACAAAGGAGGTAAAGTAGAAAGAGGAAGAAAAAAGAAAATACGAACATAAAAAGAAGCTTTTACCTTTATTACTTACAGAAACAATGGAAGAAAGGAGGAGGTACATCGTGTCCACTCCTCAACATAAGCCTCTCTCTCTTACTTACATGATCTTCATCTAACCTAAGCTTACATACAAATTACATAAAAGAAAAGAAAAACCTAAACTAAGAAATGGAAAACTAGGCTAATCCTATCTCTGCATGGTCGTCCCATTTTCAGCGCAAATACTGCCTTTTATAGGCAAAAACCCACGTGCAGGATCCCGGGGAGATCGGGTTTTATCTTGGGTTGGATTTGCAGTTCAGCTCCGAGATTTTGAAAAATGGCCGTTGATCTTTGCCTCAATCGATCGATTCTGAGAGGATTCTTCTCACCGGTTTTCAACTCTTGATTTTGCCTTGATTTACTGAGTGCGAATTAACTCTGATTTAATTCAAATTTTGGTGGGCTTTGGGCTCAATTCTCTTCATCTCCTTAAAGAATGGGCCTGCAAATAATTAAACAAATAATTAGGACAATGCAGATTTTATTCTATATAAGTATGGAGATATGATACTAAATATGCACATTAGCGACCAATCAAACTGTCAGGCACCGAACCATGTTTTGAAGAGTGTTTCTATTTTCCAGACTCAGCAAGTATAGCTGGAACACATGAATGTGGCCTACTCACGCCGCAACACAATCCGTACTCTCAGACGTACAATCCTTGTTGGAGAAATCACCCAAATTTCTCTTGGGCCCATAACAATTCTCCCAGGCCAAAATTTTCTAATAATTTTCACCAACCCACTCATCAAACAA
>JAVJIF010030238.1:0-165133 GCA_038442645.1 Agave tequilana
TTTTCTCTTGGACCCAAAATGAAACTGCTGAATAGACAGATACCCGGGTTAAAGTCAAAGATGTGGAAATCAATTCGGAAAATGCCGGAATCGTCCGAAATTCAAGTATCTCGGATCGACTCGAAATAATTATCAAAAATCAATAATAATATATAAAGACCAATAGTGAAATCCGTTTGAAGAATACTTTATAGTTTTGAAACTAAAATCCTGGAATCAGCTACCTACCGACTCCGAAAGAATTTTCATAAATCATAAAATTCTCAGAAAAAGAATGTAAATAAGAAATATGATTCTAAGTAATTATGTCTAAAGGATCATCATGAAATTCCAAACAATTTGAGAATTAAAAATCCAGGAACGGTCAGCGGCACTGGCCGACACCGGTTTTGAAGAAATTCATTTTAATTCCAGAAAATCTAGGAAATCATGGAAAACCTAATATATGGAAAATAACGTTTAAAACTGAAATCGGTCAAATCTACATATCAGAAAGACTAGATCGAAGAATAATACTATGATCGGGCCCTCGGTTCGACTAGGGCTGACTCCGAGTCCACGAATCAATCCAAGACAAAACAATCATATAAGGAATTCATAAAAACAGCATAATACAGGAAACAAGTCGAAAAATACGATCGAAAATCTGAATACGCAACTAAGTACGTATTCCGGGAACGGGGTATTACAATCCACCCACCTTACAAAAAATTGCGTCCTCGCAATTTCGTTAAGGGGATAAATTGAACACGAAGGGGACAAGGGCACGAATAAGGCTTCATAAAACCAAAACAGAGAATAAGATAAACACAAGAAGGACTAGAATGACAATGATAGAATGACAATGGAAAAATATTAAGAAAGATAACCAACTCAAATACAGAAATGGGGTAGTGGTTACCATGATATTCTAACGCTCCTGATCTGGATACTGGTTTTCCCACTCTGCTGCATCGCCTGAGGTCTCTGCTGCCATGAAGTGAACTTGGCCTCTGCCCTGATCTGCTCTGGCTCTCATTCTCTCTGCTGATGATCATACCGTTGGGGTGGAAATGGAAATCTTCGATCAACAGGTTCAGGGTTCCTCCTCAGTGGTGGCGCTGGAAGTGCTGGAGCTGGACGTGCTGGAGCTGGAAGAGCTGGTCTGACTGGTGCCGTATGCTCAAACTTTCTGTACCGGCAATCCCTGAGTGCATGACCTCTTGCCCCACATGCCAAACATAATCCATTGGCCACCCGACAATCTCTCTTATAGTGTCCGGGCCTGTGGCAGAAATTGCATGTGATCTGAGGAAGAGGAGTTTGGAATGGTCTCTTCATCATCGGGCCCTGGGTTGCCCTATCCGCATCCCCTCATCCATCATCAACTCAAAAGGCCTCTTCTTGGCTTGGCTCTTCATCTGATTCTCCTTCTTCTTCTCCAGTCCACGCTCTACTTCTCGAGCTATGGTGAGAACCTCTGAATATGTCTTCAGCTGTTGGGGCATCAAGAATACTTGTAGGTCCATCTGTAATCCCTGCTGAAATCTGCTTGCCCGCTTCTCTTCATCCGTCACCATATACGGGGCAAAGCGGCTCAATCTGAGAAACTCCGCGGCATACTCATCCACGGACTTACTCCCCTGCCGAAGTCTGATGAATTGCTCTTCCATGTCCTTCTGGGCTGTGACAGGGAAGAATCTGCTGTAAAAACTCTTGGAGAAGGCGTCCCAAGTGACAGGCTTCTCCAATCTGGCCTCCTCTGCTAGCCACCAAGTCCTGGCTATATCCTTCAGTTGAATCTTGGCAACCTTAACTTGGTTCTCCTGTGGAACTCTGGCTGCATTCAGCAAGTCTGAAGTGTCGGTCAGCCATTGCTCAGCCTCCAAGGGTTTCTCTCCACCCGTGAATATGGCTGGCTGCAGCCTCCTGAAGTCTGAAATGTTCCCCGGCCTCTGTTCCTTAGGTGCTGCCATCTCTTGCCGGAGAAGCTCGGTCTGCTGTTGCTGATTCTCCATCATCATCTGGATAACCCTCAATATATCCACATTCTCTCCCGCTGCTCCATTCGATGCTGATCCAGAGTTGCTACGACCCGATCTCCTCTCCATACTAGGATGGCTAAAGATAACTGGAAGGAGTTGGAAAAATGGAAGGATTTCAGGATATGAAGGAAGAAATCTAGGAGGACTAAATGTAGAATCAAGAAGGACTAGATAACTTTGTACATTGTAGTTGGCAATAGCAAACTACTAGAATTTGCCACTTGCTTGTACTATAGGTGGGAGAGCCTAAGCTCTGATACCAACCTGTAACGCCCCGATTCCACGAATACGGGGACGTCACTGCGGCGTATATACGTAGGTCAGAGAGTGCCCCCACGTATATACGCTAAGCATAAAGTACAACAAGAAAGGATCAGAGTGCAACACAAAGCGTGGTATACACACATATGCCAACATAAAGGTACAGATACAAAGTCATCACAGTATGATAAACATTACATATTACATATGTCTTTTATCATAACAAGTCCAAAAGTCAAATATACAATAAGAAGACAAAATGCTCACGAGTAGGATGAAGATCCCGTGAGTCAAAAGGAGTCAGGTGCAAGGAACTGGAGCCAAGATGCCTGCTCGCTAAGGAGAGCTCGATCTACGGTGGACAACTCCACTTCGATCCAAGCTCCGGAATCTGAATATGCAAATCCAAGGAATCAAGACATATAACAATAAATGAGCTACAGCCAAGTGGCTAAGAGACATGAATATGGTTAGAACACAAGTATGGAATATAAGGACAGGTATTAACATAATCATAAAACGGAAAATACAAGTAAAGCTGATTACAAGCAAAAGTGATTGTATATGCTTAAGTCACGGTCCCATGAGACTAATACATCGAGGGAATAATCCAAACAAGGAAACCCTCATCTATATACCGTTATCTCATGCCACGGTAATCCCAAGCATATAGAATCAGAGTTGCAAACTATATGATAGTCAAAAAGGAATGCATAACAAGAATGACAAGGATCATGACAAGATCAAAACCGGAATCATCACTGGAATCATAACAAGTAAAGTAGGAGTCACAATATAACATGAGTCATAACAGGGACTATGACATGAAACAATAATCATAACAATAACCATAATTGAGCCTATTATTATTATTACTCGTCTGACCCATATATCTCGGTATGTGTCTCGGTATCGATCCCAACTCACATACATCCATATATAAGAAAGTCGAGGGTCGTTGTCGGAAGTAGATGGAGAACTGATAACACTTCTTATAGTAGTTTCCATACACCTGGAACCGGTTTGGAGGCCCAAGTCCCCCTAACAGTCATCTAATGTGGGCCCAAGGTCCCACTAACAGTTATCTACTATATTTCGTCCCCCTACTATAAGCAAGGTATCATTCCGGCATCCATCACTTCCACCCATACCCCATACAAGTTGTAGCTTATTAAGGATTATCAGTTTACGGGAATAAGTGAACATAACAGTAATAACCCTACAGATTCAAGAGGTGGCCCCCACGGATTCAAGAGGTGGCCCCCACCGTGTGGTGTGGCACTTTGTTCCATGTGGCACTTTGCTCTGAGGGAAAGGATTCTAGAGGTGGCCCCCACCGAGTATGGTGTGGCACTTAGTTCCATAAAACAAGGCAGGGTTCCCGTAAACACGATAATCATAAAGTCAAGTGTATCATGCTTGGTTTAAGAGATAGCATGACAAGGTGGTAATATATAACAAGCAATAAAACATAACGAAGAATTAATAATTGGCCGGGTCACTCATGACCTAACAAGAGGGTCTAACAAGGTAGTGGTATGTCAGTTGGTCAGGTGATAACATATTAGGTGTCATGTGATATACATGTGTTAAAAGGAAATAGATAACTGACAAGGCTGTATTAAGGTAAGGCAAGTGGAAACATAAAAACAACTTAGGGTTCAACGACCTCAAAGGGTCTGCCACGCATGCTATAAAATAAGGAAGCAATAGTATCACGGCAAGGTACAAGTATAAGAATGAAACAAGCAATTACAGGGCAATACATAAACATAGAATTATGGAGTAACTAGAAGTAATATACACCAAGTAACGAGTCATGAAGTACTGTATACAAATACCTGAACCAAGCATAAGATCCAAAGTTTAGATAGGAATCAACTAGAACAATCAGACAAAGTTAGTCGACTAGGTCAAGAGAGTAGTCGACTAATAGAAGGGTTAGTCGACTAACAGTAGGGTACAGTCGACTAAAACTGTGTAACAGAGAGTTGGGTTTCTGATTCAGGAAATGTTAGTCGACTAGGGTCAAGGGAGTAGTCGACTAATAGAAGAGTCAAGTCGACTAACAGATACTTAAGTCGACTAAGTCTGTGATACAGAAAGTTGGGGTTTTCTGGTTCAGGAAGGGTTAGTCGACTAGGTGGATTCAGGAGTCGACTAATAGTGATTCCCAGAGAGTTGAGATTTGTTTCCAGGGAAGATTAGTCGACTAATATTTGGGGTAAGTCGACTAATACTGTGTTTTCCAGAAAACTAAGTTTCAGCTAAGTGTTCTAGTCGACTAGCTCCTAGGTTAAGTCGACTAATCGTGGTCGTGAGCAGAGTACAGAACTGAATCTAGGGTTTGGGTTTGATGGCCTAAAAATGTGACTTTTATGTTATGTGTGTACAAGATATGAGGGTATAAGTACAATAGGAAGTGATCAAGTCTTGGTGAGTAAAGATACTCACTTGGATGGTTTAATTGGAGCTTGATCCAAGGAGGGGATGATGGCTTCAATCCACAATTAGTTGTTGCTTGAGATGGAGAAGGTGATCTTGGTGTTGCTTTGGGAGTTGGAGGTTGAAGATGAAGTCTTGACGATGCCCTAGATGAAGCCCTTGAAGTCTTGAGAGGGAGGAGGGATCTTGGTGAAGAGGATTTCTCTTTTGGTGAAGTGAGGAAGAAAGTGGAGTGAAGTGTAAAGGGAAATTATATATATGATTGGGATTTTGTAAAGGGGGTGAAATAAGGTAGATGTGATGGGGTTTTTGCAAAAAAGGGGAGGGGGTGAGGTGTCCCTCACCTGGCCACTTGGCCGGCTATGGGAGAGAGAGAGAATGAGTGGGATTAGATGGAAAGTGAGTGGGAAATGAGGTGGAAATTGGAGAAGGTGGGAAATCGGAAAATTGGGATTTTGGAAAAGCTTTGATTTGTGGAGGAAGGAAAGGAATAGGAAAAGGAAGGAAATGAAATGATAAAGAGATATTTTCTCTTGGACCCAAAATGAAACTGCTGAATAGACAGATACCCGGGTTAAAGTCAAAGATGTGGAAATCAATTCGGAAAATGCCGGAATCGTCCGAAATTCAAGTATCTCGGATCGACTCGAAATAATTATCAAAAATCAATAATAATATATAAAGACCAATAGTGAAATCCGTTTGAAGAAATACTTTATAGTTTTGAAACTAAAAATCCTGGAATCAGCTACCTACCGACTCCGAAAGAATTTTCATAAAATCATAAAATTCTCAGAAAAAGAATGTAAATAAGAAATATGATTCTAAGTAATTATGTCTAAAGGATCATCATGAAATTCCAAACAATTTGAGAATTAAAAATCCAGGAATCGGTCAGCGGCACTGGCCGACACCGGTTTTGAAGAAATTCATTTTAATTCCAGAAAAATCTAGGAAATCATGGAAAACTAATATATTGGAAAATAACGTTTAAAACTGAAATCGGTCAAATCTACATATCAGAAAGACTAGATCGAAGAATAATACTATGATCGGGCCTCGGTTCAGACTAGGGCTGACTCCGAGTCCACGAATCCAAATCCAAGACAAAACAATCATATAAGGAATTCATAAAACAGCATAAATACAGGAAACAAGTCGAAAAAATACGATCGAAAATCTGAATACGCAACTAAGTACGTATTCCGGGAACGGGGTATTACACCCTAGATAAGGGTTGAGGTGTTATATGAAGCTCTCGTGGTTAAGTATAAGTGAGGCACACACAAACAAACCAAGCATATAATATGAATAGGCAATATGAATATATGCAAGGCACAAATGCAAGCAAATAAGATATGACAATATGAATCAATGCACAACACAAAATAAAGAGAGAGAGTTAGAGTCAATGGATTAAACGCAAACACAAAGATATATTTCGAGGTTCGAGCCCCTAGCTCTACGTCCCCGCCTTCACCGAGAATGATTTCCAATCCACTAACTTGTCCACCGAGGACTTCCACCGAGGGAACCTCCACCGAGGAGGATTTGTACAAGCGGGAGTACCGAACTCCTCTCTCAAACACCAACCTCCATCGAGGCTATACAATCACAATCCACCTCACCAAGAGGGATACAAACAATCACCAACTCCACCTCTCACTAGAGGGAGCAAACCAACAACCTCAACCTCTACCAAAGAGGGAGCAACCAACAAGGGGTTTTTACAAGTGGTATATCTCAACCACAAACCTTTTCTCTTTTTTCACAAAACAAGATCCTAATAGAATAGGATAGATGATAAGCTCAAGTGTGGAAAACAAGTGTTTTGGAAATCAAATAACAAAGAAAAAACTACTTGGGAAATCTCTTGTAAATGATAGAAATGAAAATCCAAATCAATATCCCAAAAACCTAGTTTTCTTTGATTTTCTAAAACCCTAAACACAAATCAAATTGGAAGTTTAAAACCCAAAAAACACTTTTGAAAACTTGGAAATAAACTCTGGAGAAACACTAATTTTTCTTTCTTAAAAATCTTATCAAACTCCCAAGAAATGGGGTATAAATAGCCCTCTCCAATAAACTAGCCGTTGGCTGATTTTTCAGCCAGCACGGCTGGCGGTCGACCGCACGGTCGACCGCCAACGGTCGTTTTTTCGACCGTTGGAGGAATCCGGTCGACCGGCCCAATGCCAGGCCCAGACGTGCACAGGCTGTGCACGTCGGTCGACCGCCCGGTCGACCGGCTCCTGGGTCGGTCGACCGTGCGATCGACCGACAGAGCCTGTCAGGCACTGTTCTGGGTCAGAAACTGGTTTTAAAAATATTTTAATAAATCCCATAAAACTTCTAAAATTTCACAAAAATAGTTTTATCATTTTACATTGATATATAAACTTGTGTTAAAATTTCAACACAAATTTCAAACATTTTGGACTATTTTTTTGTCTTATAAATTTTGTCAAAAACTAAAAACTGTATTTTACCAAACTTAGATTTTTCAATACATGAATAGGAAAGTCAAAATAAGTTTGTCTAGGAAGTTAAGCATGCATGTATAGAATGAATCTACTATACATAAACCAATTAAACTTGTTTTGATCTACTATTCATGAAAATAAATATCGGTTAAGCCAAAAACCAAAAAACCAATATCCAAACATAAAACGTGTGTGTATTGTGCACTTGAGCATATCAACTATCTAATCTTTACAAATGGATCTAAAACACAAACTAAACTAGGATACCTAAGTCTTCTTGACGATCTTCCATCTTCAAGTCGACCCGATCCAAAACGTGATCCACCGAGCTTGACTCTAACGAGTGCTATGTATGATCTTGATGCTCGGGCTCTGTAATCACCATGTGAAAGCTTTCAAACTCTTTTGTTGAAGCTAATCACTAACTAATATCTTGATTAATGATCTGAAACTAAAATCACAAGATTATTAGTAAACATAACTACATGAGTTAATCATCATCAAAACTAGAGTGGAAGGCCTCTGGGCCAACACTCCTCACATAAGCAATAATGTGCTTTGAGTTTACCATTGCCAAATAACTTTCTTAGCTTCCTTGCCCGCGCGCGCACACATTCATTCAGGATTTTCTAATCTCTCAAGAATGAACATTGTTTCTCTATTTCGTATGATTTTGATTACTTGTTTCCTCTTTTTGGTTAGGGCCTGTGTTTGCAATTAGCAAGTTTGCATTCTATTGTTTTAAGGATGGATGATAATCTATGGATTCAGGAATCCTGGGATAAGTCAAATGCAAACATGCAATGGAATTGGGATTCCAAATCCAATGTCAGAATTATTTTGTTGACTGTAAACAAACAGGCCCCAAGTGAAAAGGATAATCTCTCTGCTTCTATTAAGTTTCAACTTTACAGTTCAGTTAAACAAAAATGAGCTTTTGATAATAAACCAATCCTAGCAAACTACTAGAACCTGATAAAAGTTTGAATGAAGCACTAGACCAATTTTAGGGCAGAAAAGAATTGAGGCCACTCACATTGGCAATCAGAAATTTTACCTTCAAGGTGACTTCAACTTCCAAGTAGTTGACAGCGTAAATAATGTTTTCGAGTTACAAATTATGTTCTATTGAAAAAAACAGTTTGGAGAGTTTGACCACTGCTCTAGATCCATGGGACAACAACATTTTAGGATATTCTGCACGGAGGAAGAAATATACAAGTTAAATGGTTATATTCTGAAAGTCTTTGTAATTAACCTTGGCACCATAAACGGCCTCCTTGTTGCTCGGTTCACATGTTCTTCGGTCAGCAGATTCAAGCCTATCTTTTGCTGCGCAATTTGGAGAGAGTCAAGTCTGCACCTCCAAATCCATCCATGACGGCCTTTGCCTTCCGGAACTCTGCTCTTGCAGTGAGACTATTTACGAAGAAGTAACGATCACAAATAAGTTGAAGCAACTGAACTTTCATGAATGCATGGCTGATAAGAATCTGAACAATAGAGTAGAATGACAGAAAAGGAGTAATTCTACAATGAAAAACAGGGAGTGCTGAGCTGACTGTAACAAATTGGGGGTTGGGATCTCAGGTAGGGGATCATTACTACTCCCATCAACTTAATACATAATCATCATTTGTGGGAAGAGGGAGAAATGGAAAAATATGTGCACTTATGTTTTGGACACTAAATACATTGATTATATGCTCCAAAGAGTCAGTACACAATATTATTTCATCTTTAGGTTTTGTTTTGTTTTGTTTTGTTTTGTTTTTTTTTTGTTGCATATGAAAGACATAATTAGAGATTAACTTTCCATTTGGAATCATAAAAGAATGCAAGGGTAGCCAAGAGACATTTGGCACAGTGGTAATGAAGGGATTGGCAAACAGGAGACCAGGTTCAAATCATTGAGGACTCAGAAAGTGCACCTATTTATCAAAAACATGGCGGTGTCCCTGCATTCAAAAGGGAGCTTTAAATAGAAGTTTCATTGTCACCTCTCGCCAGTACAAATCTTCTTCTATAAAGCATGTAAAGCGGGGTTAGCCACTCGGATTACGGGAGGTTATCTACCCTACGTTCTTTTTATGAAAAAAAAAAAGTTGAGTTTCTTTGTTCCCAGTGAATGCCTCATGATGTGAAGCTAAAATACAAATAAAAAAAAAAAAAATGATCCCTAGATATTGGGCACCAGATATTGTATAAGGCTATATTTCGGCTAAGGCTGCTCCCTAGATGCACTTAAAGGTCAAACCATTTTCCCCCTTCTTAGAGACCGTGTTGCTTAAATCAAATTGCATAGACAAGTTTCCTAATATATTCCATTGAACTTCGGCAACATCTTTCCATCATAGTGGATTTTCAAGTCCTAGAAATGAAAAGATATGGTTGGACTTAAAATTATTAGTTAGATATATGAACTGAAGGAAAATTATGTTTCATGTTCCACCATCAGCAAACATATTGCCCACAATGATACAAGAACAGTCAATTACTGGAGCACTTAAAAGAACTTGCAGATGAAAGTTCCCCAATATAAAGCAAGTTTGGCATTTCCGCAATTATTTTTGGCAGTCAAAGCAAAACAAGGCTGCAGGGGGAGCTGCCGATGGTGACTGAACCATGTAAAATAAAAAGGTTATCATGCTGTCATGCACTTCAGTAGAAGAAATTTTGTAAATAGCTTCCTAATTTAAGAAATAATATGAGATTTCTAGATCTAATCAAAGTGGAAAAGAGGTTTACACCTGCTCCGTAAAACCACACAAGGCATGCCTATACGTTCAGCTCCAACAACACCAGATTGGCTGCCAGCAATGAGCACACAATTTTGCACAGAAAAACCCGCATATTCTGCTCCTGCTCGCAGTGTTGCTACTGTACTTTCCAAGCTGCAAAGCATCAGATTATTTCTGTGAAATGTCATTGACTGCAATCTCCAATATTTGGATAACACACATAAACAGTATATATAAAAGTATAAATCTAGTAAACATGTATATAACTTGATTTAGCTAGTCAATATGTCCAACTATGGATATAGGATACCTTGCATACACCTGACTAACATAGCCACAAAGTGAGTGCTATATCAACATGAGGGAACTAGTTCAAGGTTTAGTACCACAATTATTGTCGTCTTAGTCCACCCCTAATCAGCCCCAGCTTTTAAGTTTCCATTATATATTAAGACATCTCTTGAGCACACACATGGATTGTGATTTCCAGCAAAAATGCATACCAGTGAGTTCCAATTCTCGGCCTTTTGGCTAAAAGACTAAATGCAGTATAAACAAGTTCCAGGAATCAAACTTTTAATTTCTAGATTGCAGGGTAATTTTGTTTACAAAAGGAGTACCATACTCTAGTATCTTCCCTAGTATTCTAAGTTTTAGAGTACCATGCTCTAGTATCTTCCCTAATATTCTAAGTTTTAAATAAAGCACATCTTCACCCAATTGCATGGGTTATACATTTGGCTACAACTAGTTGAAGTCAAGTCAGGTTAACAGCCATTTCTTGAGATTATGCAAACCTATTATGTGCTATGCATCTTGACTTGGAGTTGTACCCCCTACCCAACTTTATCTTAACTAAAAATGTCTTGAACAATGATGATTACTCAAGGATACAAGGTTCAAATCTATTAGCTTAGTGGGTCGATGAGAAGGAAAATATTTCCTCAAGACTCTAGGCACTCTTATCCAGAATGAAAGACAAGTTTAGCAGAGGGGGACAAATACTACACAGAAGAAATGTCTAAATTGTTAAAAGGGCATATTTCACTAGCAGCCTGAATTTACGACTAAAATCAGATGACCACCCATATTGTAAAGTGATCAAACTCCCCTGCTTAACATTGTGAGAAGTTGTATCACATCTATCATTTCTGTCATTTGGGGCTAACACCATTAACTGAATGCATAAAAGCATACCAGTAACCAATTTATCAATTTTAACAGGTTTTGGTGCTGTTAATGGGTTTACCAAACTAACTCCAAGTTGTTGTTAATGGGTTTACCAAACTAACTCCAAGTTTGAAGCAGGAGAAACAGAACCCATGTGAACAAGCTATCGACTTATAAGAGTATAAGTCGACTAATACACAAGACTAGTCGACTATTTCAACGAGGTAGGTTACAGAGAGGAAACAGTTTCCAGTAGTCGACTAACTTGGTGTATTAGTCGACAAATTTCAGGAACTAGTCGACTAATCATATGAACTAGTTGACTAATAGCGACGTTTCTAAAGCAGAATCAGTTTTCTTTTCAGGAACAAGTTTTCTTTTCTGGTAGAGTACGAATATGACTCAATTTCTATTAAATGAAGGTTTATTTCTAAAAGTTAAAGAATCTAGAATTCTTCTAAATCAAGAAAATCAACTCCTAATAGGATTGATCAAGATTCTTTAAGCATCCAATGACCAAGATCATCTCATAGTCCAAATAAGAGTTGTTTTGTAAAATTCTATAAATAAAGGTTATAACTTAGCATTGATAAATATTTAATCTCAAGGAGAAATATGTGGAGAACACCAAGGAGATTAGAAGGAAGCCAAGAAAAAGAGGAGCAAGGTGCAAGTGCAGGTGCATAGAGATAAGGTAATACTCTTGTAATCTAGGTAAATTAAGGAGGAAGGTGAATACTCTTTGTTACATCAAGAGGAAGGTTTGATCTCTTTGTATCAAGTTATTAATAAAACTCTCTCAAATTTTCTCCCCATAAACGTAGGCGAAGTTTGAGCCGAACCACGTTAAATCCTCATGTTCTTTCTTATTACTCTTTTGTCTATATATTGTTAGTTTGCTTTACAACAGTTTTCTTTTTGCAAGTATCATCATATTGCCAAGTTCCGCAAACGTCGCCCCCGAGAGTAATAATTGGTATCATAGAATATCAATTCGCAATAAATGGTATCAGAGCATATCAATTTCACAACAATAGTATCAAAGCTAAAGGTTGATGAAGGGTGATATGTCGAAAATATGAAGTTCTACGGTAAAATTGAGGTCGAGAAATTCAATGGCAAATGAAGCTTTGATTTATGGCAAAAGAGGGTAAAGGTGTTGCTGGTGCAACAGGGTCTTCAAAGAACCTTGCAGGAAAAATCAGGAAAACCTGCTAATACGTAGATGAGGTTTGGGAGTGGATCTAAAGGTAGCAAGCACGATTCAACTATGTCTCACAGACGAGGTGATATATAATGTATTGGATGAAAAACGACTACAAGATTATAGTCAAGATTAGAAGCATTGTATATGACGAAAAGCCTCTCCAACAAGCTGTATCTCAAGAAACAACTATATGGGCTATGCATGAACGAAGGGACAACGCTGTTGGAGCATTTAAACTTCTTCAATAAGATCATCAGTGAGCTTCTAACTGTTGATGTCAAGATCGACGATGAGGACAAAGCATTGATACTTCTCAGTTCGCTTTCACAATCATATGATCACATCGTCACCACCATGCTCTACGGTAAGAAAACTCTCATCTTAGAGGAGGTCACGTCAATTCTCTTGTCTAATGAGATTAAGAAAAGATCAAATTAAGAGGAGCAGACAGGACCGGATTTGGTGGTCATAGGAAGAAAAAGAAGAGAAGGAAAGAAAGGTCCGAACTCGTTAAAGGCGTGTCACTTTTGTCAAAGGGAAGGTCATTGGAAGAATGATTGTAAGCATAAACAAGAGTGGTTGAAGAAGAAAAGGCAAGCTGCGGAGGCAGTCGTAGCAAGCGGTGTAGAGAATACCGACGTATTAATGGCTTCTTATGTTGAAGACAAAAACTTTTCAAGGTAAAAGCTGGATTTTGATTCAGATAGTATGTTTCATGTATGTTCCCAAAAAGAGTTATTCGACTCCTCGGTTGCAAAGGAAGAAGGGACTGTCAAGATGGTGGATGGCTCAGCTTGCAAGGTCATCGACACTGGGACAATCAAGATTACAGAAAGAGATGGAACAATGCGTGCTCTAGAGGCGGTCCGGTATATACCAGAGGCACGCTACAATCTAATATCCATATGAGGGCTCGATGAAGAAGGATGCCAGATCCAAGTGTAACAAGGCATAGTCACAATTAGCTAAGGAAACGGTAATCCTGAAAGGAGAGAAATGTGAAGGGTTATACAAGCAAAAGAAAGAAAACTCAGTTCGAGATAGAATTTTAGAGATAAGCTTGGAAGGGAGCTCATCGTGAGATGAAGCTTCAAGAAAGACTGTAATTTCTTCAAGAAAGACTGTAACGGGACGTGAACCGAGTCAAAGTATTGTGGGAAGTAGAAAGGGTGTATCTGAGCATGGCTCGAGATGGCCCAACCCATGGCGTTAAATGGGCCAAAGGCCCCGGGGAGGGGGGCAAGAGCTAAATGCTTTACGGCACGGTTACAACGAAGGAAAGAAACAAGATAGTAATTCAAATCTCAAGGTATTTTACTAAAGGCTTGAAAAACAAGTCAAGATGGAGATTGTTAAGATTTTGCCTTATTTTCAAGAGGAGATGGTTCAAGAAGATCCAATCGAGTTGGAGAAAATGATGGTTTGAAGCAGGAGAAACAGAAACCAGGTGGAACAAGTTAGTCGACTTATAAGAGTATAAGTCAACTAATACACAAGGCTAGTTGACTATATAGTCGACTAGGCAGGATACAGAGAGGAAGCAGTTTACAGTAGTTAACTAATTTGGTATATTAGTCAACTAATTTCAGAAATTAGTCGACTATCATATGGACATAGGGCGTTTCTGAAGCAGAATCAGTTTTTTTTCAGGCGCAGGTTTCTTTTTCTAGTAGAGTACGAATATGATTCAATTTCTATTCAATGAAGGTTTATTTCTAAAGGTTAAAAAGTCTAAAATTCTTTCACATCAAGGAGATTAACTCCTGATAAGATTGATCAAATTTTTTGTAACGCCCCGATCCGGCGGGTACGGAGACGCTACTGCGACGTATATACGCAGGTTAGAAATACCCTCACGTATATACGCTAAGCATCAGTACAAACAAGAAAAAGAGTACGGAAGAACGAGGCAATATACATTCCAACATAAGGATTACAAAGTTATCACAGAGCGTGATATATTGGTACATGTACATTATATCACAGCCAGGTACAAAAGTAAGAATTACAATTTGTACAGCAAAAAGGTGCTCACAGACTGAGAAGAAGATCCCCGAGCTAGCAGGAAGGTTCAAGAACAGAAGGACTAGGACAAGTCAGCCTGCTCCGAGAGATAGGCTTGGTCTTCGGTGGAGGGCTCCGCTTCAATCCAGGCTTCAGAACCTGAACATGCAAGTCCAGGGGAGTCAGAAACTCCCTAACAAATAGACAGGTGAACGCCAAGTGTCGTACAGAGATAAGTATATGCGTGTTGATATGATCAAAACAATATTAAGCATCAAGAACTGTGTCGAGAGTACATGTACAGTAAGTAAGAAATGGAGGCATAAAATGAAAGTGATAAGGCCTGAATAAATCTATTTCTGCCATTCATTATTTATACTTAATACTCGTTCTACTCGTATGTCTAGTATGTGTAATAGCGTCCCAGCACACATACATCCACATACGAGTAATTCGAGGCTGTTATTGGAAACCAACGGGGGTATCAACGAACAATGTTTACAGTGGGTCCCGTGCATACCCGGGACCACGGCCCAGGATTGTTCCGTTGCTGGAGGACGGAACCTGCCGCAAGGCGTACAGTAGGGTCTTATAGGATGCCCTTATCAAGATGGTACCAGGAAGGAGGGAGCCAGCGCTCCCCTCGGTCGCCTGGAGGCCCTCAGGTCAGACCGGAAGTTTTAGTTGCACAACATACCTAGTACCACTGTAAACACGAACATATATTGATAGCCGCAAGTTTCCCCCGACCCGATGCAAGTTGATCATTTTTATGATTTATTATGTAATTATCAATTCACGGGAAAGCAAGTGCATGCCAAGATCAGGAGTTCGAGAGTACATGAGTATTATAGTTTCAAGTCACATGATTCCCGCGAATATGATAATCGTAAACCAAGTATCAATATGCCATAACGAGGCGAGTACCAAGAAGTAGCATAATAGGTGCCATGAGATATATGCCTGAGAGGTGATGTTAAGTAGGCGTCAAGTGATAGCATGATACATGCAAGTGTGCAAGTGAAATAATATAATATTAGCTAACATGACGAAGCAGAAAGATCAGAAGGAGAGCGAGAACACTCGCCTAAAACTTTAAGCAATACACCGAGAAATTCCAAGCTCTGGAGTCCAAGTAACCAATATTATATATATAAAAAGAGAGGAGGAGAAGGATGAATCAGAAAAGTGAGAATGAAGACGCAGGGGTCGCAGACGCGGGGATTGCGCCGCGTTGATGCCACAAACGCGGGGTCTGAGACCCGCGTTTTATAACACAGGAAGAACGCAGACGCGAGTATGGGCTCCGCGTCGCGTTAACATATGAACGCGAAGATCGCGTTAAAGAGGTGTTTGGACGCGGGAGTAAGTTTCGCGTCTAGTATTAAAACAGGAGAGAAAGGGGAGACAGAGAAATGAGAGACGCAGGAATGAGTAAGAGGGGAGACGCAGGAATCAGGGGAAAATCAGAGAAGAGAATAAAGAAAATAAAAAGGATGAAAGGAATGAAGGAAAGAAAGAAATAAAAGAAAGAAGGAATGAAAGAAAAGAGATGGAAGAAGAAGAAAAGAAAGGAAAGGAAAGAAGGAAAAGGGGAGGTTGGTCGGCTGGACCTCGCCGGCGGCGGCCGGAGTTGGTTGGAGTTGGCCGGAGTGGGTGGACAAGGCCCCAAAAGAGAGGGTTGATAGTGGTGCAAGTGTAGTATAAAAGGAATTTTTGGAGTTTTGTAAACGGTGTTTCGGAGGACGAACCTATAGTTCGTTGGAAAGAGAATGGCGAGGAGAAGAAGATGGTATGGTTGGTGGTGGTGTAGGTGGTGGTGGAGATGGTGGTGAAGTTTTGAAAGTAGTGGTTGTTTTGGTTGGAAATGGAGGAAGAAGATGGTGTTTTGTTGTTGGAATGGAGGAGTAGAAGAAGGGGAGAATGGTGGAGGAAATGGTGGTGGAGAAAGGTGGAGTTGGTGGGTGGTGTTGGCCAGCCAAAGGAGGCTTGCTTGGCTGCGTGTGCTGCTGTTTTGGTGGCCTTTGCTGGCTGCAAATGAAGGAGGAGAAGAGAAAATGAAAGAGAGAGAAGATGGGAGTGGGTATTTATATAAAGGGGAAAAGATTATTATAATCATTGCCATTTCAAACCTTATAAAAGAGACTTGCGTCTCTTCATAAAAGGCTGCGTCTCAATCAAAAAATCTGCGTCTGGGCCAATATGAACTGGACGCGGAGAAAAATCCGCGTCCAGGAGAATAAACGCGTGTTTCGCGTTTGACATAAAGGACTAAAGTCACAATGACTTGATTGGAGTTGATCTGAAATGCATTAAATGCAGTAAGGAGAGGATCTCTGTATTAAATGCAGAATCTAGGTTGGTGAAACTCGCGTCTAGCGAGGAGAGAGAAAAGTGGAAAAATATCTGGGTACTATTCCGGTATCTGGGAAAATACCGAAAACTCTAGAAAAGACCAAAAATGAAGTATCTCGAAAAGTCTCCCAAAAATTCTCAAAAATAATAAATATTATATAAAATTTTTGGTGAAATCGGTTTTCAGAAATTCAATCTCATTTTCAAGATAAAAATCCAAAAGTCAACCGTCAATACCGGTCTATACCGGGTCGGCCGGATTTTTAATAAAATCTGAAAAATCTCAGAAAATGCTTGAAAGGAGAAAATATAATTCTAAGAAGTAATATGAAAGCGGAATCTAGAAATTTGATTCCAATTGTAAACTAAAATTCCTGGAATCAACCAGTAATACTGGCCGACACCAAATCCAGGGGAATTTTGATAAATTCTAAAAATTCTCAAAAAATTCATTTAGATAGAAAACATTATTTTAAGAAATAATATGAAAGCCGTTTTTAGATTTTCAACTCCATTTGTGAATTAAAAATCCGAAAGTCGGTCAGCGACACTGGTCGACACCGGTTTTGAAGTTTACAATTTAATTCTGAAAAATTCCAAAAAATCATGAAAAATCTAGAATATTAAAAAATAATATTTGAAACTGAAATCAATCAAATATGAATACCAAAAAGGTCAAATCATGCGGTACTGCTATATGAGTAAGAATTTAAATAACAGAAAATAAAATAAAATAATAAAAAAATACGCTCCAAAAATCAGGATACATAGCTGGGTACGTATACTGAGGATGGGGTGTTACATTTTTCAAGCATCCAATGGTCAAGATTATCTCATAATTCAAATAGGAATTATTTTGTAAAATCTTATAAATAAAGGTTGTAACCCAGCATTGACTAAAATCTAATCTCAAGAAGAAAAAGGTAGAGAACACCAAGGAGATTAGAAAGAAGCCAAGAAAGAGAGGAGCAAGGTGAAAGTGCATAGAGATAAGGTAATACTCTTATAATTTAGGTCTAGATTAAGAAGGAAGGTGAATACTCTTGTTGCATCAAGAGAAAAGTTAGATCTCCTTGTATCAAGTTATTAGTAAAGCTCTCTCAAGTTCTCTTCCCGTGGACGTAGGCCAAGTTTAGACCAAACCACGTTAAATCCTCATATTCTTTCTTATTACTCTTTTGTCTAGAAATTGCTAGTTTGTTTTACAACAGTTTTTTTGCAAGTATCATCATATTGTCAAGTTTCACAAATATCAATCCCGGGAGTAATAATTGGTATCATAACATATCAATTCCGCAACAATTGGTATGAAAGCATATCAATTTCGCGACAGTTGCTTCATCTTCTTCACACGTATCTTCATCTATGTCTCCTTATATCTCATTTCTCTAACCCTAAATGAACTACTACAAAACCCTAAACAAATCCTAATCAGTTATTTTGTCTTATCCTCTCATCACCTAGCCTTAACAAACCCATTCGTTTCTCCATTGCTTTAGAAAAAAATGGGTTGTACAACCATGTTAGGTTTACAGAGATTTGGGCAAGAGACTGTAGATTAATAAGAAAGAAAAAGAATTTATGAGGTTAAACAAAAGAGAGGTTTTAATGAGGTTAGGGTTAGGATTAAGATTTTGAGATTCAAATAGAAGATAAGACAAAGAGGTTTGATTAGGATCTGGCTAGAATTTTGTTGCAGAAAATATTTTTATTTTTAATTATGTTTTATTTAAGCTTAGGGTTAGGGAATAGGAAGAGAAAGAAGATGAAAGGTGAAGAATACAAAAACCAGGTATAAACCCATTTTCATATCCTATAGATACATTCTTTCACAACATTTATTCCAAAACTTGCAGAAGGGATTGATCTGACACCACCTAACAATTGTGCCCCCTTTTTTGCTTTTGATGGGGACATCTAGTAGGATTTGTTTGATTTAGTTGTTGGCTTATCTTATCTTATTGTAGTTTGTTTTAGTTGGTTATTATTGTTGGTTAGTTTTATTCCACATCGATTGTGGTGGGAGTTATTTTTTGTAGGCCTATATAAGGCTGAGATTACCATTGTTTTCTTCAGTTAATGATTGATAATGAAAATTGTTTGAGCATTTGGAGTAGCCTGTGTGCTTTGAGTGAACTCTACAGAGAGATTCATAAACCCTATCTTGGAAGATAAACCCTAAGTTGAGATTTTCTAGAGTTCGTCCCCCATCATTTTAGTATCAGAGCTATATTCCTGAATTCTTCCAAAACGCAACGCAACAAAATTTCCAAAACACAACGCAATAAAACCCTACTTTCTCTCTCTTTCCCTTTTTTCCTCAGTGCCGCCATCCAAAAAAAATAATAACTCCCACCACAACCGATATGGGATAAAACCAACCAACAATAATAACCAACTAAAATAAACTACAATAAGATAAGATAAGCCAACAACTAAATCAAACAAATCCTACTAGATGTCCCCATCATTCCCCCGGGGTTGGGGAAAACTCGACTCTCTCGAGTGCAGATCTCAACTCTTAATCGGGCCATGGTGGTGGTAATGGACCCAACAGATGTGCATCAAGGTTGAACCAAGACGGTGTAGGTGGAACTGGCTTCTGTGACAGATCTACTATAAAGGATGACAACTCAAGCAATGCGCAAGTAACAGAAAGAGGCGCATCCTCCAGGATGAGAACTGAATCAACTGTACTTCGCACCATGAATAATCTGATCTCCTGTGACTGTCTCCTGTAGGAAGATCTGCAAAGGATCGTACAAGTCAGGCGATCTTTGGGACACTAGAACCGTCATAGCAAGTGTTGATGTCATTAGCTCCATGGCAAACTCCGTTGATAGATCTACTGAGTTCTTTATAAGCTCTTCTATCTTTGGCTTTGGTTCGGGCTCATCAACAACTACTGGCTCTGGCTCTGCCTCTAACTTAGCTGCATTATCTTGTTTTGGCTTGTGCTCCAACTCAGTAACAACTTCTGACCCTGACTCCTTGAGAACGTTAGGCTCGACAACGGTTGAAAGCTCTGAATTTGTGTCCCTCTTTGCTGCCTGCCTTGCTACAAGTTTTTCTAGAGCCACCCGAATCTTAGTGCAGGATCTGTGATTGACCGGCTCTCGGGCTCTTGCTCAACATTAGGCTCTTTATAATCTGACTCAGATGAATAAATGGGTGGAACATAACGAGAAGAAAGTCTTGCAAGAGAAAACCAATATCGACATAACTTATGATTGTTCTCTACACAATAATATGGCTCCCACCAACTTCATTCGGGCATAGAGGCACTTTTGCTCAGATGTAAGAAAAATAATTGAAGAAAGTTTCAAGATTGCTCTCCCAGTCTTCATAACCGTAACGGTCATAAAAACCACGAAAAGTCAGGATAGCCTCATACATTTTCCATTCAACTTCCTTCGGATCACCATTAGTATGAATATATTGACCACAAAAATAAAATCCCATAAGGAAAATTTCAGTGTATAAGCTCAAAATTTACTTAAGAATCTCAAAGGCTCGAACTAGACCCAAATCGGACTGGAAACGAGTCTCGAAACGCTGTTGGATTGTTGCAGGACTTATAGCAGCACCAAACAGGGATTGTGGAGGTCGTCTCTGCTGCTTGAATGCTGCGAAAATCTATCTAGTAGCTCTGGGGCTCTGTCACGAACCTAACGCTTCAAACAGAGCTCAAAACGAACTCCGAACGGGCGAGCTTTTGGTTTTGGGGGGAGATTTACAGTAATCGGGGTTACTGTTCACGTGAATAGTAATCGGGTGATTACTGTTCACAGAACAGTAATCCAAAAAAAATCTCTCTTTTTTAGATCTAGGTTTTTTTATTTTCAAGAACTAGGGTTTTGGGAATTTGTGAAAGTTTTGGTGGAGAAAAAGGATTTGTGGAAGCTAAGATTTTGTGAAAGAAGTGAAAAAGAGCAGGATTTAGCTCTGATACTAAAATGATGGAGACGAACTCTAGGAAATCTCAACCTAGGGTTATCTTCCAAGATAAGGTTCAGGAATCTCTCCCTAAGGTTTCTCACCCAAAGCACATGTGCTACAAAACTTTAAAAATAATTTAAATCATTCCAAAAATTAACTATAATAATATCAGTCTTTGCCTTAAATAGGCCTACATCAACGGAAAGATCCCATTACAACCGATATGGGACTAAAAGAAAACTATCAAATAAATAAATAAAATTACAATAAAAGGGAAAAAGAATTAAAATGAATAGCCTAATGATGGGGACATCTCTTCAGGAGTGCGATTCTACACCAGGAGGCGTCATCGCACTCTTTCAGTTTGGTTCGATTAGTTTTAATATTGAAGATTTGGCTGCTTATAAAGGGCCCAATTTTTCTCCTGATAATCCTTTATTGGATGAGCCTTCCCCTGAGCCACCTCCTCAGATACCCTTATTACCTCCTCTTCCCCAAATACTTCCCACCCATATGGCAGAACAAATTGATGAAATTATTGATGATTAGATTGTCTCTACTAGAGATGGTGGTTACCACAGATTTTTAGTCCGTTAGAAAGGACTATCTGATTCTGATAACACTTGAATTAATCGAGAGGAACTCTAACGGTTGGACCCTGATCGTCTGGAGCATTATGAGAGCCGAGGAGGTCACATTCTACAGAGTCGAGTTTTTCCCAACCCCGGGGGAATGATGGGGACATCTCTCTAGGAGTGCGATTTTACACCAGGAGGCGTCGTCGCACTCTTTCAGTTTGGCTCAATTAGGGCTGGGGAATTCAAGCGACATTAGGCTGTTCATTTTAATTCTTTTTCTCTTTTATTGTAATTTTTATTTATTTATTTGGTAGTTTTCTTTTAGTCCCATATCGGTTGTAATGGGATCTTTTCGTTGATGTAGGCCTATTTAAGGCCAAGACTGGTATTGTTATAGTTAGTTTTAGAATGAATTAAAATTGCTTTTAAAACTTTATAACCTGTGTGCTTTGGGTGAGAAACCCTATGGAGAGATTCCTAAACCCAATCTTGGAAGATAAACCCTAGGTTGAGATTTCCTAGAGTTCGTCCCCCATCATTTTGGTAGCAAAGCTAAATCCTGCTCTTTTTCACTTCTTTCACAAAATCCTTTTTTCTCCACCAAAACTTCCACAAATTCTCAAAACCCTAGTTCTTGAAAATAAAAAAAAACCTAGATCTGAAAAAGAGAGATTTTTTTTTGGATTACTATTCCGTGAACAGTAACCACCCGATTACTGTTCACATGAACAGTAACCCCAATTACTGTAAATCTCTCCCCAAAATCAAAATCTCGCCCGTTCGGAGTCCGTTTTGAGCTCTGTTTGAAGCGTTAGGTTCGTGATAGAGCCCCGGAGTTACTAGATAGATTCTCGCAATATTCAAGCAGCAGAGACGACCTCTACAATCCCTGTTTGGTGCTGTTATAAGTCCTGCAACAATCCAACAGGTTTCGGGAGACCCGTTTCCAGTCCGATTTGGGTTCAGTCTGAGCCTTTAAGATTCTTGGGTAATTTTTGAGCTTATGAACTGAAATTTTCCTTATGGGATTTATTTTTGTGGTCAATATATTCATACTAATGGTGATCCAAAGGAAGTTGAATGGAAAATGTATGCGGCTGTCCCGACTTTTCGTGATTTTTATGACCTTTATGGTTATGAAGACTGGGAGAGCAATCTTGAAACTTTCTTCAATTATTTTTCTTTGACATCTGAGCAAAAATGCCTCTATACCCGAATGAAGTTGGTGGGAGAGCATATTATTGAGTAGAGAACAATAATAAGTTATGTCGATATTGGTTTCTCATGCAAGACTTTCTTCGCGCTTGTTATGCTCAACCTATTTATTCATCCGAGTCAGATTATAAAGAGCCCAATGTTGAGCAAGAGCCCAGAGCCGGTCAATCACAGATATCTGCACTAAGATTCGGTGGCCCTAGAAAACTTATAGAAAGTCAGGCTGCAAAGAGGGACACAGATCCAGAGCCTTCAGCCCTTGTCGAGCTTAACGTTCTCGAGGAGGCAGGGTCAGAAGTTGTTGCTGAGTTGGAGCACGAACCAGAACAAGATAATGCAGCTAAGCTAGAGCCAGAGCCAGTAGTTGTTGATGAGCCTGAACCAGAGCCAAAGATAGAAGAGCCTCTTATAAAGAACTCAGTAGATCTATCAGCGAAGTTTGCCATAGAGCTAATGACATCAACACCAGCTATGAGGGTTCTAGTGTCCCAAAGATCGCCTGACTTGTACGATCTTTTGCAGATCTTCCTACAGGAGACAGAGTCACAGGAGGTCAGACTATTCATGGTGCGAAGTACAGTTGATTAAGTTCTCATCCTGGAGGATGCGCCGCTTTCTGTTACCTGCAGATTGCTTGAGTTGTCATCCTTTATAGCAGATCTGTCACAGAAACCAATCCCACTCACACCGCCTTGGTTCAGCCTTGATGCACATCTGTTGGGTCCACGGCCACCACCATGGCCCGATTGAGAGTTGAGATCTGCACTCGAGAGGGTCGAGTTTCCCCAACCCCGGGTGAATGATGGGGACATCTAGTAGGATTTGTTTGATTTAGTTGTTGGCTTATCTTATCTTATTGTAGTTTGTTTTAGTTGCTTATTATTGTTGGTTAGTTTTATCCCACATCGGTTGTGGTGGGAGTTATTTTTGTAGGCCTATATAAGGCTGAGATTACTATTGTTTTCTTCAGTTAATGATTGATAATGAAAATTAGTGTTTGAACATTTAGAGTAGCATGTGTGCTTTGGGTGAGAAACCCTAGGGAGAGATTCCTAAACCCTATCTTGAAAGATAAACCCTAGGCTGAGATTTCCTAGAGTTCCTCCCCCATCAGCTTTTCTTTTCTTTTCTTTTTGGGGTGGGGGTTGGGTGGGGGTGTTATTGAAAAGATAGTTTTGTGAAATTTACCAGCACTGAAAAGAAAGTGGAAAAAATGCACACCTTTCAGATGGGCTGGTATCTATATCAACACTTAGTTTTAGAATGGATGCAACCTCCTTAGCAACCCTTTGCTTTTCCGCAGAAACTGTCAAGATGTAATAGATACAATTGGCAAACATCATACACTTCACCCCAACAAGCAATGTTCCTTTTTCAGAATATTAGGTTCATTATAGGATTTGGTTTGAATTTTACCAGCTTTTCGTGCTTCTTTAGCAAGTTGTTCATCCAAACTGGAGGATACTCCTTTGCCTAGTACAAGTTGTCCATATAAACTACCTTCTACTTCCTCCTTCCCAACTATTTTCACTTTTGATATTCGATCATGACCAAGTTTTTCAACGACTGACCTGCAATTGAGCAGAGAAAGCAAAATTTAGCTTGTGTTTTACATACATGTTTGCAAATAGCAAGTCGTAGCAAGCATCTGAAAAAAGAGTTATAAAGCTTGGTTCTGTTAGAGTGATTCTTGTGGTCAATATCACATGTAAGAAGCAATATTTCTCACTTATAATCTGTCCCATACATAACTGAATGAGGGATTCCTGCTGAACAAACAAAAACAACTAAAGAAATCTCCACTTCTACTCTTTCCCTGAAAATAACGTGCAGGTTGTGACACTAAGAAAATACCTTCAAAGTAACTATTACGTCCCATCTATATTATGTTCACAAATTAAAAATTAATTTGTGAGCACTAAGTTCCTATCATCTGATCTGCAATTTTCCACCAATACTATAGTTAATAAATCCAATTTCCTGGTCAAATTAGGTGCTTTGCAACCGAAGAAGCACTTATCCTTTGGTGTGCTCTTTCGACAAGGGTTCGTGTGGACCTTATGTATGGTAAACCAATTGTTAATGTCTTCACTTTTGCATGGGCCATGTTTGTTTATCGTGTTGTTTGACTAAGGTTGTCAGGCTATAACTCCTCTTGGAGCCTACAAATCATGGTTAAGTTTTTGAAAATAGAAGGGTATCATCAAAAGTTAGCCACCCTAACATGGTGAGGTTCAGCCACCCTGACCATAGACACCTGGATGGAATGCATTTCAGCAAGGTCAGGGCAAGCAAAAGAGGTTTTTATTCTCTCTCATTTGTGCAAAAATGGGATAAATGTAGTAAATCATTAAATAAAGTATATATAGTTATTTACCAAGATAAAGCATCAAACTGTGACTGCGGCAGAAACTTGTATGCTGTTCGGTTAATCTCAGAGAAACTAATACTTATGCGTCCCCTAGAACTTTTCTGTTTCATCAAAATAAAAAGAGAATCAACTTTTTCCACTTCCATCAAATTTTCACATTAGCTATCACATTTATTTCCATTCCTCTACATTTAGAGGCATTATGGAAACAACTTAACCCGATAGAAACCTGCGCGCAAAGATGGTGGATGCTCTTATTCTACCGGTGACTACATGTTTGGCTCACCTATATATATCTTCCAGTTCACAAGCAATATCATGCCAATTTCAAACTAAAAAATTTTATATGGAGACACAAGGGGGAAAAAGGTGCTGAACAATTATGGACAATAGAAATAGTATCAAGCAAACCTGGACAACTTATCACCATTTCTGCTGTAGGCTGTCAAGAACACCACAGGTACACCTTCATTAAGTGCATCATCGATAAAACTGCCAAAAAAAAAACTTTTTTAAAAAACCCCAAACATTATGTTGAAATATGTGAAATATAAATTTTCTGGAATGAAGAATTAGCCTTGTGAGATCAAAGTCTAAAATAGAAGATTTCAAATTTATAAACACTTTAGAATTATTTATATATAAATTTATAATACTAACATCATAGAAAGGTTACAAGTATTGAGCACAATTGGCAAAATAGAGTTACTGTGCCAGTTGCAAATGTTCCATATGGCTCAATGATGTGCTTGTTTCAATTAAAAGTTACAAACTCTAGAAATCAGTGCCAAAAATGTGACCAATTGCACTGTGCTTGCTTCAGTTAAAAGTTACAAATTCTAGACTCACTGTTAAAATGTGACCATTCTAATAGTATTGGTTATTCATCACTACGTGTAAGAAGAGAGCAGTTGAGAACTGCTTATTCTGGACCAATTTGTAGTTTATAGCTAAAATGAAACAAAGGCAATATTCTCAATTCTTCAAACAAGTTATCCACAAAGGCGTTAATGTAATTTGATATTTGATGGATTTTGAGGGTTTCTAAAGAAAAATTGAATCTGAGGTGTTGGTTAGTTGCTGGTTTTGCATTGAACCAGAGAAGAGAAGAGTTAACGGTAGGCGGAACAAGATATGTGGAAAAAAAGAAGAAGGGAAAAGCCTCGAAGAAATATATTCATTAAACAATTTTCATTCAAAACTCCCCTTTAAAACTGAAGTTTCAACCTCTGCATAAAAATTTAAGTAAGTATAAATAAAAAGAAATCTTATAGAATTGGTACTATTTGTGGGTTATTATTCATGTGAACACTACCTGCCCAACTGTAATTTCTACCATAAGTTAGCTGTACATTATCCCTTCATTTAATTTTTGATGGATAGTGTTAAGTCCTTAAGAAGAAACCTACTCAAGTTTAAATCTATTGACTGAAGGAAAAAACCAATCAATCTTAAAACTGCAAAGGAAATAAGGTTTTAAAGGAAAAGTCAAGATAGTGACCCAAATCATATCTTTATGTCTTGGGTTCTATGTAAGAAAGCTGAAGAGACAGACAAAAGTAAATGCTCTGGTCTTCACCTAAACATCATCATCTGAACCATTTAACGACATCCTAAACCTATCAACCCTTTTACATTTGCCTTGAAGACTCCTCTCCGAAGTCCCAACATCAAAAGAAATTCCTATGAGAAAATTTTATGCTACTAACACAAGACAAAGAAGAAATAACAAAATAAATCAGGTTACTTATAGAATTTTTGAATTGCCCTATAGATCCTAAAATCTTTCAGTCATAGCTTCCACCAAACACTCCAATATTCCCATAATAGAGGTCAAGAAGAAGACTTGTACCATACTCCTTCCTGCAAATGAGATATATTTTCTAAGCGAAAAGGCTTCCGACACCACCATCCATCCCCCCCCCCCCAACCAAATTAAAAAAAACCAAAAAAAGAAAAAAAAACCACCCCCCCCCCCCCCCCCCCCCCCCCCCCCCCCCAAACCAAAAAAAAAAAAAAACACACACACACACAAAAAAATGATTGGCTGGGATTGAAGACCAAATCTGATGACAATTCACACAAAAGTTTGGACCTATTAAAATGTTAGCCTTCTTAAATCACAAAAATTATATTATTTAGAAAGATTATATCATTCCCTGCTACTGTTGACATCTTCCTGTAAACAATAAATTTTGTTTCACTTGTCTCTAGATGTTTAACATTATGATCAGTGAACAAAAGATATTGATGTTATGGTAATAGAAAAAGGTTTGAACACTCTCTTGGCATACCCCATTGTCTAACATGAAAGCATAAATACGATATGTAAACATAAAATCAAAGGTAAGCTATAAAAACTATGCCTTAACCAGACATCTCATCTTCCATAATATAGGGACCTCAATACAAATATATAGTCATCACATTGCTACAGCCAAAAATTCTTATGAATTCAGATTGTTCTCAAGCATGGAAAAGTGCAATCCAAAATGCTCAAACAGCCATAGTCACAGTTGTGTGCTTTTTGTAACCACTCATCATTAGCTCATACTTAAGTGACATTATAGTGTTTGTTACTCAAGCTTCTAAACAGTGTTAGCTGGACTTAAAGTGGATACACATCTCTGAAGTATAGAAGTTTCCAGAAGCAGGTGTCATGGGAACCATCCCATCCAAACATCTGACATAGTCACACAGGAACACACGACTATATTTTATTGTGCATGTCTGTTTTTGTGTAAGCAAGATAGCCGACCAATCCATAGTTGATAAAATTGTACTAGACTTGGTTTAACATGAACAAAACTACATCTATCACATGAAAGCACCAACATTGAAAAATGGAATGATATTATTATGATACCTGATATCATTGATTCATATGTCAGTGGAATGCCCTAAAATATTCTCATTAAGTTTCCAAGTGTCTGACACATCAAGAAAGTAGAATACCCAGTGCCCAGGGGTAACATGGATTACAAACTTGAAAATACCATATTTTCATAAACGAAATGTACTATTTCATTTCTGTTTATGCATGACTGAATTATCATAACCTTTCAAGATATGCAAAAAACTAGGATCATATATTTTTAACACGGCTTTAAAGTAACTGAGTTCACAATGGACTCACTTCTCAGCTCCTGGACGCAAAGGTAAATTACTTGATGCTGCAAACTCCTCTAAAGCTTTAAGCTGCCAATAAGTTATCAATCAATCAACATTTTGGCTGGCATAGCTCAATCATCTCAAATAAGAAGCATCAAGTGCAAGCGCTATAACTCTAAACATTCACCTTCTTTGGAAAAGAAAGCAAATAAATGCTGAAGCACTGAGAAAAAAATATGGGGGAAAATCTGAGGAAACAGTGCTAAATAAGAAATAATATCAAAACTCTCCTCCATAAACCGAAATTGCACAAAATGTAAAAACCAGAAATATTCACTTGGTGACCCTGAGTATACATCAAATAATCAATTTGATGCAAGAAAAGTTTGATAACAAATTAAAAGCAATGAAAATTTTGGTGAAAATTTAGAGGTTACTATTACTTAACTCAAGGTCCCTTTGTCTGTTTTCAATGCATTCTAAGGGAATTCATTTTGTTTAATGATAATCTTGGTTTTAAGCCAACACTGTGGACTGATGAAAATGTTTGCAACTAGAAGTAATACTTGGACATAATTACCTTTTCCCGCAGGATGCTTTTCATGAATGTTTCTTTCTCATTAGTTGGTAACGAGGAAGGCCAACCAATCTGCAAAAAGGGCATGTCATGAGAACAACTATTAGAAAAATCACACACGTATCTTCTTTACATGCTCTGATTAAACTGAGAAAATTACGTTTTCTAGAATGTAATGTTGATTCCTTAACTCAAAGGATATGTACTATGTTTATATTGAAGTCAACATCAAGAAAATCAACAATATAACTAGATAAAATTGGAGATGCAGCGTCACATAAGCTATTCGCTATCATAAGGTAAATGGATCCGTAAAGAAGAGCAAGGATCCTCAAAAAGGGTGAAAATTAGCAAGGCATAAAATGCTGAATTTTTCTTAATATGTAAATCATCTATATGCCAGACAGGTGGACACATTTTCACGAACTTCAAAGGCCTAAGTTAATATTAAATTTAAATAGAAAGTATAAATGATTTCATTGTTAGGTTATAATGACTGATTAACAGATTTAAAGTTCCCCCCAAACATATAAGATTGTGTCCAACCAAATATCAGGAGTACACGTTACACATATTATGCAGGAATTAGCTTGAACGACATTGATGCTAACAGATAATACATACAACCCCGTTGTAGAATCTGCATAGCAAATATTTTTTAACTTAAGCGCCATGAACTAACTTACTGTGCTACTTTGTCAGATTATTTGATTGGCTGAATAAGGAAAGAATATGATTTCACATTAACAAATGCAGCTAAGATGTCAACTCAATGTTACGATTTGAACTACAATGTTTTCCTTCAAGCTTGCTAGGAAAGGAATTAGGAAGTTCACTGTAAGTTAACCTAGAGTAGACTAAAACCGTATAGGCTGTATCAGAAACTAACACAGTATAGAAAGAATTACCTTTAAATTTATGCCACGACAAATAAGAAATGCATAAAACAGTACATAAACATATGTTTATACCACAGTGTTTAAGCACACAAATGAAAAATATATGAAACATACATGAATCGATCAAATTATCAGGTTTTAGTTAAATAAGAACACCTACCCTGTTAAAAAATAAGAGGATCATCCTTTCTTCATCACCACCAGCCTTTCTGCAAAAAATGATTTGGCTCATCCTCAGGTCATTATACAAATTTATCTTTCAGAGAGGGCGCATGTAATCAAGCACTGTTAAGGCATAATGAAGGATACCTGCAGATTTCACAATGTAAACCCCAAGTTTAAGAATAGAATTTGAAATTGATCATTTCCACAAGTATTGGTCATAGAATAATGTTATACTAGTAAGTACTATACTACTTCATGAAAAGCACGGAAACAAAAAAAAGTTTTAGCACACCTTGTCAGATCCATATATATTGGTTCTGTCCAATTCGCACAATCCAGCCCAAGTTTCTGAAATGCTAAATGCATCAAGGAAACACAATTAATCGAAAATATACATGGAATTTTAATTCCCACATCGCTCTGTTATAATGGTAGTGCATTGTGCCCAAAATATTAAGCTGGTAGTTGTGAGTAAACAATGTATATCAAGCAAGCTTAACACTCAACAACCCCCTCATGTGGATTTCCAAGCCACATCAGGAGTCCTCTAAAGTAGATGGTTTGCTTTAAAAGGTAGAATAAAAGAGGATATATTAATAACTAGATAGCACAAACACTTCAAAAGTGGAACCGTGCGTTGGATACAAGTGTCAGACATACATATCAGATACAGTACTTCTATTTTCTATCTTCTATTTTCTCTGACTTTTTACAATTTGTTGCTTTTTAGTGTGACATGTCGTGGCTATGTAAGCATGTCCATGTCCGTGCAACACAATAAAGAAACTTTCTTTAAGATGTTTGTGATGAGACATGAACCCAAGTATATTCTTGAAATTCGATGCTAATCACTTTGATCCAAAAGCTTACCTGATGGGTTGTGGGACAATAACATATATAAAGCAATTTTAATGGTCAAAGGAACTAATTTTAATTATGATATAAGTATGTTATAATGGTACTCATTTTGAAATAAGTAGTTTTATTTATTTCAATATTTGCGAAGAAGATCGGAATAAAAGATTTGCTCATTAATATATTACGAATTTACAATAGAAGCTATTAATGGGACGGGATAATCCTAATTCCTAAGAAACAAATTTGATCAATTACTAATTATTAAGCATAATCAATGGAAAACAATAATCTGAAACTAAGTGTGATGTGCCCTCAACTAAGCTTGAAGTCCTCTTTACGCATCTGTCTCGAACCTAAGATCCAGAATGGTCAAACTCAAAGTTCTCAGCTAATGGAAGTGCAAAATTGACATATGAGTCCTATGTTGCATTTTCGTCTCATTTCAACAATTCATTCTCTTCCCCTTCCATGTCTATTCTCTGATGCAAGAACTCGGTTTTGGAGCATCACAACTTGCTTATCATAATTTTCTCTCGCACCAAGTGAGTTATTTTCTACCCACTCAATTTTCTCTTTTTATTTATTATTTTTTTTTGGGGGTAGCATTAGCAACTGTTTGTAAGTAGAAAAGTTCTTTTGCATATTGATGTTTTTCCTAAAATAACGAGGATCCCTTTGGTCAATATTGCTTGAAATAGAGAGCACTGACATTTAATCAAGATTGCCTCCAACTGACAAGCTAGTGATGCAGGTTTCTTGCTTGAGAAATGTTTAATTTTACTTCTTAATATCACATATGAGCATCAATAGTGATTTTTTATGCATGTACCAGATAAACTGTATTTTTATGCAATTTTTTTTGTCCCCTTTACTTGACACGCACCTGTATTAAAAGCTTGACGATTTCCTACATGATGCACATCTGCAAGAACCCTGGAAAGGAAAAGGGGAAAAAATCGTCCTCAATCAATCAATGAGATTTTCTATAAGAACCCTAAATCTTGAAAATAGAAAGATACAGCAACTAAAGAAGCATAATTAAACTAAAGATCAAAAAAATTGAACTTAAAGATCAAACGAGAGTGTAAGCACGAGCTGACCCCTCGACTTCGAGAAGAAGGGCGAGGCCTTGAGAGGGACTCGATTGTTGGGTATCGGCCGACGAGCACGAGGGAGGAGGCGGAGCGACGCGCCGCCATCTGAGGTTCTTAGACCGAGAGCTGGAGCAGCTGAGAGGGGAGAGAGGGGAGGAGGGAGGGGAGGCGATGGCAGTGGTCGTAATTTGGGGCAAGGGAGAGGGCAGAACGGGGAAGGAGCGGGGGCGGAGGAGGGAGTGAGAAGCAGGGGCGTCCATCGCCTCGGAGGAGAGCGCGTGAGTGAAGATGCAGCGAGTTCTCGATCACGTATTTTGGAAGCGGGGCAGGGAGGAAATGACTTTTATGCCCATAGATTCTTTCTGTTTGGAATAAACTGGCTTTTCTTATTGGGCGTATTTATTACTCTAATTGGGCCCACTTCGGCCTGTTAGGGCCTACTGTTTATTCCTCATTGGGCTAAAATTCACTGAACTATCATGAAAGCCTTTTTGAAAAAAAATATCACGGATTTTCAAAGTTGCAAAAAACTATCATGAATTTTGACACTTTTGATAAACTATCACAAACTGTCAAATGACTGCTTATAGAGAAAACAAAAAGACAATTTTACCCTCATCTACACAAAACATAAAATTAAAAGCAAAAAAAACAGAGAGGGGTAGACGGGAGAAGAGAGAGAGAGATAGGAAGTGAGAGACGAGAGAGAGAGAGAGAGAGAGAGAGAGAGAGTTGTGTTTTTTTCCTTTTTCTGTCAAAAATTGATGGTGGATAATGAGAGAAAATAAATGGTATTTTTATCATTAAATTATCACATGATTTACACGTGACTGTCTGTTGGAAACAATCTGTATGCTCTGATAACAATTGTTGTGATTTCAGGGGAGACAAATCCCACGACCGGATCAACCGGGGGCGACACAGCGGAAACAAACCACATGATCTACTAAGACAATGAGAAGAAGAGAAAAAAAGATATTTCAAAGTAGATAGAAAGCCAACAAACAATATAACGTGGTTTCACCTATTAAACAGATCGTGTGTACGTTCACGGGAGAAGAGGAAAAATTTTATTAAAACTTTGGGGAGTACAATAAGAATTACGTACACATCACGCTGGGAAGATTATAAGCCCTTGATGGCCGCCAAGAACAGCGAACCCTTGTGGCTAAGCTTCTGCCACGAATTTCTCACATAGATGAATTACACTCTTAGGAATTACAAATTCATTGGATTCTCTTGGAATACATTGAAGGCCACCCCTAAGGGTTTATTTATAGACCATAAAACTCTCTTAGTCCTAAACAAACTCCATCAATACGAACAATCACCGCCTCAGAATAAAGGAAACTCGAGTCTAACTCGGACTCAAAACAGACCCAAAAAAAGAAACAACCAGATCCGACATTAGTCAACTAGGCCAGGGCATTAGTCGACTACTCAAATCCTAGTCGACTACTCTGACAAATCGTGAGAACCCCAGCTCTCTGTTGGCCAATCCTAGTCAACTATACAATGTATTAGTCGATTAATCCAGGTGATTAGTCGACTATACCCTGTATTAATCGACTACTTCTGTGCACAGATTCTTGTACACGTTCATTCTTTGATCTTCGAGTTTTCGTCTACCTTCCTGATGTATTCACGTCATTATCCTAACAATCTCCCCCTTACACATCTAAGTCCAAGAATATCCACCATGTTCCATGTGCTCGCATCCACGCACAATTAAAAAAACTTGACTTCATCTCCAACTCACTCCCTCTTCTCCATAACTCCCTCATGGGGTTCACAACTTGATTAGGTCGAATAAGTTCAGGGCCAACCTGAATTTTATCACCCAACGATCTTCTTGATCCGCACAGAATTTATGAGACTTTCCTCCGCCATAGGAGTAACGATCTGGACTAACTTGTTACACGCCTAATCCCAATCTCTCTTCGGGTTACAACTGACCATCCAAGTTCGAAACCATCATAGTCTCTGATTGTTCCATAACCGCCGCTTCTGAAGTCAAGGATAACTGCAATCACCAACTTAACTTTCAAATTTTGCAACATATACACATTGCCGACGCGTTCGGCCTGAAACTTCACATGGGCCTGATTTTTAAAGACTTCCACAAAATCACCTTCAGAACTGAAACCGAACCCTTCCCTATGTAGGGCTCCAAGAGAAATGAGATTGTAGCTTGATTCAGAAACATGACGAACATCTTGAACAGTAGTGATGCATCTGTCATGAGACCGAAACTTGATTGTTCCTCCGCCAATCACCTTGCTTGTAGCAGAATTCCCCATGAAGACTTCTCCCCCTTGAATCGAAGTGTATGAAGAGAATATCTTCCTATTGGTACTGATGTGATGTGAACATCTAGAGTCAATAATCCATCTATCTTTGTTCTCAACTGATCTGTCTGTAACAGATAAAACGTCGCACTGTTCTTCATCTTCTCCAATCAGTTCAGTGACATTAGCATCTGATTGTTTCTTTTTTCAAAACCAACAATCAGTTCTAATGTGTCCCTTCTTATGACAATAGTTGTATGTCAAATTCTTATGTTTTGAGTTACCCGTGGAACTTTCATTATTACTCTTCTCTCTTGAATAATGAACTTGCCCAGAATCATCATGATTAGAATCATCCGTCAACTGGGTGTCAATTTTGTCCTTATTGAGCAGATGCTCCTTGACCTCATTGACCTTAATTTTTAACTTCCTTTCATAGATAATAGCTTCCCTAAAACTCTTATATAAAGAAGGTAAAGAACACAGTAATAGAATTACTTGATCCTCATCTTCTATCTTTACTTCTATCTTATCTAAAATCATAATAATAGAAGAATATCTTGCAGTGTGAGACTTGATAGGTGTACCTCATGCATGCAGAGAAGAAAGGGACGCTGCTTCAGAATCAATTGATTCGTCAATGACTTCTTCAGATAGTGGGCCTGAAGTCGCTTCCACAATGAGGACACTATTTTCTTTGTAGAAAACTCATCCAATACTTCGTCCGTCAAGCAAAGTTGAATAGCCGTCAAGGCTTTCTCATCTAACTTCTGCCAAGTTTCTTCCTTCATGTCTTGAGGCTTTTTCTCTCTCCCAAGTAGTGCTTTCTTCAACCCGCTCTGGGTAAGGATAGCGTTCATCCTAATCTGCCACCTGTTGAAATTGATGACGCCATCAAATTTCTAAATATCGAACTTGAATGCAGACATCTTCAAGTTACCTTCCTCTGATACCAATTGTTGGAAAATAATTTGTATGCTCTGATACCAATTATTGTGAATTCAAGGGAGACGCCCCCACGACCAGATTGACTGGGGCGGCGCAGCAGAAATAAACCATAGGATCTACTAAGGCAATAAGAAGAAAAGAAGAAGAGAAGAAGATATTTCAAAGTAGATAGAAAACTAATAAACAATATAACATGGTTCCACCGATCAAACAGATCATGTGTACGTCCAAGGGAGAAGAGATAGAAACATTATTAAAATTTTAGGGGACTATAATAAGAGTTACTTATACTTCACGTTGAGAAGATTATAAGCCCTTGATGGCCATCAAGAATGGTGAACCCTTATGGCTAAGTTTCTCTCACAAATTTCTTACCTTGATGAATTATACCCTTAGGAATTATAATTCATTAGATTCTCTTGGAATACATTGAAGGTCACCCCGAAAGAGTTATTTATAAACCATAAAACTCTCCTAATCCTAAACAAACTTCACCAATACGAACAATCACTATCTCAGAATAAAGAAAACTCGAATCCAAGTCGGACTCAAAATAGATTCAGAAAAGAAACTGCCAGATCGGACATTAGTCGATTAGGCCAGGGCATTGGTCGATTAATACATAGTCCACTAGTCCCAAATCCTAGTTGACTATTCTGACAAATCCTGAGAACCCCAACTCTCTATTGGCCAAACCTAGTCGACTATACAATGAATTAGTCGACTAATCCAGGTGATTAGTCGACTATATCCTATATTAGTCAACTACTCCTATGCACAGATTCTTGTACACGTACGTTCTTTGATCTTCGAGTTTTTGTCCACCTTCACAACGTATTCACGTCATAATCCTAACACTTTCAGCTCAACATGGGGGTGACAGATGGTATTTTCTTAAAAAAATTAAGAAAAGTTCCTGGTAGTAATTTGTAATTTTGACAATTCATGATAAGTTTTTCAAAACGACGAAAGTTCATGATATTTTATTAAGTTTTAGCCTTCCTCGTGGTGCAGTACTCAGATTGGACTTCGTATATGAGCAAGCTTAATAGATGACTTAAAAGAACCCATAAATCCTAAAAAAGAAAACTCTATTTGTAAATATTTTGTTTTTAAACAAAATTGCAACTTATGTTTCAAATATAAAATATAAATTTCTACGAACTGAGAAAGTGTATTAGGCTTGACAATTAAGTTGAGTTAGTCGGGAAGAGAGATTATAACTGCTATGGCCCAATCACATTTCTTTTCTAATTAACTCAACCACCAATGGGATTAACTGGCGACCTCCGGGGAGCAAACTGGGGGCCTGGACGGAGCCACATCGGAAGAGAAAAAATGTCAGCGAGGCAATATTTGAACTGGTGACTGTGAAGAACATTTTGCTTTAACCGACCCAGGCTAGCGTGGGGGGGGGGGGGGTTGGGGGTTTCAAAAGAGCCCTTACATGAACCACATAAAAGCTTGCCCCAGTATATTGCCTTGTCAAAACTCCTAATGTCTAAACCATTTGAAATGTTTCTTTTGACACACGTTTGCACATAAGATGTTATTTTGCATATATGCCCATAATAAATTCGCATTATCCATTTCCTCCCCTTTGCCTCTCTTCCTTTCTTTCCTATCTCATCTTCTTGTCTACCGTTTATCATTGTTCCCCTTATTTGCATAGAACTCAACCTTTTTTTTTTCTATAGAATAAGGCATAATATAAGCATAATTTGAATTTAATCCTCTTGCTCATTGTAAAAAACTTTATTACTATACTACAATGGTGTTTACTAATGAACTTAAATTATTGAAAAAGGAATAAAAAATAAATGAGTGTTTTCTGGTTATCAGAAGAAAATCTTTTAAGCGATAGAAACAAAATAAAAAAAAAGAAAAAGGGCCATTGAGGCCTAACTAATTGCTAAAATGTATAACATTGGGTCGTGAGATAGCCCGACATTTGTTCAAAAAAACTGGGCCAAAAGGAAGAGTAAGAGGAGAAAGAAAGAAGGAAAAGAAATGAACAACCTTTAAGGATTTGAATTAGATAAGTCAATACTATGTTGAAAATATAAACTTGATTTGATGTGCCAAAGAAGAGTTGATTGTTAAATTATCTAGGTGTCTATTTATGTTCAAGGTACTGCTCATTTATCTAGGTGTATATTCAATGTTCAAGGTATCTTTTAGTATTTCTAGAGATGTGTTTAATGTTGTTTATGAAAGGATGTGTACTAGACAAGTTATATGTAGTGGTCAGTTTTCGACCTCCTCAAGATCACGCCATATGTCCATTCAGCACTAAACATGCGAGCGACACGTGGTCACTTCCAGATCCTTTGATCGGGAGTGCCCATTTGATTCAAACCCCAATCGAGTTAGAAAGAGGAGATAGAATCAGTTGTGAGAATATCTATCTATAAGCCAAATCCTTATTTGAACTCGACATTTATAGCTCAGAAATAGATCAACCGTACCAACAGCTAGACGCAGATGATCAGAAAAAGACGGACTCTTGCTCAATCAATTCAAACTGGATGTTCAACTCTAACCGTCTCAGTGATAATAGATAAGTGTTTAAATAGAGCTGGACTCCACAACCTTATCCATCAAACACAACATGTATAAATAATAGATCCCTTCCAATGTGGAGGGGGACGAGGAGAAATTAAGCTCATAAACTTTTAAACACCAGAGAACACTATTATAATCACACTATTATAGTAGAATCTCTCTCTCCGTGTTTTTCTCTGTGTTTGAGCTAGCTTTTTTATGATTTGATTATACCCACTCCATTATTGGATAATCAAATCACAGAAAATCTCGCACAAACACAGAGAGTTATGTGAAAACTCAAATGCGAGAAAATCACAGGTAGAGAGATTCCACTATAATAATGGCAATTACAGTGGTATTCTCTGGTGTGCTAGGGTTTCTGAGCTTAATTTCTCCTCGCCCCCCTTTGCATTAAAAGGGATCTATTATTTACACAAGTTGTGTTTATTGGATAAGGCTGCGGAGTCTAGCTCTAATTAAACACTTATTCATTTATCATCGAGGTGGTTAGAGCAGAACATCCAAGTTTGAATTGACTGGGTGAGAGTTCATCTTTATTTGGTCATCTGCGTCCAGCTATTAGTGGGTTGATCTGTTCTCGAGCTATAATTGTCGAGTTCAAATAAGGATTTGGCTTATAGATAGAGATTCTCACAATTGATTTTATTTCCTCCTTCTAACTATAGAATCGCTCGAGGTTTGAATCGAATAGGCACTCGCGATCAGATGTTCTGGAAGTGGCCACGTGTCGCTCACCTGTTTGGTGCTAAATGGACAAGTGGCGTGATCTCGAAAAGGTCAAAAACTGACCACTACTAATGCCCCATATGCTTTCTTCTCTTTAGAGGAGGTTGGTAACTCTCCCACAGAGGCTATAAGTTCTCGGGGACTCTTGAGAGGGGAGTAGATAGAGAAGGGAATTCTGGGCCTGGACTCGAGTCGATTTGCTGTATCTTCGATTTTGTCTTATAGTAACATGTGTGGCTCATTGGACTTTTCAGATTCTGCCGAGTCTTGTGTATCGTGATGTCTTCTTCTTTCTTCGTCCGATGGAGGAAGGAGAAGGAGAGAATAGAGAATATTGTTGCACTCCTGATTTTTCAGGAATTCATTTGTCGTGGGTGTTGGTTGTTGCGATGGGCTCGCGTGGGGTATTGATTCTTGCGATGAGCCCGACTATCAGGAAGGACAACGATGAACTAGCTTCTGACTGGTCTGCTCGTCTGGTCTCTGATCAGATCAGGGGGTAGTTACTGGAAGCTATGTATTTCCATCCTTCTTACGGTGAACATAGTGCAGAGAGCATAAGGGTGCTTGATGACGGTTCCGATCTCTGGGGTCGGCCATCATGCTCTTATGGGATGCCTGTGCTTTGGTTGCCCTTGCTCCTGAGTTCATCTTCATAGTGACAGTCTTGGCATCGGTATTCTCATTGTCTCGCAGGTTTCAGTTCATGGTTCGAGGAGCGATCTCCCTTACTGGTGGCTTCCTAAGAGTTCTCTGCGTCCTTGACCTTTTGGCCTGGTGGATTGCTTGTTCAGGGGCCGTTTTGATTGCATATCAATTTTGTATTATTATCATCACATTTTGCACATTTATCCTTAATTATTTTTTATTTAACATTGCTAATTAACTCTCTTTTTAATTATGGTGTGTAGTTACTTAAATAGGATACAAGAAGTTTCTATTTTATCCCTAATCCTATCTAAATTTGAATTTCAATTTAAATCAATTTGAAATCAAGAGGAGAAAATGATAAATCATTATCTTCACAATTCAAATTCAAATTCAAAATTAGAAGATATATTTCTAGAAGATGGATGGGGTAAAGCTAATCCGAACAGAGATAATGAGGATAATTCAAATTAAATGGAGTTTAAAATCAATTCTTCAGACTGGACATCTCTTAGTATTTGGATCATAACTTTCACTATAGATATGCAAATCTGATGATTCAAGATGCTACAGAAAGAGGACTTAAAGGGCTACAGTTCGTATATTGACCATTATTTCCACTTCAGCTGCAACACCCGGTACATAATAATCCCAGTTTAATACTCTTGACCATCTGATTAGTAAACACTATATTTTAATAAGTCACCTACTCATAGAAATTAATAAATAATATTCTCTCAAGTGTTATGTAAGTAAAGACATATATTATGATTTTGTTTATATGGCATGGGTGCATTATTAATACTACAGTATATAAACACATAGGTATACTAATTTATACAAGAAGTATTTTGTGGGAAAATAAAGAGAATACCTTATAGAAATTTTTTTACTCTTCATAGATAATGGAAGGGGGGTAGGTGAGAGGGATGAAGGGTTGGTAATCTCTTGATTTTGGGAGAGAGCAATTGGATGGTGGAGATTGTGAGGGCAAACTTGCACTTTGAGGGCCATTTGGATTTAGAAATCTCCTCTTCAGCTGAACCATTATTTTTCATCTCCTCTCTCAAACTTCCATGGCCAAAACCCTAGAAATTCATCCCTCTTCTTCAACATAGAAACCCCCAAACTCTTCTCTCTTTCTCACTCTTCCTTGCTTTTCCTTCTTCCTCTTCTTTGAGAACCCAAAAGGGGGAGAGGACTGCCCAGGAACAGCAGGACCCAAGCCGCCCGCGCTCAGGCCCAGCTACCCTGGCTGGCCACGCTAGGCCGGCGGTGCGCAAGGGGGATGCCGCTCCAGGCCGGCGGCGCACACGGAGAAGGGCCGCACATGTGGAGGGGGAAGTCGAAGGAAGAGGAGAGGGGATTTTCAGAAGGATTTAGTCCAAGTTGGGGGGTAATTTTGCAACCAAAATCTGGACTTTTGGGGCTCAGATTCACCCATAAAGAGGTATTGTTCTGACTGAAATTTAGCAGGGGATAAATCCAAATTTTCAGAATTTAACTCTCATATTCTTGAAGGAATTGGTACTAAAAATAATCCACATATTTTTCTTGAATAGGGAGGTTGTTCAGACGTACGAGAAGTGAGATCTAACCATAGAAATCTTTGAAGAAGGTGAGTAAACTCACAACTTTAATTTCATTAAGCTATAGGATGTTAAGTTAGTAAAACAACCCGTCAATAGCTTGATTAAGCATTATTTTTGCATGTAGCATCTGACAGAGACTTGAATTGGTTGAATAATTGAATGAACTTAGTAGTAGAATGGATATATACTAGGAATAAAGAAACTAGTTAAGTATAAATTTAAAGGAAAGTGTAATATGAAGTAAAAAGGGGAAGCCAATTAGTAATCTATTTGGTCGAGTATGAGTATAAATATTTGAGTGCAAAATAGCAAGAGATGGGAATATTATTGTTGTTAGTTACTTTGGTGATGTGTTGTATGAGTATAAATATTTGGATGCAATATAGCATGACATGGATTATTACTGTTAATGTTTACTTACGAAATGTATTATGTAATAGGCTATGATATTTCCATATGTGAAATGTGCTTATACCAACCTATATGATGGTACATCTATATAATTGGTGTGTGTGTGTGTGTGTGTGTCTGGGTGGTAAAATATGTAATTGATTGGTTATGGGTTGTACGAGTTGGATTGCTGTTTAGTTGTTATAGAAGGAAGGGGCCGGCGGGAGCCGGTGGGGTTAGAAGACGGTGTTATTGATAGTTGTAAATGAAGGAATGGGCTGGCAGGAGCCGGTAGGGTTAAAAAACGGTGTTATTGATAGTTGTTAACTAAAGGAAGGGGCCAGCGAGAGCCGGTGGGGTTAGAAGGCGGTGTTACTGGAAGTGTTAAATAGAAGGAAGGGACCGGCGGGAGCCGGGAGAGTTAGAAGACGGTGTATTTGTATTGTATTACCTATAAACATGACTAATTATTGGTTGTTATATGAATTGTTTGACACTAATAGTAAACGTGTTTTTCGGGTCACTATAGGAAAGGGGCAAATGATGACAGTAAGCTGAAAGTTAAAGGTAAACCAACCCACATATAGTTATGGTAAGAATCAGAAGAATAATACATGGTAGTTGAGACATCTTATAAGGATTTGGCGTAATCATAACAATCACTATATCAAAGCCTAGCATTATATTGTTAACTTGCATAAGTTCAAGTATATGTAAAAAGAGTTTACGCATTGAGCTCCCAAGCTCACCCTATCATGTTTTAAATGTTTTCAGGACAAAATAAGGGCAAGCACCCTGCTTGAAGCTTCATGGGAGTAATAAAGGTCCGGAGTTGAGCTCATTATTAAATAGCAACTCTTTGGGGATGTTCTGTTTTTTTCGTTATCTTTTATTGTAACTCGTATGTACTTATATGGATAGAATAGTCTAATGGTAATGTAGTAACTGTGAGCTTGATGTACGTAAGAAAAGTTTGGACTTATGGGTGTAAAAGCTTATTCTCTAGCGTTCTTTGCCACAAGATATGTATGAGTTAAATTCTGAAAGTTGAATTCATTCTTGAGAGATTTTGATTATATATACTGTGAATATACTATGTGGGCATTGTTTGATCATATATATGTTGTTGTGACTGATGATTAGCCATGTGAGCTATTGATTTTGTGTATTGTGCATTTGGACAAGTGACAAGTTACAAGGAAGGTGTTGCCGAAATTTTGAATGGTCATATGCTAGAAAACTTTTCACATATTTAATTGTTAAGAAAGAAAATTTTAGTTGACGATCAAGTGAAAGATTGTGTAAGCAAAAGAAAAAAATCTGGGACTGTTACAGTTGGTATCAGAGCCAAGGTTTAGGCGTAAGGATAGATTTGATAGGTACAGTAAGACAGGGTTAATGTGAAATTGCGTGTAATTTGTCTGTATGATTGTATGATAGATGTGAGTATTTTAAAGGGATAGCAGATTCTTATGAATATGGCTAACTCTAAAACGCAGGATATTTATCTGTCCTCTTATATTCGAATTTGAGTACCCGTATACTTCGATTCGGATGTATCATACTAAGGGTGCGGGCCCTTTGTGTGGATCACCAGTGGTATAGGATACTGGAATGAGAGGGCGGCTAAAATATCTGGCAAGTCAAATTTATTTCAGAACGTAAGAACATAATAGACCCTGGGAGATGGGAATTTGCATATCTAGTGATTTTAATTGTTTAATTATTCTATGATTTTATATAGATGAACCGATATGACTCCTTTACTTTGGCAAATGGGGGATTTTGAGGTGTTAAGATTTACATCTGATGGTTCAGGACCAGAGGATGTGAGTCGAAAAGAGACTCTGTAGACTTAGACTATGAGTCAAGCGAAACTAATCCGGAGGTGATTTTTGATCTGGAGATAGCGATAATGAGGTGAGCTTAATGGAACAGGAGGACATGGATGTGGTGGGTGATGCCGAGAGTGTCATATAGGAAACCTACCAATGGTTTAGACTCCTGATACGACAGTTTTTGATGAAATGGAGTCCTAAGGAGAAACATTCCTTGAAAGTATTTGGTGGGATATTAGGTGAGCCAAATATGGGATTTGTATGATGACAATGATTACTGGAGATGTGATGATGATATCACAATGGGTAGTGAGGACCCTGAGGAAGAGGACTCTGAGGAAGAAGACCCAGAAGGAATGGATTTGGGGATGACATTAATAATGAAAGCCCCACTAGTTCTAATATATATCCTTGAATGAGAGGGGATGTATAATATTTTTGGAAAGGATGTCACATCTCGCCTATTTTATAGGAGGTTTTATGTGTTTTGTAGAGAAATGTGTGTGAACAATGTGTCTTATCATGGATTTTTTGTGTTGTATAATTTCATATAAATGTAAATCTTATTCCAGTAATACTTTTGAAATTATGAATAAAAGTAATGTTTTATATTTATGCAACTTGTTTTATACTGTGAATGTTATTAATAACAAGAGCTGGTTATTCTTTTAGGAGTAGATAGACTTGAATATTCCACCACCTGACACTAATCTTGAAGGCAATGCCTACCACTCAGTGCGGTTGGGAGTGTCCACTCCCCAACTAGTCATGAGATTGTGGTAGAATAACTGAATGAAAATCAGAGAATACCTGATAGAATGCTGGATTGGTTGGCACAGATGGCAACAAGAAATAACTTATATAGAGCTCTAGAGTAATTTCAGAAGCTGAAATCACCAATATTTAAAGGAGAAGCTGACCTAATCATGCTGAAGAGTGACTTCGGCAAATTGAGAAAATACTCGATGTCATGGAATGTACTGAGAATCAAAGAGTGCCCTTTACCACTTTTATACTCCATGGAGAAGTAGAACGCTGGTGGGAAACGGTTAAGGGTGGAGCTACGTCCTTGGGGGAAGAGATTTCTTGAAATTTTCTAGTAAAGAAATTTAATGAAAAGTACATACCATGGGTAGCAAAGGATAAACTCGACTTGGAGTTTCAAGAACTGAAGCAAGGGAAATGTCAGTTAACCAATATGACGTCAAGTTCACACAATTGTCGAGATATACAGCAGGACTAGTCCGTGAAGAAGCAGAAAGAACAAAAAGATTTGTAAGGGGATTAAGGCCTGAGACAAAGAGCAAACTGATTCCGTTTCAATTCCGAGCCTATATGCAAGCTGTGGAGAAGGAACTTGAGGTGAAGCGGAATATGCTGGAAGACCAGGAAGTCAGCAATAAGGAATTTCCTCTGCCTAAGTGCCCCAAATATCATGAGATGCCTAACTCCGCGTGGGGGGGGGGGGGTCAAATTTCAAACTCAATAGAAATATGGGATTCTCGGTGATACCTGTTTCAAGATATCAGGGTAGTATATGGCATAGAGGAGGATTCTCTCATAGGCCCCAGCCAATACCCTCTCCCCGTCTTTTACGGGGAACACATGGTGTCCCAGGTGTAATCAGAACCATGTGGGCAATTGTGTTCAGGGTAAGCAATGTTTCACATGTGGCAAGATGGGTCATAAGAGGAGGGAGTGTCCGATCCTACAGGGATATCCAAGGACAGGACTTAGAACTGGAAGGTGAGCAATGGACACTGTTCCATTTCAAGACCATCTAGAACTTTCAGACGACCATTCGACACAACCCAATCGGCGATGACTCAATCTTCAGTACAACCTAGAGCTCAGGGGAAGATGCATACTTTGGCTCAATAAGAGGCTCGAACAACAAACATCATGGTGGAAGGTACATCAGTATAATGAGGCATGTTGGCCGAGTATTATTTGACCCCGGTGTCACATACTCTTTTGTTTCTTCAGTATTTATATCTAAATTGAACAAGAAACCTAAACCTTTGGAATTTCCAACAATAATATCTACTCTTACAGATGGAGAGTTGATTGCTAGCATGTACTATAAGGAGTGTGAAGTTAAGTTAGGGGAAGTGAAAGCATATGCCGACCTAGGAAACTCGAGAGAATAGAATATAATGTCATTCTAGGAATGGATTAGTTGTCATCTCACCATGCTCATGTAGACAGTAAAAAGAAGAGAGTAACTTTCAAATTGGAAGGAGTCTCAGAAATTACCTTTGGCGTAATGAGGGACAAGAAGAAATGTAGACCATTTTGGCTGTTAAGTCTATGATAATGTTGAGACGAGGGTGTTAGGGACTTCTAGCAGCTGTGATAGATAAGAAGTTGCAAAAAAGAAAAAGAAAAAGAAAAAGAAAAAGAAAAAGAAAAAAAAAATATAGCAGTGGGGAGGGAATATCCTGCTTTGTTTTCGGAGAAGCTACCAGGCTCAACTACGGACAGAGAGATCAAATTCTCTATTGATTTACTACCAAGAATGGGCCCTATATCTAAAGCCCTTATAGAATGGCCCCAGAGGAAATGAAAGAATTGAAGGTTCAACTACAATAGCTGATAAATAGTGGATTCATTCAACCCAGTGCGTCACCCTGGGGAGCCCCAGTCTTATTTGTAAGGAAGAAGGAAGGAAGTATGAGATTATGTATTGATTATAGAGAGTTGATCAAAGTTACCATTAAGAACCGATATCCACTCCCTAAAATTGATGGTTTGTTTGATCAACTTTAGGGCGCTAGTGTGATTTCTAAAATTGATTTAAGATCAGGATATCACCAATTGAAGAATTAAACTAGATAACACACCTAAGACCGCTTTTAGAAATAGATATGGATATTTTGAATCTTTTGTAATGCCATTTGAGCAAACCAATGCTTTAGCAGCATTATGGATATGATGAGCAGAATATTTGAACTATGTCTCAATCAATTAGTTCATCGATGACATACTAATCTATGAAGAGCACCTGAGGATGATATTACAGACATTAAGAGAAAATTGACTGTATGCAAAGTTCAAGAAGTGTGAATTCTGATTAGATCAAGTGGTTTCCTCAGACATATTATATCTAGAAAGAGTACCTGTGGACTCCATATAATCGAGCGAAACTGGTCCCAACCCACCAATGCTAAGGAGATTAGAAGTTTCTTAGGCCTAGCCAGTTACTATCTAAGATTCGTAAAGGGATTTTCTAAGATAGTGATGCCCCTAACTCAGTTTACCAGAAAATGTATCATGTAAACTGGGGAGAGAGCTAGAAGAAAAGCTTTCAAGAGTTGAAGAATAGTTTAACCTTGGCCCCAATCCTAGCTATGCCTTAGGGGACCAAGGGATATGTCATGTACAACGATGTATCCAAGTAAGGGTTGTGTGTTAATGCAGCACGACAAGCTTATAGCTTATGCTTCCAGATAACTGAGGAATCATAAAAAGAATTACCTTACACATGGCCTAGAATTGGCTGCAGTCATTTTTCCCTTGAAGATATGAATACATTACCTGTATGGAGTATCATGTGAAGTCTATACATACCACAAGAGTTTAAAACACATATTCTCAAAAAAAGGCTGAACATGCGACAAAGAAGATGATTGGAAATGATAAAACATTATGACTTGACAATTAACTCTCAACTGGTAAAAGTCAATGTTGCAGCCGATACCCTAATTCGGAAGTAGGAGGATCATTAGCTGTGTTAATGACTCAATAACCAAGGTTATTAAAGGAGTTAGAAAAGATGCAAGTACAAGTTAGAGTGAGAGAATCTAGGAATGTAACCAGTCAACTGAACCAAGTTAGAATTCAATATGACCCGTATGAACGAATCAAAGAAGCACAACAAGGGGATGGCAGAGTAAGAAGAATTCTAGAGAAAGTTCAGAGCGGGAAAACTTAAGGCTTTATTTTTGATAAAAGAATGTTAAAGTCAGACGTTGGGTGTGTATACCTCTAGATACAAGGCTGAGGAGATTATGTTAGAAGCTTATTGTACTCCTTACACAGCACATCCGGGGGCAGCAAAGATGTATCAAGATCTTGGGACAAATTTCCGGTGGGAAGGAATGAAGGACATAGCTAATTTTGTCCAAAAAATGTCTAAATGCCAAGAAATTAAGGCTGGACATAAGAAACCGCCGGGATTACGGATGCCTTTATCAATCCCTGAATGGAAGTTGAGTTACATCACAGGGGATTTGATGCAGGGCTTCCCAATAATCTCTAGGGCACGATGTTATATGGGTAATGGTGGATCAACTCACAAAGTCTCACACTTTCTACCCATCCGAGTGAGTTACTCAATGGAGAAGATGGCAAAAATTTACCTTCTATCTCGGATTGCCGGAAACAATCAGCTCAGACAGGGATCCTCAATTTTTGTCATGAATTGGGTAAGTTTATCCAAGACATTAGAGAACAAGTTGCATAGGAGTTAAACGACACACTCTCAGGCAGATGGACAATCAAAAAAAGAATATTCAGATATTAGAAAATATGCTGAGAGCATGTGTATTAGATTTTAGGGGTAACTAGAGAAGGATATACCATTGATGGAATTTGCATATAACAGCAGTTATCAGTCCACTATAGGAATGCCACCGTTTGAAGCTCTATATGGCAGGAGGCATAGATCTCCCATTTGTTAGGAAGAAGTGGGAGATCAAAGACAGCTGGCCCCCCAGCTAGCGCAAGAAACATTATAGAAGATCAAGATAATAAAGAAGAGAATAAAAACGCCCCAGAGCAGGCTGAAAGCTTATGTAGACAAGTACCGCGGCCCCTGGAATTCACAATAGGGGATAAAGTGGTTTTGAAAGTGTCTTTGATGAAAGATGCAATACGCACCGGCACAAGAAACAAATTGGATTCTCGGTATGTACGACCTTTTGAAATATTGGAGAGAATCGGGCCACTGGCTTACCGACTGGCCTTGCCACCAGAGTCTAGAGAGATTCATGACATGTTTCATGTATCTCAGCTAAGAAAGTATGTTCCGGACCCCAATCATATCCTTACCTATTCGACACTACGATTCAAGAAGGCTCATCATATACGAAAGAATCAGTGCAAATCCTGGATCACAAGGTGAAGCAGCTGAGGAACAAAGCAATTCCTTTGGTGAAAGTATTATAGAGGAGTTAAAATTCGAATAAGCTATGTAGGAACCAGGGGAAGTGATGTGAAAATTTTACTCACACAAGTATTTGCAGGTATGCTAAGTTTCGAGGACGAAACTTCCTTTAAAGGGGTAGATTGTAACACCCGATACATAATAATCCTAGTTTAATGCTCTTGACCATCAGATTAGTAAACACTACATTTTAATAAGTCACCTACTCAGAGAAATTAATAAATAATATTCTCTTAAGTGTTATGTAAGTAAAGACATATATTATGATTTTGTGTATAGGGCATGGGTGCATTATTAATACTAGAGTATATAAACACATAGGTATACTAAGTTATACAAGAAGTATTTTGTGGGAAAATGAAGAGAGTAGTACCTTATAGAAATTTTTTTTACTCTTTATAGATAGTGGAAGGGTATAGGCGAGAGGTATGAAGGGTTGGTAATCTCTTGATTTTGGGAGAGAATAATTGGATGGTGGAGATTGTGAGAGCAAACTTGCAATTTGAGTGCCATTTGGATCTAAAATTCTCCTCTTCGGCTGAATCATTATTTTTCATCTCCTCTCTCAAACTTTCATAGCCAAAACCCTAGAAATTCATCCCTCTTCTTCAACATAGAACCCCCAAACTCTTCTATCTCTCCCTTACTCTTCCTTCTTCCTCCTCTTTGAGAACTCGAGAGGGGGAGGGGGCTGCCCAGGCGCAGCCAGACCCAAGCCTCCGCGCCCAGGCCCAATTACCCTGGCTAGTCGCGCCAGGCTGGCAACGCACAATGGGGAGGCCGCGCCAGGCCGGCGGTGCACAAGGAGGAGGGCTGGGCAGGTGGGGGGGGGGGGAGCCAAAGGAGGAGGAGAGGGAATTTTCAGCAGGGTTTAGTTCAAGTCGGGGGGTGATTTTGCAACCAAAATCTGGACTTTTAGAGCTCAGATTCACCTATTAAGAGGTAATGTTCTGACTAAAATTTAGCAGGGGATAAACCCAAATTTTCAGTGTTTAACTCTCATATTCTTAAAGGAATTGTTACAAAAAATAATCCACATGTTTTTCTTGAATAGGGAGGTTGTTCAGACGTGCGAGAAGTGAGGTCTAACCATAGAAATCTTTGAAGAAGGTGAATAAAATCACAACTTTAATTTCATTAAGCCGTAGGATGTTAAGTTAGTAAAAGAACCCATTTATAGCTTGATTAGGTGTTGTTTTTGCATGTACTCTCTAATAGAGACTTGAATTGGTTGAATAATTGAATGAACTTAGTAGAAGAATGGATATATACTAGAAATGAAGAAACTAGTTAAATATAAATTTAAAGAGAAGTGTAATATTAAGTAAAAAGGGGAAGCCAATTAGTAATCTATTTCGTCGAGTATGAGTATAAATATTTGAGTGCAAAATAGCATGAGATGGGAATATTATTGTTGTTAGTTACTTTGGTGATGTGTTGCATGAGTATAAATATTTTGATGCAATATAGCATGAGATGAATTATTATTGTTGGTGTTTACTTTGGAAATGTTAAGTGTATTATGTGATAGGCTATAACATTTTCATATGTGAAATGTGCTTATACCAACCTATAGGATAGTATATCTATATCATTGGGGTGGGTGTGTGTGTGTGTGTGTGTGTGTGTGTGTGTGTGTTAAACTATGTAATTGGTTGGTTATGGGTTGTACGTGTTGGATTGCCGTTTGCTTGTTGTAGAAGGAAGGGCTGGCGGGAGCTGGTGGGATTTGTAAATGAAGGAAGGGGCCGACGGGAGCTAGTGGGGTTAGAAGACGGTGTTATTGATAGTTGTAAATGAAGGAAGGGGCCGACGGAAGCCGGTGGGGTTAGAAGAGAGTGTTATTGATAGTTGTAAATGAAGGAAGGGGCCGGCGGGAGCCGGTGGGGTTAGAAGACGGTGCTATTGATAGTTGTTAAATGAAAGAAGAGGCCGACGGGGGCCGGTAGGTTTAGAAGACGGTGTTATTGATAGTTGTTAACTGAAGGAAGGGGCCGGCGGGAGCCGGTGTGGTTAGAAGGCGGTGTTACTAGAAAGTGTTAAATAGAAGGAAGGAACCGCCAGGAGCCGGGGGAGTAAGAAGACGGTGCATTTGTATTGTATTATCTATAAACAGGACTAATTATTGGTTGTTATATGAATTGTTTGACACTAATAGTATACGTGTTTTTCGGATCACTAATAGGGAAGGGGTAAATGATGACAATAAGCTGAAAATTAAAGGTAAACAGAACTAACATATAGTTATGGTAAGAATAAGAAGAATAATACATGATAGTTGAGACATCTTATAAGGATTTGGCATAATCATAACAATCATTATGTCAAAACCTAGCATTACTTTGTTAACTTGCATAAGTTCAAGTATATGTAAAAAAAGTTTATTCATTGAGCTCCCAAGCTCACCCTATCATGTTTTAAATATTTTCAGGACAAAACAAGGGCCAGGACCCTGCTTGAAGCTTCTTGGGAGTAATAAAGGTCCGGAGTTGAGTTCATTGTTAAATAGCAACTCTTTGGGGATGTTTTGTGCCTTTCGCTATCTTTTGTCGTAACTCATATGTACATATATGGACAGATTAGTCTAATTGTAATGTAGTAACTATGAGCTTGATGTACGTAAGAAAAGTTTGGATTCATGGGTGTAAAAGCTTATCCTCTAGCGTTCTTTGCCACAAGTTATGGTATGGGTTGAATTCTGAAAGTTGAATTCATTCTTGAGAGATTTTGATTTTATATATTGTGAATATACTGTGTGGGCATTGTTTGATCATATATGTTGTTGTGACTGTTGATTAGCCATGTGAGCTATTGATTTTGTGTATTGCATTTGGACAAGTGACAAGTTACATGGGCGGTGCTGCCGAAATTTTGAATGATCTTATGCTAGAAATTTTTTCACATATCTGAATTGTTAAGAAAGAAAATTTTAGTTGAGGATCAAGTGAAGGATTGTGTAAGCAAAAAAAATCTTGGACTGTTACATCAGTTATCTGATGAGTCATATTTAGCAATAAACACTCTGACTTGCTACAAATTAATTCAAAATTGAATTCCCGTATTGAATTAGGATTGAGTTAATCATCCTAGTTTGTATCTTATTATGATTAGCTCTGAGGCTTATTTAAAAGGCTAAAATCTCTCATAAAAAAAGCATCTCCACACCACAGATTATAACTAAGGATTTTTCTTTAGTTTTCTTCACCAAATTTCTTTTGTAATTTTTAGGATTTAGTTCTAGTTCAAGTTTTGTAAAGAAGGAGGAGGCACTTCAGCATCAATGTTAACGATTTTCTTTTCAATTTCTCTTTCTTTACGTGCTTTCTCTTTTACCTTGCTTTCTTTAAATTCTCTCACAAGTAGCTAATCTTTTTCATGTCTTATTAAACTCTACCCACCACTACTTCCAATTCTCTGTTATAATAAGCAGATTGGATCCTATGCATGCTTAAATCTTAAAAATAGTTAATACTCTTGAAGGCACATGATAATAGTTGAACCTATTATTTGCTAATACTTTCCATGGTTTTTCATATTCTATGCTTAGATAATCTTGATACTTTAATGTTAGTTATTCTTCTTATTTTATGCTAGGAAAACTTTGATAGTTTAATGTTAGGTCTTGATTAGTGATTATTTCAAATAGATTTTCTCAATCTTATGTATCTTATTTGAATTAAATGCAACTCAAAGGTCTAGTTTTTATAATTCAAAGTGAAGTTTAATTTAGCATAGGCTAGTAAGTTAGTGGTGGTAGATGATTAGTAAGCCATATTCTTTTAATTTTTCTCAAAATTCTAATCTTCAAAATCAAATCATATCTTCATCTTCTTTCTACCTCTAACATTTAACATAGACTTTTTATTTCTTTTTCGAAGAAGAACTATTAACCTACTTAGTATTTAAAAAAAATACCAAAAAGCTTCTATCGCATTTCTCCCTGTGGATTTGACTCACATAGCCCTTACTACGCGGTTAAATTGTAAGAATTCAGAGTTAGCATAAATCAAATAAACACTTTCCGAAACTCTATGTTTTTGGCAATCACATCTCCCGGACGTCATTGGGGGTATCTGTTTTTTCTCTCAAGGATACAAATAATAGATTGTATTACTCATGTTAGTTGTAACCATGCTTGTAAGTGGATGAATGTAATTGAAAAAATTCTATAATAAAGCAGAGAATTTTTTAATGAAAGCATTGCTTGGATCTTGTCTTGCTTGTGACTGTGATTTGACTTGTCGTTACTTCTGTTCGGGGAGCTATTTTGGTTCCGAAGAATATAGTTCCGAATGGGGTTCACTCCCTCGAGACCTGCAAATGTTACCTGAGTAGAGAGCCCCTAGCTTCGAAGTTGTGTTGCCATGCTAGTCGTTGGGATATGACCTGAGGTAGACTGTTGACTTGCTCGTGCAACCGTCGGGGCAAGTCTCATTGTTGACTGGCTCCGAGCATCTGCTGCGGGCGAGCCTCCATCTTTCATGAGGCTCCCCGAGGGGTCGCCTCAGGCTGAAAACCTATATAGGCTGTGGGCCTGTGTTGGAGAGATTTCATTCTCCTATTTTAAGTACCGCAAGTGCACGATCGTTCGATGTAGCACTTGAGGGTCAATCCACAGGATATGTAATTCTTATGGTTTCAACACTTCTAGGCGAATTGGGTGAAAAATTTGTGAGTTTGGGTGGAACTACGTGTCAATCTAAGAAGAGTCAAGCACCTAGGATCGAATCCCTTAAACTAGTGTCAAGCGGTTAATGTCGGTCTCTATACCGTTCTACTGTCAATCACCAAATCCCGATTCCTAAAAGACAAATTAAGTCTGAACACTAGATCTAAGTACATAGTATTATCTAGTTACACAATTCATCAAAGGTAAATTAAATAAACTTTAAGTATAGACAATTAACTGCTGATATATAACCTGTCAAATACCTTGTTGTTTTAGAAGTTAATCTCCTAAAAATAGTAGGTCAATCCGTGTATGCAAGCAACCCTAAATAGGAGATCTAAATTTGACCACAAGATATTCTAGCATATATTAATCTCTCCTAAATGTTAGGAAATAATTAGTTACACTTGTTAATATATAACAAAACAATCTAAATAATATAGCATAGTTAAATTTCTTATTACGTGCAGCATATAAATAACTAAATTAATTAAGATAATTTTCCAATTTATTAATAACAAAAATTAATTAACCAAATGAATTAAAAGAAATTAATTAGCTAAAACATTAATTACCTCACGTGGCTGCGAAGACTGCTGCCACACACTGGCCTTCTCGGCACCGTCTCAGCATAAAAGCATTAAGCATTGAAATAAACATTGAAATAATCTCTAACTACAAAAATCCCAAAAGTTTTCCACGAAACAATTTTCTGACCTAAGATGCAGACAGCGAGGTAGTCTATCTCCCTCCTCCATTACATTCATGATTCCAAAATTTAACAAAAAAAAACTAAAACAAAACCCAACAGCCATCCTTTTTTCCCACACTGCTACATTGCGCGCGCGAGGAACGAGAGATGGTTGATGGTTGGAGAACAGTAAAGATTAGCCAAACGCAGAGAAAAAAATGCAGCCATAACACAAAACAAACAAAAATATTTTACTGAGCAAATGAATTTTCGTCCAAAAACTGGGGCAAAAATTGGCCAAAACAAGGGGGCCAAAACCTTAAACTATGCGTTGGCGTTTATAACCCTAGAATTTGTGGTTATTCTACAAGTAAATCCTCAAACAAATATAAAATTACACAAACAAGCTCTTTAGTCTAAAATTTATATTTAAGCCCCTGGATTTTGCATAATTCTGTTTTCGTCGCAACTTGACTCAAACGTCTTCAAGCTGGGTGTAAATCTTTGTGGTGTAAATTTTAGGAGCAGTAGAGCAACCCCGATAACGTCAAATCTCCTATCTGCCTTCTAACTCCTTTCAGCATGCCGAACGTCCACAAAGTACACTTTTGTAGTCCAACTTTCTCCTAATAGCTTTGTCTGCAAAACACCACTAAAAATTTCCGAGTAGTATTATTTATAAACAAATAATAGATGAATATGAGCATGAAAATGTGACAAAATCGTATTCATCAACCTGTTCGGGCGATCATCAGGGTATATCCCATCATAGGTTGGCTCCGAGAATCCGACGTGGGCAAGCCTCCACCTTTTAGAAGGCTCCCTGAGAGGTCGTCGTCAGGATGAGGACTAATATAAGTTGTAGGCCTGCTCGAGCGGCCATCAGGGTATACCCATTATAGGCTGGCTCCGAGCATCCGACGTGGGCGAGCCTTCGTCTTTCAAGAAGCTCCTCGAGGGATTGCCATCAGGGTGAAGACCCGTATAGGGTGTGGCTTGCTCGGGTGATCATCAGGGTATATCTCATTATAGGCTGGCTCCGAGCATCCATCTTCCAGGAGACTCCCCGAGGGGTCACCGTCAGGGTGAAGACCCATATAGGTTGCAGGCCTATTTGGGTGGCTATCCGGGTATATCCCATTATAGGCTGGCTTCGAGCCTCTGACGTGGGCGAGCCTCCATCTTTCAGGAGGCTGTCTGAGGGGTCGCCGTCAGGGTGAAGACCCATATAGGCTTGTGCCTGCTCGGGCGGCCATTAGGGTATATCCTATTATAAGCTGGCTCCAAGCATCCGACGTGGGTGAGCCTCCTAAAAGGGCTCCAAGCATTCGATGTGGGTGAGCCTCTATCTTTCAGGAGGTTTCCTGAGGGGTCGCAGTCAGGGTGGAGACCCATATAGGCAATTGAGAGTGTGCACGATACTCGAGGCAGATATCAGGGCTTGGTGGAACTCTAATAATATAGCAGAAAATGATCTTTTCATTGAATGTTACATGGCTTACACATAATATCACTTCAAGTGAAAAGAGTTCCTTTGCTTCTTGAGTTGGTTCCTATCCTGATCAGTCAAGGTATATTACCTCTTGCCTCCCTGAGTGATCATGGTGTAGGAACCCTCCCAACTGGGTCCTACTTTTTCTTGATCCTTCTGCCGCGTGGTCTGAATCACGCTTCGTGACCAGGTCTCCGACTTGGAATTCTCGAGACTTCGCATTTTCATGGTGTGCAACCCAGATTTGCTGTTGATAAGTCATGATTCGGATTTGGATCCGTTGTCGCCTTTCCTCTGAGTGATACAGCATCAAGAGAAGTAGGTCGTTATTCTGATCTTGAACCACTCATTCCACTCGGAGTGTTGGCATGCTGATGTCGACCAGGATGATCGTTTCTGTTCTATATGTTTACAAGAACGGAGTTTCGCCGGTCGAGACACGTTTTGTGGTCCTGTAAGCCTAGAGCACTTCGAGGAGTTCTTCACCTATTTGCCTTTAGTTTTGTCCAGACTTTTGCACAGGTTACCGAGGATGGTGTGATTACTGGTTTTAACCTGGCAATTGCCTTGAGGATAATAGGGTGAGGAGAATCGATGAGTGATTTTGTATTTGGCACAGAATCTGGCTACTTTCTTGCTAGCAAAGTTCATTCCATTGTCAAAGATGATGGTATGGGGGAGCTCAAAGTGGCACACTATGTTTTGCCAGAGAAACTTGACAATCTACTGTTCGGTGACTTTGAACAGTGGCACTGTCTCGACCCATTTAGTGAAGTAGTCAGTGACTATCAGTAGGAACCACAACTGAGATTGTGCTTGGGGGGAGTGGTCTAACTACGTTCAGTCCCTATTGCATGAAGGGTTAAGAGCTCTGTAAGGTGTGGAGCTCAGTGCTCGGCCTGTTTGACGCTAAAGCGAACCTCTAACATTGCAGGCACTTCTTTATATAACCCTTAGCATCGTCAAACATCTTGGGCTTGTAGTACCCTTGGTTGATGACTTTATGGGTGAGGGATCATCCTCTCGTGTAGTTCCCACAATCGCCATCATAAAATTTTTGTATCACTTTCTGAGCTTTGTTCGGACTGAGACATCTCAGATATGGGTTAGAAGGGAGACTGGAGAAAGATTTCTTGTACATGATGTCCCCAAGGAGTGTGTACCTAGTGGCCGCTAGAGCTTTCATGCCTCTGCATTATCGTCGAGAAGTATTTCTTCTCTCAGGTAGGCGATGATGGGGTCTCTCCGCCATGGTGAAGTATCAAGGGGTAAGACCTCCCCAGTTGGTTACTGGATGCTCGGATTGGCGATGTGCTCAACAGGGATTCACATCTGAACTGAAACTTTGTGGCAGCCCCAGGTCGGCGAGTGAGTTGGCGTGATTGTTTTTAAATCTGGGGACCAATTTGAAGTCGCATTGGGGAATTTTGGACTTCAATATGAGAAGATTTGTACGTACTCCGCTATCTAAGAATCTCTTAGGACATATTCGCCGCTGACTTGGTTGACCACTAGTGAGGAGTCACACTAAACTTCGAGCTCTGTGACCTGAGTGTGATAGTCGCTCGGAGCCTAGCTAGAACTGCCTAGTACTCGGCTTCATTGTTGGACAATGGGAAGCTGAGGGCAAATGACTATTCGATGATGGATCTTTCTGAAGTGGTGAGGACAATTCATATGCTCACCCCCTTCCTATTTGAAGCTCCGTCCACATTCAGAATCCACCCTTCTAGTTGGTCAGCGTGCTCTGCTGCCCCCGGGGTAAAATCAACAATAAAGTCAACTAAGACCTGACTTTTGATTGTGTCCTTGGCTCGTATTTGTGTCTGTAGGATATCAGCTTCGAGGTCTATTTTAATATCCTCCCGGTTGCTTCGGGTTTTCCATGATGCTTCTCAGGGGGTGTTTGATGAGGACTGTGATCGAGAAGGTTTGGAAGTAGTGCTTAAGCTTCCTCGAGATGATGAAAAGAACAAGCACCAGCTTCTCTAACCACCATTCATGGAGTAGCCGACGTAATACATCGGCTTTTGGAGCCTCGTCTTCCCGAACTAGGTTCCACTCACAGCTGACTCCAAGACGGTGTGGTAGAGATATAGCGCCTCTCTCGAGGAAGGCTTTAACAGCATGGGTAGTGAAGTCAGATACCTCTCATTCCTTGGAAGATTGTCTCGTATTCCTTGTTCTAGCACCAGCTCTATTCTTCTTGAGGCTTGAAAGAATAGCCTGCATTTGTCCGTGGATCGGCAAATGAACTGATTGAGGGCAGCAAGATGTCCGTTCAACATCTGGACCTCCTTCATACAAGTAGGCAACTTTATATTTAGAATTGTAGATATCTGGTCGGGGTCAGTCTTGATGCCTGATTGAGAAAAAGCTGAGTTATAAAAATATGTAATTTGAATTCGAAAGTGATACTTTGGCTTCTTGCAATTTAACTGCGGTAGCAATGACAATGCAGGTCGTGATCTACAAGGAGGAATGTGATACAAGCTTTTCGGTATGTTTTAAATCACTAAATTGATTAAATTATTTTTCTTTGTTTTGAAAAAGATAAAAAGAAAGATGTTAAGTGAGAAGAGGAAGTAGGAAGAAGAAAATAAAAAGGATAAATTTACATTTTTGATTTTTAAAAGAGAATTAAAAAGAAAACAAATTCATGGATAAAATATACTAAGTGTTCCAACCAGATTAATTACCTCTGCAGATGTTGTTTAACCTTAGATTTTAGGCGAGAGTTCACTTTGAATTTTAGGCAATCAGCACATAACCCATAAGAAGTGATTCGATTCTCATCTACATTATATCATCAAAACTCAGAGAGCAAGCATGAATTAATACAGAAAAAGAAGAAATCCATCATCATGAATTATCGGTGGCAGTAACATTGGCAAGGCTATTCCGAAGCTATAAGATTCATATGGATAAGAAATCAAAAGAGAAGAATGTAATCTAGAAGGTTAATAAACTTAATCCATGAAGAAAAATGTACAAAAAAAAAAGCAAAAGCAATTTTTGATTAAATTGAGAAACAATAAGAGAAAGGAGAAACTTACATCAGTTGTCACCATTGAATCTATTCTCTCTTTTTCTTACGAATCTCTCTCTAATCTAAATTACAAAGAAACAGAAAAATAAAAGAAAAACCTAAATTAAAACTAATCTAAAACCCTAGTTTTTGATCTCTTCGTCAATTTTCCAAGATATATTTTTGTCTCTGCCTCCAATGGGGTATTTATAGGAGAATGCCCAGGGATATGATGAATCGAAGTCGGACACCAAAACACAGAGCAAACAACCACAGGACTGTCACATTTTCGCGGCCCTTATATGAGAAGGCGCGGCAAAATATGGTCAGCTGACATTGTGTCTCCTTCTATAACTTTTGTAACCCTCGGTTCTCAATATACGTATGTCAATACTAATATCTGATATTGATTTAATCATCTTGGAAGCTGGGTTGAGACTATTTCAACTAAAGATATTATTTTCAATTATTTTGAATTTTTCTAAATTTTTGAAATTTTTGAGAATTATTAGAGAAGAATCTCAATTCGGGGTCGATTAGCGTCACAGACTGACTCCGAAATTTTTAATTAACAATCAGGAATGAATTTTAGAGATCTGACTTCATAATAATATTCAGGATGACATCTTCTATTTTTGAGGATTTTTTAAATTTATAAGAATTTAATCCAATAAACTAATAATTTAAAATACTGATTTATTCAAAAAAATGCAATTAAAATAAAAATAAAATAAAAATTAGAAAACCCGCATCCGTAGCAGGATTCGAACCCAAGGCCACAGCCCCCTATTCTACCTAACGTCCAGACCACAATGCCACTGTAGCACATGATTGTAAGTGAGCTCATTTATTATTCAACCATCACTTACTCTTCCACCTTCTTCCCCACTAGCACACGTTCTCCACCATTTGCTGCACCCAACTTCCACCACTTTTCTTTAACTGTGTCACCCACTCTCGTGCCCCCACGCCTCCTCTCTTTCCCCCTACTCGTGCACGCTCACGTTCTCCACCTCTTTCTCTCTGTCACACACACACACACACACACACACACACACATATTACACACACACACACACACACACACACACACACACACACACACCACACTCTCTCTCTCTCTCTCTCTCTCTCTCTCTCTCCTCTCTTCTTCTTCTTCTCTCTCCTACACATCATGGCCAACATCCCCAAGCTCGACAGCACCAGCGCCTGCTCCTCCTCCAATCCAAGCCGCCGCCCCCTTTGCTGCACTCCCCTGCACCAATGCGAGCACACACCCAAGCCGCCTCCTTGGTTGGCCGGTAAAACCATTTCAATACTTCCCCTCTGGCCGCGTGCTTCTCCATGGCCAGAGCTCTGGCCGCAGCCCAGCTCCAGGACGCGAGCACGCCACCATCCCGAGCCATCCTCGTGCACACCGTGTGCACCTTCCCCTCTCGGCCTTTGCCCACGATGCAACCATCGCCGCCTACACTTCCACGCACGGCAGCCTGCTTCCTTTCTCCGGCGAGAACTCACGATCCCGACAGCCACCACCACGGCCTCCACATCATGGATGCCCTTGTCCTGGATGTTGTCAAGATGGTCCTTATCGTCGTCGATGCCCGTGAACACTCTGCCCTCGATCCGCAACCACAACTCGCCCCTTGGCCATGCTTCCCTTCCATGTGACCCTACACGCCATCGGCAGCCCCGCCATGCTCGGCCTCCTCCGCGACCTTGCCGAAACACCCACGGCGACCTCGGTAATCCTTCGGAGTCACCGATATCCTCCGCGGCCTCCGTCGGCGTGTCTGAGCCACCCTTGCGTGAACGTTTGCACGGATACAGTCTCCTCCTTTCTCTGTAAAGATGTTTTTTTTTAGTATGATATGTGTGAATGCATGGAAATGTTTATTAGGTGTGTGTATTTAATTAATGCATGGCTAGTTATAAATATGTACTGTGGGTTTCATTTTTGTGTGCTGTGGAGTGTGAGTGAGTGGGTGCATAATGAGTGTTTTCATTTTTCTTTTGTATGTGTGATGTGTGTGGGTGCGTGGGTTATTTGCATGTATGGGTAGGTGTGTATGGGGTACGTATATATGTAGGCGTATTCTCGTATATATGTACGTATGTGGGTATACACAGGTGTGTATACATTGTGGCGTGCTCATATAGGTATAAACATGTGTGTTTATTAAATCTATTTATGCTTGGCATATAGGTGGGTGTTTACATGTCTCTTCCCCTCTTTCTCGTTTCGCGCACGCGTCCACGGTCGTGGCCGTAGTCCACCTCCGATGACCTCCGGTGAGCCCCACCATGCCCTCCGATCTCCGTCGTCGAGGCCGCAAGCTTGATCCGATGCCAATTGTTGTCAAGGGAATGTCAGACCACTCGACAAGAGGCAAGTGTACACGATTCTCTCCTTGTTGACTTCCATGTCGATTTTAACTCTGTCTCTTAACTATAATTTCTAGATATCACATTCATGATTGTCTATATCATTATGTGATCACGTTTACATCATTAGCCTGTTCTTGAATCCAATTATATTATTAATCTTTGTGTTTCTTGATATTATCACCCATTCTGTCTCGTGATCATTACCTTATGTATCGTGTTTGCATCTCATTCCTGTACATGCATACATCCAATTAAAATTGGCATGATTGCTTATATGTGGTAGTCTAATTTATTGACATAAAATTTTACTGATCATGACAAATACTGTGATCTGAATCTTGAGGATAAGTGGATAATAATGAAGCAAGATGGATAGTTAAGGTTGTATATCGATTAATATTGTGATCCTAACATTACAAGAAACTAATCGAGGAAACTGACCACTATATTCTGAGTAATTTGTTGACTGATTTTTCCTGCACACAAAAATATAGTATTTTAGAATATGATGTGCAAGTCTCAGTTCTAATCCGCGGTAGCAGGGCTATGCGGGTCGTGATCCTCAGGGAGGGACTGCGATGGAAGCGTTAAGAAGTTATCTCTAAAAATTATCTTTTTTTATTAAATAGTTAGAAAGGAAGTGGTATTTACAATGGGTGGTAGAAAAGAATATGGAGAAGTTGGGATTTAATCTACAAAAAGAAAAGAAAAGAAAAGAAACTTACCTCTTTAGTCTGCTTACCGTTTGAACCGTTGCGATGATTTACCTTTTCTTGGAAGGCGTACAAGCACGGCTTATGGGATCGTCCGCCTTCTTAATCTACTCTAAGAAATGAAAAACAAGCTATGAAGACCTGTTCATCGCCATGGGCCGTCAAGGTTCCTTCTTCGGCTAGGTATTCTCGAAGCAGTTGGATCTCATGGTGGGCAAGACATTAGAGAACAAATAGAAGAAAGTAGATACAAGATTAAATAAGAATAAAAGAAACTAGAATATACAAGAATAAAATAAAACAAGCCTTGATTCGATTATTAAACAATGGTGGAAAAATAACACTTACACCGACTGTCACCATCAGTACAAGCAGATCCCTTCCTCCATGAATACATCATCTCCTCTCAGCTTTTACAAAAAGAAAATAAAAAAATATACAAAGGTGGAAAGAAAACCTAAAAACCCTAACTTTGGCCCTTGGCTCTTCTCTGGACGCTGGACGCTCTGTATGTTGCACTGCAGGAGATATTTATAGGTGCAGAAGGCCGAGGAGTCCTGGATGAACTTGCCCACGAAATCTGGGATTCTAACTCATCCAGAATGCCGCGGATTTGCCGCGGGTCCGCGGCACTTTAGTGGCTTCTGGCCACGCGCTTTGGCGCGTGGCCTCTCCTGGTTCGTCAATCTGGGTTTATCCTTCTAGAAATTGCATCCTGGCTCTTAATCTTTGGATTTGGATATAACTTGGGAATCAAGTTACCTAGACTTTGTATTCTCCCAATCTCTTTTAAACGAATTTCCTTCTCATCTTTGGCTTTTATGCACATCCTGCAAGAGTTTAGGGTTGGGTAGAATCTATCCCTCCCTCATCTTTGATAATTGCAACTTTAGCCCTTGTATAATTGCACTTTGACAATCTGATATTTGCACTTTGACTCTTGGGCTTCAAATATGGGCTTGGATCTGGGCTTTTGGGCTCTTTAAGCTTTATTTATTATAAAAATAAGAATTCGAGGCCTGCACACAATAAATTACAAATTATTAATAAATGTGCAGAATAAATGAATAAATATGAAAATGTGATGGTAAATATGATGATAAAAATGCACTTTTCACTACCAATCACACCCCCACACTTATCTTTTTGCTCGTCCTCGAGTAAAAACAAAGAAAAAGAAAAATTAATCTAACCTAACTCACTTTCGTAGGAATCACGATTGCACTTAGCACGTGCAACAAGCCGTTAAACCTCTAGGTTACCCTAGAGGACGAGTGTTGTCTCGTGAGGGTTTTCTGCGGATTACACCCACAAAATCCATAAAAAGGAAAATATTTGAATTATTATTGAAGAGACTAAGTAGTCTATAAGTTTTAGGATTATCATTTTTATTCATTCCTCAAACCTAGTCTTAATAAAGTCAATTGTTATTCATTTTAGGTAAGAATTAAAATTGAATTTCTAATATAGTCTTTTTCGTTACCAAAAATCATATGCATCCTTATGTTTTTACTAGCAATTCCTTAACTTGGACTCTCATGCCTCTTTATTATTTTTATAACATCATCTAATTTTCTTTCGTGTAAGTATCAAGGCTTCTTGAGGCCTCATACCTAACTAATTGACTATTAGATGTGTTAATATAATTTTTTTTTTTTGGCATGTATAACTCATCTAATTTTCTTTCGTATAAGTATCAAGGCTTCTTGAGGCCCTCATACCTAACTAATTAACTAATAGATGTGTTAATACATGTAATATTTCTTAGTTTTCTTAGGCTTTCTAATCCACCAATGTAGCGAACTTAAAGTCGGTGGCTCCCAAACCGGTCGGCTTTAGGGCACCAGGTGAGAAAACACCCGCGGACTCAAATTCGAGTGAACTAGGCCCCAAAACTAAGGACTTTATTTTATTTACTCACCTTTAGGCATGAATACTACTTATGCTTCTTGAGGCACATGTATCAGCTTAATTGGCGATATTTTTTTTTTATATGAGGCACAAGGTCTTTGTCTTAGAATCCTAGATATGCATTTGGTATGCATACTTCATTAAAGTAAAAATCAAGACTAATTATTTATTCAATTTCTCCTCCTATACCTAAAATTTAAACAATTTATTTATTTTGACCAAGTTTTTAGAAATCCTAATCATGATTTTCCTAATTCTTAAAACTAACTTAGATTTCTTTCAAAAATAAGTCAAAATATTTCCTTTTATAACATTTTTTTTTCAGATTTTTTTTTTTTTTTAGCAAATTTTTTTGTAGTTTCTACCTATGTTAGTATGTTAGTAAAGCCCACCCCACACTTATCTCATGCATTGTCCTCAATGTATGAATGTATGCATGTATGCATGAAACAGAACAAGGGAAGGCGGAAGTTACCTTAGGGTGGTGGTTCCGGAGGTGGTCTAATTGGTCCACGAAATGCGGCCCAAACAAGATAACGTGGTAGTTCACGGGACCTCCCTTTATTGACCTCTTTTTATTTACATATTTACAGTCCCCAGAATGAATAGGATCATGGAAGATCTTCTCGTGAAACTTACTCCCTTTACATGACCAGTCCTGGAAAATCATCACAGAGTCATGGTCTATACCTATGTCCAACAAAAGAATGTGACTTGGTAAAATGGTTGACTTGGACTCAAGAATGATAGGTTCAGGATCTAATACCGACTCAGGAAAGAAACTCAAATCAAGTAAAGGTTCAGGAATCGGGCTAGGATCAAGAAGTGGGTCCAAGTCAAGAAATTGAAACTCAAGTCTACAATCATTTTCCCACAATGGAATGTGACTCAATGTTGGTGATTCAAGTTCAGGAATGATAGGTGTGGGAATCAAAACTGACTCTAAAATATTACCTAAGTCGGGTAACAAAACAGGAGTCAATAATGATTCGGGAATTTGAACTTGATCATAGATTTGGGAATCTAGGTCACATATCTCATTAGTTTCAATCTCATAAAAATGGGAACTTGCCAATTTTTCCATGGGACTTTCAAAATTGCACACATTGGTCAAGTTCAATATGATCATCAAAAATGGGTGATTCAATTTCATGATCTATGGGTATGGGAATAAATGTTGGCTCAGAAAATTGGTCCAAATTGGGTAAGGATACCGGAGTCAGCATAGATTCGAAAATGGAAACTGAATCGCAAAGTTGGGGATCGGGTTCACATTCACAATCTAATTCAATCTTATTGAAATTAAAACTAGCCAACTTGTCCAAGATTGGGGTTGAGCAAGTTCATATTGATGTGATAAAATTGAATTTTGATCAAGGTCTTCTAGACAGAATGATTCTTGGTTCCTATCAACTTGGTTGGTTCGCTCAAGAATGTTTGAAAGTCTAGAAATTTGATCATTCATTATATCTTGCAACCGATCCACTTTTTCTTCTAACCCATCAAATAGATCAATGGTGGACTGAAACCTTGGTGATGTAGGAAAAGACGTATATGAAGATACTGGTTGAACAGGTGGTTGACCATATGGCTCAGGGGTATTGAATTCCCATTGACTCTGTGAAGAGTAGTGATGATTATTCCCATTGACTCTGTGAAGAGTAGTGAGTGCTTGGGATATGATTTTTGTTGACTGAATTTTCCTGCACACAAAAATATAGTATTTAGAATATGATGTGCAAGTCTCAGTTCTAATCCGCGGTAGCAGGGCTATGCGGGTCGTGATCCTCAAGGAGGGACTGCGATGGAAGCGTTAAGCAAGTTATCTCTAAAATTATCTTTTTATTAGTTATGATGGTGGTATTTACAATGGGTGGTAGAAAAGAATATGGAGAAGTTGTGATTTAATCTACAAAAAGAAAAGAAAAGAAAAGAATACTTACTTGAGTTTGGTTGAAGAAAAACGTGAAAACCTTACATGTTCTACCTTGCTTAGGAGGCGTTCAACGCATAGATCATAAACTCGAGCCCGGTCCTTGTGCACATTATATCGTCAAGCATATCAAGAACGAAGTGATGCGAAGCTTTGGAAGTGGAGAACGTTTTCATGAACTATCGTTGGCTCTCACGTAGCTTAGTTATACTTGTTTGGAATTCACTTGCATGTTCATCAATCAGCCACAAAGAAATCACAGAGAAAAAGAAATAGAAAACAAAAGGAAAAGTAAAACAAAAGAATAATAAACAAAAGAAAAATATTACCTTTATTCATGAATACAATGGCCGGAGAAGAGGAAGATACATCGGTGTCACGCTCAATATAAACCTCTCTCTCTCTTGAAAATAAAAAGAAACCCTAATTACAAAACTAGAAGAAAGAACGAAACTAAACCCTAGCTTTTGGCCCTTTTGCTGGACGCTGGACGCTCTGTACGTTGCACTGCAGGGGGTATTTATAGGTGCAGAAGGAGTTAGAGTCCAGTTACAACTCTCACGAAAGCTGATCCCCAGACTCGTCAGAAATGCCGCGGAAATGGGAAATTTGCCGCGGAAACGCAGCACTTTTGTAGCCAAATGCCACGCGCTTTGGCGCGTGGCCTCTCCTGGTCCGTCCATCTGGGCGTTTCCTTCTAGAAATTGCATCCTGGCTCTTAATCTTTGGATTTGGATAGAACTTGGGAATCAAGTTACCTAGATCCCAAATCTTTTCCACGAATTTTCCTTCTCTTCTTTTAGCTTTTATCCTCATCCTGCAAGTGTTTAGGGTTGAATAGAAGTCTATCCTTCCCTCTTCTTTGTATTTGCAACTTTGGCCCTTGTGTATTTGCAATTTTGACAATTGATCTTTGCACTTTGACTCTTGGGCTTCAAATATGGGCTTTTGGGCTCTTTTTAAGCTTTAATTCTTTCTTTTTATTATTTCGAGGCCTGCACACAATAAATCACAAAATATTAATAAATGTGCAGAATTATATAAATAAATATGAAAATGTGACGGTAAATATGATGATAAAAATGCACTTTTCACTACCAATCACACCCCCACACTTATCTTTTTGCTCGTCCTCAAGTAAAAACAAAGAAAAAGAAAAAGTTAATCTAACCTAACTCACTTTCATAGGAATCACGATTGCACTTAGCACGTGCAACAAGCCGTTAAACCTCTAGGTTACCCTAGAGGACGAGTGTTGTCTCGTGAGGGTTTCAGCGGATTACACCCACAAAATCCATAAAAAGAAAAATATTTGAATTATATTTGAAGAGACTAAGTAGTCTATAAGTTTTAGGATTATCATTTTTATTCATTCTTCAAACCTAGTCTTTATAAAGTCAATTGTTATTCATTTTAGGTAAGGGTCAAAATTGAACTTCTAATATAGTCTTTTTCGTTACCAAAAATCATATGCATCCTTATGAATTTATACTAGGAATTCCTTAACTTGGACTCTCATGCCTCTATATATATATATTTTTCTTTTTCTTTTTTTTCTTTTTTTTATTTATATTTTTTTAATATGTATAACGCATCTAATTTTCTTTCGTGTAAGCATCAAGGCTTCTTGAGGCCTCATACCTAACTAATTGATTATTAGATGTGTTAATACATATATTATATTTCTTAGTCTTCTTAGGCTTTCTAATCACCCATGTAACGAACTTAACGAATTCCCATTGACTCTGTGAAGATTATTAGATGATTATTCCCATTGACTCTGTGAAGAGTAGTGATGATTATTCCCATCCCCGGCAACGGCGCCAAAATTTGATTGAGATTTTATAGATTGAAATAAAGTTCAGAATTCTTAGTCTCAATGCGAATCCGCTGTAGCAAGGGCTCAAGCGGGTCGTGATCCTCAGGGAAGGATGCGATGAAAGCTTTTCGACTCGATTCCTCTGTATGCTTCAAGTAAGAAAAGAGAGATTAGATTGGTGATGAAAATATGAGATTAAAGACGTGGTTTTGCTGATCTTCTACCACAACCTTATTGTAAATTAAAGAGCTTGATCTTCATCTTAAGATTGATATGATTCACCCTAGGTTATTACAAATATATCAAGCAAGAAAAATTAATACACGATTCTAACTAAGTTGCATTATTCAAAAACCAACTATGGTTCATCCTAACATCTAGGTACAGCCTAATAGAAGACTAATCTCAAATTTATGCTGTCCTAGTTCTTAAGTTTGAAGTCATGAAAAGTTCTTTCAACATGCAACCTAGATTAAGAATTTTAAGTATTTTTTTAATCTTCTAGAATTAGTTGCCTTTAAACCTAGGGTTTCTAGAGATGTTCATTAATCAGATCAAGTTTTAATTGCTCTAGGGTTGCTTTAAGAATCTCAGCAAACCACTAAGAGGATTAGTTCTTCATCATTATTTTTTTTCTTTTCAAATTATTTATATTTTTTTTTATTTTTTATTTAATGAGAAAGATTGCAAAATAAAGAAAAAGAAAGCAAGAAGAAATCACAGATTGAAAATCAAAGAGATCACAAAAAGAAACAAAATTTGCAGAAATTAAAAGAGAACAAAAGAGTGACCTTATTTCAGATGAATCTCCGGTTACACAATCGTCTCCTTCTTCTCCACAACGAGCATGAAATAAAAATTACAACTTTAAATAAAAGTGACTAAAGAAAACCCTAATCGTCTCTGCATGCTCTATACGTTGCACTTTGCAGGGATATTTATAGTGCAGAAGAAGATAGAGTCCCGGATGAAGTTGTAGACGAAGTCTGGTAGTCAGACTCATCCACTTTGCCGCGCCTTGCCGAGCTTCCGCGGCACTTTTGTGGCTTCTGGCTGCGCGCTTTGGCGCGTGGCCTCTCCTGGTCCGTCCATGTGGGCACCTGCTTCTAGAAGTGTGATCCTGGCTCTCCATCTTGGGATTTCGAGATAACTTAGTAATCAAGTTACCTTGATTTCAAATATCCCAAATCTTCTATCCACGAATTTTGGGCTTTTATCCTCATCCTGCAAGTGTTTAGGGTTGGGTAGAAGTCTATCCTTCCCTCATCTTTGTATTTGCAACTTTGGCCCTTGTGTATTTGCAATTTTGACAATTGATATTTGCACTTTTACACCTGGGCTTCAAACATGGGCTTGGATCTGGGCTTTTGGGCTCTTTAAGCTTTATTCATTGTTAAAATAATAATTCGAGGCCTGCACACAATAAATTACAAATTATTAATAAATGTGCAGAATTAAATGAATAAATATGAAAATGTGATGGTAAATATGATGATAAAAATGCACTTTTCACTACCAATCACACCCCCACACTTATCTTTTTGCTCGTCCTCGAGTAAAAACAAAGAAAAAGAAAAAGAAATGAAAAGTTAATCTAACCTAACTCACTTTCGTAGGAATCACGGTTGCACTTAGCATGTGCAACAAGCCGTTAAACCCCTAGGTTAACCTAGAGGACGAGTGTTGTCTCGTGAGGGTTTTCAGCGGATTGCACCCACAAAATCCATAAAAAGGAAAATATTTGAATTATTATTGAAGAGACTAAGTAGTCTATAAGTTTTAGGATCCTCATTTTTATTCATTCCTCAAACCTAGTCTTAATAAAGTCAATTGTTATTCATTTTAGGTAAGAATTAAAATTGAATTTCTAATATAGTCTTTTTCGTTACCAAAAGTCATACGCATCCTTATGAATTTTTACTAGGAATTCCTTAACTTGGACTCTCATGCCTCTTTATTATTTTTATAACATCATCTAATTTCTTTCGTGTAAGTATCAAGGCTTCTTGAGGCCCTCATACCTAACTAATTGATTATTCCAATCTTGTTCATAGTATTGGGACTGGGGCATGTAATGATTCGGATAAGACCAATCTGGCACACTAGGTTGGTCAAAGTTATGATATGCTGGTTGGTAATATCCGAATAAGAGGTTGGTGTGTAACATGGATCCTCATTAAAATTGAAAAAATTGTTGTTATAGGCCATATCACACAATCACAAACAAAAGAAAAAAACAAACAAAAAAGAAAATTTCTAACCTAAGTTAGGGTAGATCTAGACCTAGACGACTCCTAACTGGTTAGACTGTCCACGGGAGGTAGGGTGTAGACTTTGACCACAAGTTAATCAGCCAGGTCGGGGCAAGAGTGGTGGGAGGTTTTCCGTCAAAGACGTTCCTTAATTAAATAACCACCACACTTCGGGCTTTCGGCCCTCAATCCCCTTCCTAGACACTGATTTGGCAGGAGTCAACTTCCAACATCGTTCCCCCTTAGGATAATCTCCTAATTGAGTCCGAGTGTCCCTAGGGCCAACGTCTACTAATTTTTATGTTAGGCTTGGGTTAGTGAGTGCTTGGGATATGATTTTGGGCTAAGGAAGGGTGATGAAATCCCCACCTTATCTTGTTAATGGGTTATGCCCTTAAGATGAATTAGTGCAAGTGTACAAGATAAATAGATAAGAATCACTCAAAGCAGAAGATCAACCAAGAGATGAATCCTATTCTACATGCAATGCGTACGTACCTTGCGTCTCCAGCACTCTTCAACAGTAAATAAAAATAATTGAAAAGACACGTGCCTAATATGCAAACGTCTAATCAAATTTTATTTTTAACAACCAATAATTTACTGTTAAATTATTAGCAATTTACAGGTATATCACAGAACAAATCAGAACAGAGCAGAAAGCAGAATTTTTAACTTGAAGCACCCTGCAAAAAATTGGATCAGTAATTCACCACTATTGCCGCGTTTCCGCGGATCCGCGGCAAAACAGTGGGTTCTGGTGCTCTGCCTTCGAGGGCAGAGGCACAGAATAGCAATATGTCCACTGCTGCTGCTATGTTTCTGTTTCCTGTTCTCCAAACCTGCAAACAGAAAAGAATAAAGAATTAGTTAAAAATTAAATTTTTGTTTTAGAGATAAACTTACCGTCCCTCCCGGCAACGGCGCCAATTTGTTGACTGATTTTTCCTGCACACAAAAATATAGTATTTTAGAATATGATGTGCAAGTCTAGTTCTAATCCGCGATAGCAGGGCTATGCGGGTCGTGATCCTCAGGGAGGGACTGCGATGGAAGCATTAAGAAAGTTATCTCTAAAAATTATCTTTTTATTATTAAATAGTTAGAAAGGAAGTGGTATTTACAATGGGTGGTAGAAAAGAATATGGAGAAGTTGGGATTTAATCTACAAAAAGAAAAGAAAAGAAAAGAAACTTACCTCTTTAGTCTACTTACCGTTTGAACCGTTGCGATGATTTACCTTTTCTTGGAAGGCGTACAAGCACGGCTTATGGGATCGTCCGCCTTCTTAATCTACTCTAAGAAATGAAAAACAAGCTATGAAGACCTGTTCATCGCCATGGGCCGTCAAGGTTCCTTCTTCGGCTAGGTATTCTCGAAGCAGTTGGATCTCATGGTGGGCAAGACATTAGAGAATAAATAGAAGAAAGTAGATACAAGATTAAAATAAGAATAAAAGAAACTAGAATAATACAAGAATAAAATAAAACAAGCCTTGATTCGATTATTAAACAATGGTGGAAAAATAACACTTACACCGACTGTCACCATCAGTACAAGCAGATCCCTTCCTCCATGAATACATCATCTCCTCTCAGCTTTTACAAAAAGAAAATAAAAAAATATACAAAGGTGGAAAGAAAACCTAAAAACCCTAACTTTGGCCCTTGGCTCTTCTCTGGACGCTGGACGCTCTGTACGTTGCACTGCAGGAGATATTTATAGGTGCAGAAGGCCGAGGAGTCCTGGATGAACTTGCCCACGAAATCTGGGATTCTAACTCATCCAGAATGCCGCGGATTTGCCGCGGGTCCGCGGCACTTTAGTGGCTTCTGGCCACGCGCTTTGGCGCGTGGCCTCTCCTGGTTCGTCAATCTGGGTTTATCCTTCTAGAAATTGCATCCTGGCTCTTAATCTTTGGATTTGGATATAACTTGGGAATCAAGTTACCTAGACTTTGTATTCTCCCAATCTCTTTTAAACGAATTTCCTTCTCATCTTTGGCTTTTATGCACATCCTGCAAGAGTTTAGGGTTGGGTAGAATTCTATCCTTCCCTCATCTTTGATAATTGCAACTTTAGCCCTTGTATAATTGCACTTTGACAATCTGATATTTGCACTTTGACTCTTGGGCTTCAAATATGGGCTTGGATCTGGGCTTTTGGGCTCTTTAAGCTTTATTTAATAAAAATAAGAATTCGAGGCCTGCACACAATAAATTACAAATTATTAATAAATGTGCAGAATTAAATGAATAAATATGAAAATGTGATGGTAAATATGATGATAAAATGCACTTTTCACTACCAATCATAATTATTCGAGGATATCTTATTAGATTATGTACACATGATCATGACCGTTTCACTTTGACATTTGTATTACATGACACTGACATCACTTGCACAACTATATAGTTGTCATTTGATATTGTCACTGTTTACATTGTCGCGTGATCTTGATACACATTATATTCACTATCGGTCACTGCTATTCTTGGTACTGATTCATGATCCTGTAGCACTGAGTAACACACTATTTTGCATTTGTATTGATTAATAAAATTAATCAAGCTGGGGTTACTGTGGGAGACTGTAGCAGGGAAAATCTAGGGAGGTGTGCTTGGAAGGGCGACACCTTGTGGGTTTGGATGCCACATGTGATCTTATTATTTATGCGCGATCCTGTTATTACATGTTACATGATACCTGAGTACAGTGAACTGTTTCTTCCTACTATCAGGATCCACTAACGAATTACTTATTTGATATGCAGTTGTCCTGTGGGATGGGGCACAGGATGGTTGCATTAGTTAGGGTAATAAAACATATTAGACATATGCACTTGCATCATATCCTGCATCATCTTCAATGATCTATTACCTAAGATATATTTTCAAGATACTAACACTTGAGACTCATGTGACATGCTTTGTCTTGACTACATAACATTCCTGGACATACCATGTTATTTTATCTTGTGATCTTGAGTTCTTGTGATCTTGTGATTATGTTTCACGACAGTTACTTGTCTAGGACGTCTCATGTCATTATATACATGTTACACCATGCATGCACGGTCTTATTGTACATGATCTATCTTCTTGATTATTCCTGTTACTATTATTACTTTCAGCCATCGATACTGCCAAACATATTATTCTTATGTCCTACTTACTATTACTACATCTTCATATTCTCTCTTTTATTGTTCTTTTCCCTTCGTGTACTCTTGCTAGTCCGCTTCTAACGGACCTTTTTATTATTTTTCAGTATTTAGATCAGAAAGCTGGTATAGAGAGTTGTCCGTAGATCATATTCTGGTTCAGCTATCCTCCAGTGAGTTCAGTTTTCTTTCTTGACTTGTCTTATTCAGATATAGTGGATGATATTGTTTATGATTCAATTTTTTATATATGTGATTTTATCCCTATTCTTGACTGTATGTGCATATATGTGTGCTATCTTGCTTGTTATTGACAGCCTAAGGTACTCAAAGGAAGAGATTTCACTCTTCGTGAGTATCTGTTGGCCATCGTCACGTACCCATATTCCATATTTTGGGAAGCGAGGCGTGACAACTTTGCCTCATCTAGTCATCTAAATATATATTCTCAGAATTTTGATTTGGAAAGTAGATATTATGAAAATATTCATTTCTTCTTGAAAATTAATTGATTTTGACTCTGAATTTAATTAGAATCCTTCGTTTTTTTGGGCTCCTCTTCTCCTTAATCACTAAGTAAATACCCTACATAGTAATAAACAAAGAGGGGGTGAAATAGAAGGGTTTTATTTAAAAAATATGAGAATATGGTGTAAAATATATAAAATTGATGAGTAATCAATACCCCAATGAGTGACTAGATATCCCAAAAACTTCTCAGAGGCCAACCTAAATGTGCATTTTTAGGGGTTGAGCTTTACCTTATATTGCCTAAAGAGATCGAAGGTTTTGGTTCAGATGTCAGAGATAATTCGCGTGTTGTACACTTTTCACCAACATATCATCCACGTATACTTTCATTGTACTCCCGATCAAATCTTTGAGGACTTTGTTAACTATTCGCTGGAAGATAGCCCCTCATTCTTGAGTTCAAAGGACATCACCTTGAAGTAGTAGATTCCCTGACCAGTATAAAGGTAGTTTGTCTTCATCTGGTAGCTGCATCTTGATTTGATTATAGGCAAAATAAGCGTCCATGAAGCTAAGGATCTCGTGGCCCGTCGTCGCCTCTACTAGTTGGTCGATCCTCGAGCCCTTATCTCGAGGGATGATTGGAGGTTGCATAGTCGCCTCTTCTATCTGGATGTATTTCTATTCCCGGATAAGGAAATCTCTCATTTTGGTGATGTCGTTCTTCACCAGATATTTGTAGAAGGGGTTGGTGATTTGCAACCCACTGATAAAGGCGGCAGCGGCTACATCTAGTTACAGTTGTATATCAGACCCATCTGGCTCTGGAAATAGTTGACGTAATTCTTTAGGCTCTTCCCTTATTTTATCTTGACCATGAGGAGACGGTTATTATTCCTCTAAAATTCTCTTCGAGAAGAAAACTAGTTGTAGAATGCGTTGGTCACATCCTGAAAATTTCAGAGTGAATTCTTCGGGAGCGAGTAAAACTAGTGGTAGGTGGCTCCCTTAAGATTAGGGAACGCTCGACAGAGGAGAAGGTCATCGGGAGCATAGACTGCCATTTTGTCCTGATCCTGGCAGAGATGTAAGAGGGGGTTAGAGGTTCCTGAATAGTGGTTGAAGGTCAGCATCACGAATTTCTTCGGGAAATGGAGTGTGGTGATTTTCGTCGACGGTGGTGAGTCGGAGGGTCTCAGCCCACTGTACTCGATCCTTTTTGAAAACTACTGGCTTGTTTGGCTGAGTCGCCTTCTGGATCAGATCCGTGATGTCCTCTATATGAGGGAACATCAGGGTTCGGGAGCGTTCTGAGTCCCTGGAATCCTCATTATCACTGTAGGTCCCTGACTGATCACGTCTCGAGCTTCTGGTGGAGTACGTGGATTCTCGGGTGAGCGGTGGTGACAGAGGAATGTGTGCATTTCCTTCCACAGTAGGAAAATATTATGACTTTTGTAGTGTCCTGATTTGTTTGAGTAGTCGTGTCTAGACACGGGTCACTATGTTTTTTCACGAACAACTGCCTCGTGGAGTCGAATTATCTCTGTTTGCTGGTCCTCCATTTGCCTTCGCATAGTGAAAATCATATGGAGGATTTGATCATTGTTGAGTTGGGGCGTAAGTTCGGCGACCTGCAACCCCTGTGGCAATGCGGAGTTTGAATGAAAATCTTCGGTATCAGAGATGTGAATGTCGGATAGGTTAAGCCGATGGTCCGAAGGCTCAGGCGCATCGATAGTTTTTCCCTTTCCTTTCAAAGCAACAGGGGCGGCGGCTATAGCTTGGGTGACAATTTTTCCTTAATGGAGCCATATAAGACATGTGAAGCTATTTAGATGAAGGGTTAGGGTATTGGATGGAAAGATATCCTGAGTATGAATTCAGAATAGATCTCAATGAAAGCACCAAATATTGTGGGTAATTTTCTAAAAAATTTATTCATGCACCAAAATAATGGAGTGGGTATAATCAAAACACAGAAAAGCTAGCGCAAACACAGAGAATTACGTGAAAACTCAAATGAGAGAAAATCACACACAGAGAGATTCTATTGTAATAATGGAGATTACAATGGTGTTATCTGGTGTGATAGGGTTTCTGAGCTTAACTCCTCCTCGTCTCCCTCCACATTGAAAGGGATCTATTATCTATGCAGGTTGTGTCTGTTAGATAAGACTGCAGAGTCCAGCTCTATTTAAATATTTATCCATTTATCACCGAGGAGGTTAGAGCTGAACATTCAGGTTTGAATTGACTGGGTGAGAGTCCATCTTTATCTGGTTGTCTGCATCTAGCTGTTGGTGCGGTTGATATGTTCCGGAGCTGTAACTATAGAGTTCAAATAGAGATTTGGCTTATAGATAGAGATTCTCATAATTGATTCTATCTCCTCCTTCTAACTATATAAACTGCTCTGATTTTAAATCGAATAGGCTCCTGATCAAAGGTTCTGGAAGTGACCACGTGTCGCTCACCTGTTTAGTGCTGAATGAACACGTGGCGTGATCTCGAGGAGGTCGGAAACTGACCACTACAATGTTGAAAGTTCAAATTATCAATAAATGCATTATGAAAGCATCTTGGTGTGGTTAGATCAAGTTTAAAGGAGAATATTGAAAATATAAACTTGATTTAATGTGTCAAAGAAGATGTGACTATTCAATTATCTAGGTGTCTGTTCAATATTCAAGGTGCTGCTCAGCTATCTTGGTATTTATTTAATGTTCAAGGTATCTTTTAGTATTTCTAAAGATGTGTTTAATATTGTTTGTGAAAGAATGTGTATTAGACAAACTATAAATTAGAGATATGCTATCAATTGTAATTTGAGTGATGAGTGAAGAGATACTGAGAAGAGTTGAAATGAAAGAATTTTATATCTCTCTCTTCTTCTCCTATGTGTGGCCTTATCAGATTCTATCTAACTAGCGCGCATATACAAATTGTAGTATACACTCCGTTAGTGTTGTTGGTGTTGTTTTGTTGTGTGTGTTTCTTTCCTATCATACCTTGCTAAAGACTAGGCTTTCGAGTTTGAGACTCATCTTATCTAAAAAAAAATAAAAAATTACTTTGCTAAGAGTTGAATAGTAGAGAACTAGAGGAAAGATGTTATAATTGGCAGTGAAATCTTAAAGAAAATCTGCAATATTAAATGCAATAGAATCCAATAAAAAATTTCTAAGCCATTTTTATCTTCTTCTCTGAATTTTAGTTAATAAAAGCTGGACCTCTTGAACTTGAAACCTCTTATATATAACTCAATCTCATTCTTCTATAACTGTCAAACCCTAATGGCATATTCCCTTTTGAACTCAAATGTCTTCAATTTCTTCTTTTTGAGGAACTTTCTTTTGATTTGTCTTATAGTGTTTAAATGCTAGATAGTGAGAATTAAAGGTATTTTTTTTGTCGCTAAATGAGATAAAACGGATAAGGAGAAATCTTTGTTTTCCTATTGTTTCATATAATATTTGTTAACAAGAAAATTTTTACATTAATGTTTAGTCAGAGCAAAAGGATAATGGTTAAAGGATCAATATGAAGGCAATGGATCATTCAACATTAAAGAAAGTTTTAGGACAGTTTTTTAAATTTTAAACCCAAAGAAAACATACTTTTATAATTTGTTTGGAAGTAAGGATTACTCATTCTATCAACGGTCTGCTGTTGACACTGACTTGACATACACTAGCCCACATTTGTTGATTTTTTTCAGCCACCTTAATGGATTAATGGCCAACCTAATCCATTAATTAGCCACCATATCAGCCACCCTATATATCCACCATTATTTATGGAAGCTTGTAGCCACCCTATGAAGATAATTCAGTCACCCTAATGAAAGAGACTTGTAGGAGGTTGAAGGGGTTGGTGTTTGATGTTGATGGGTTCTGACTTCTATATATAAGAGTGCTATGGGTGGTGAATGGCGAAAAGGCAAGAGCTGAAAATTAGTAGGGAGCTAAAAAAAAGAGAGAGTCCTCTTTGTTAAATCCGCTACATTTGTTCCTATTTGTAAATTAGGTTTTGTGAGTTTGGGTGAGTGAGATTAGAGTTGTAACCTCTTGTATTCTCTCCCTTTTGATTAGTGGATTCTTCTTACTGTCTTCTCCCGTGGACGTAGGTCATATTGACCGAACCATATTAAATACTGGTGTGTTGTCCTCTTTAATTCTATTAGCTTATTATTGCTATTTGTATCTTACCTTATACTTGCCATCTCTTGTATTAGAAGCCACTGCTACAACAAACTGGTATCAGAGCTGGTATTATTTCTTGTGGGTTTCGAGATTTCGAGATGGCTTCGGTAAAGTACAAAGTAGAGAAATTCGACGGGAGGAATAGTTTTAGTTTGTGGAGTGTCAAAATGCAGGCTCTCTTGGTGTAACAAGGCTTGTTAAAAGTCTTGTTCGGTAAGGACAAATTGCCAGAGTCTATGTCCGAGGATGAAAAGAAAGAACTCGAGATGAAGGCACATAGTGCCATACAACTTTGTCTAGCTGACGAAGTTCTACGGGAGGTTGCTGATGAAGATACCGCCACTAATTAGTGGCTCAAATTAGAGAGCTTGTATATGACAAAGTCCCTGACCAACAAGCTGTACTTGAAGCTGCGCCTCTTCACCCTTCACATGAAGGAATGTACGCCAATTAAAATTCTTATGGATTTGAAAAATATTGATGTTGAATAAATGAAAAAGATCAAGCTCTCATCTTATTATGCACATTAGCTCCTTTCTTCAAAAATTTTATTAATAATATGCTCTATGGTAGAGATACACTTTCTTTAGAAGATGTCAAGTCAGCCTTACACTCTAAGGAGTTAAGACAGAAAGTGTCAGTTGTAAGAAGTGAGATCAAGCTGAAGACTTGTTCGTCTGTGGTTATACAGAGAAGGTTCGAGAAAAATCTCGAGGAAAATCTAAATCTAAATCTAAGTTAAGAAAAAATATTGAGTGTCACTATTATCATAAGTTTGGTCTCTATAAAAAAAATTGTTATAAGCTCAAAGAAAAAGAAAAAGAAGACGTTAGGAGATAATCTCAATATGAGAAATCTTCGGTTGTTAGTGTTGCAAAAGAAGCTTCTACATCACATGAGGTTCTTGTTGGCCCAAGATTACAATCACTGGTGTCTCGTTTTGATGATTACAAAGCATATGTGGTTATTTAGTATTAATCAAGTTCAAGTGTTTAAGTGTGTTTCAGGGTTCAAGAAAATTTAATGTGTTTCTTCCTCTAAAGGAAGGTGTTGAAGACTCAAGGGTGTTCAAGTATGGGATTGGAGCTCAAAATACTTGACGTCGCTATTGGAGAAGCCCGCTTGAAAACACTTGTAGTCACTAAGAACCTTGTAAGAAAATAGTATGTAAAAGTGTAGAATATAGATTTGATGCTCAAGAAGTTAAAAACACAAAAATACACGTTTTCAAAAATACAAGTTTTTATTGTGTTGATGTTTTGCATGTTAGGTACTTGATACATGTTTTCAATTTTTCCAAAATTCTATATTCTTTTTAAAAAATGTATTCTTTTTAGAAAATGTATTTCATTGCCTATACATTGCTATATCTTTTTAAAAACAATACAAAATATTTTCAAAATAGTTTGGTATTCAAAAATACTTAAAAAAAACTTGTTTTGGCCCAGATCGGTCGACCGAATGGTTGACTGTAGCCTATTATAGGCCAGAACGGTCGACCGGGCAGTCGACCGAGCCTCTGGCTAGGGTTGTGCATGTTAGTTAGTCGACCGACCGGTCGACCACTAACCCCAGCGGTCGATCGATAGATTGTCTGACTGGCACACCCTTGTATCTGTTGGGTGCCAGTCGACCGACCACTCTGTGCAAAATTTTTAAGACAGAGTCCGGTAGACCAGGCGGTCGACTGAGCCCAAGACTAGCTCTGGAAATAAACTGCCAGTCGACCGACCGGTCGACCGAAGTTCTGACAAAAAGCCATAACGACTAGTTTTTAGAATATGTATTTTGTTTTGATTTTTCCAACGGACATATTTGCTTTTTCTTGGTCAAATCTATTCCTAAATGACCTGATGAGCTAACCTAACAGGGTTTATGAGTTGCATATATATATGGGTCATGGGAATAGGATTGAGACAACAATAGACAAGAAGTTTGAACAAGTGTACAAGAAGTTTTACAAGTTTTGAGAAATACATTGAAAATCAAGTTTTCAAGTTTCTAGTTTTTAAGTGCTTTTATTTCCAAAGCTATTTCAATTGGTTTTTTAGCTCTTAAGTTCTTTGAACTGAATTTTTACTCTCATAAACTCCTTGAGCTTCAATTTATATCTACTCTATAAGAATTTATAAAGAAGAGAGTGTTTGTGATCTATTGGTCACCAAGAACTTTGTAAAACCTCATTGGCTTTGTGCTACCTCTTGTTAGAGGATTGAGTGTTAGAGTTGTGTACTTCGGTCTTGTGTAGACCATTGTAATTCCTTTTTGTAAGGTCCCTTTGTGGAAGATCTTATTGTAGATAGTGAGATCCTTCATGGTGGTGAAGGCGGGGACGTAGAGCGGTAGCTCGAATCTCGAAAGAAATTCTTTGTATTTGCGATTGCTTGTTTCTTAATATCTATCTCTTTACTTTGCATATACTTGTGTTGTTACTTCTCTTGCACATTCTACTTATTACTTGCATTACATTCATCATGTATTACCTTCATCACCTCACTTATCGATCTTTACTCATCTCAACAAAAAGGCAATTGAGCACCTCAACTCATGATCCAGAAGAATTTTAGAGGAGAAGTTCTAGAGCCCTTCACGAAAAATTTGGATTCAATTCTTATTTTGAGTGACCGGTTTACATCAGTTACCATAGTTTGCTATTATTCCGCATTTGGTTAGCATTACACCTATTCACCCCCTCTAGGTCTATTTTCAATTGGCATCAGAGCCTTGGTATAACGGTCCCAGGGTTTAATCACCTCAATAACAATAATCATCAACCTTAATATTTATTTATTCAGATAATCTTTGAAAATTTTGGCAGCATCTCCCTAAAAATATGGAGTCTATCTCAATACAATATAAATCAATTTCGGCTAACACAACCTACTTATCAATATACAATATCCCACGCAATATATAATATCATTTCGGCTTGACCTCACCTACTTATAATTCTAAATTCTATCATATAGTTCAATTTTTTTCTTAGTCAATTAAATAAACATATATATATGAGTACTTCACTTGATATAACATTCTAACGCAAACTCAATTATACAACCTACAATCATGCATATCTATCTCCATTTATCAATTAGTAAATTATTACTCTATCTTATAACTATACCATTATCTACTACTACTATCACTAACCCACAATTACTAATACAATCAGAATTTATAAAAAGAATCATATTCTACAATAAATTCATGCATCATCTCAGGAGAACATCCTTGCAGCTCAAAGCCGGACCTTCGCCCTGTCGTGACCTGAAAATATCAATCTGTGGTGGAGTGAGCTCAACAACTCAGTGAGTAAAGTCATTTAAATCAAGTATATATTTTAATACCATTGTAATTCAAGTATGATACAGTTGAACATTTTCAAGAATAATCATAATTACCTTTCTTTATAATGAGTAATGCAGCTTAATAGGTTTCTAATTCTTTCTATTATCTGATACTTATTCTTTGCATTCTTTTGGACACGAGTGTCTCAATATTCATATATTATATCTTGTGTACAACACCTAAGATGATTGTCTATCTCTTATATTCACCTAGGATTCACTTATCACATACACTTTTAATATATGTCATTTATAGTCTTGGTGATACAATACCATAAAACATGTTTGTATATCATATATATTTAGTTCATAATACATTCGTGTTTTATGTATAACTCATGATCACAATCACATTTTTCAAGGCGTATATTTTACTCGCTCAGATTAGTTTACTATTTTTTATTGTCCTTCCAATATACATATAAAATGTAAGACATGCAGACATCCTACACCACACACGGTAGTATCCAAATATAACCGTGTGTTCATATATGATGAAATACATGACAATCATACTTGTATACCGAATGTCACAAACAATCCCATCCATGATTCAAATATCATAAACAATCATATCCATATACCGTTATTATAAATAACCACATCTATAATTTGGATATCATAAACAATCATGTTCATATACTGGATATCATAAATAACTACATCTCTATACCGGATGTCACAATATACATTCATGCATACTTTGAATTGACCAAGTAAAAGTCATGACATTAAAATTTATGTCAAGTACATTTCAAAAACAATAATACAATACTCCCCTTTGATCACCTCCGATTTAACTCGGTTCCTTCCTCCAATATAATAAATAATAACAATACTCCCCTTCGATCACCTCTGGTTCAACCCGGTCCCTTCCTCCTATACAATAAATAATAACAAAACTCTCCTTCGATCCCCTACGGTTCAACCCGGTCCCTTCCTCCAATATAATAAATAATAAGAATTATCTTATAAACAACATGTAATGCACAATGCACATGTAAACGGATGCACATATGTATTATCAATCATATCAAACATCCAACAATATTGATAACTCACACACTCACACATAGTCATCCATAAAGGCATATTCATTATTATGAATACATTCATATTCATACTGATATGTTACACACAGTCAAGTTCATACATTTTCACTTCTAAGTTTGTTATCATAATTTCAAGGGAATTCTTATTGTATCTAAGAGATATTAGACATACATAATGCATACAGCTCAATATGTATGTTATCAGTCAAGTTCCAGTTCATACCACTCGTAATTAGTCTTCTCAACTATATTACTTATTTACTATTTGTTATCACTCATTATATTAAGAACATGAATATTACTAAACAGATTACAAAATTAAACATTATGATGAGAACTTTTACTTACTGATTGGTTTTCCGATTTATCTGATTTCGAAAAACCCTCTCTTTCTTTATACTAATAATATACCAGTTATTGAACTGAATTAGCATTTACTTTAACTATCACCAGGCCTCTATCATTATTAACTATATCATAAAACTTGATAGGGATTATATGTTCATTTGGTTAATATAGTTAATCTCACTTTTGCTTGGATTTATTGGGTCAGACAATTACTCATAATGTATCCGTTTATTACTTATATTGGTACTGATTTTCTAATTGTTGATTTCATATGCACCAATTTCTATCATTACTGGTTCTATAGTTATTGATTTCATAATTTATCTTTCTTTCAGTCAATTACCAGTCAAGACATCCTCTGTATTTACTTATGCAAGCAACCCACATATATGTATATATGTATATATGTGTGTGTATGAGTGTAAATTGTATATCAATCAGTTATTAACTATCCAATTCTCAATTCATCAGCTTTAATAGTCATATCATGTTAATTCCATATACATATCAATCACTGACATTGGGTTACGAATCACATTGACACTATACTAAATTTTTCGTCAGTATCACTAACACCGCATCATCTAGGTTATTATCTATCTAAAACCGATTAGATATCATCGATATAACTATAGATATATAATCTCAAGACTAATCGAGAATTTTGATATTCTGATAGATTAACTACAAGGATATCCGTAAGTCTCCGATGCACTGGGTGGTTAAAATAGGATACTGATTCAATACTGTCATTATGGTTATCTTGATACGGTTTAGCTTCGCATCGGGGATGGATTCCCTGACCATTATACATCACTATTTACTTAAGTTTTCATTCATAGATTACAATGCCAATTAATACTTAATCCCACGTCAAGTGATGATCGTTATCCATTTATAAATTCCCAGGTTTCTTTCCTCCAATTAAAAGAACATAAAATGTTGGACACTGGTGTATAGGTTTTTAATTCTATGAAACTACTTACGAGTTATTCTTCAAAAGTAATAATAGAAACCATCTTTGTAACCAAGCTCAGTGAATTTTGATGGTGGATATATCAGCATTAATTATTTATAAATCATAGGTTGTGATTACTAATTTCACATGAAATACTTAAACCTGATGAGTTAAAGTCCTATCAAGTTGTCACTGTTAATTTTTCTAATCTAAATACCTTCTTGAAATTATTACATTAAAACTATACTAGCAGTGACGACTACTTCCACCGATTGACAACAATTCAATTACTGTTTAAGTAATTAGTTCAGTACCAGTATGTATACTTGATTTCAAATCTCTTAATACCCACTTAACGATTCTAGGTTAAGTAACACAATATTCATCAAAGACAGATAGATGGTATCAACTACTTAACAATTCCTATCACAACCTAGTTCTTTATTATTCGGTTCTTAATTCAGGTAAATACCCGTAAACATATACATTATATTCAGAAACCCACAAGCATATAACTCATATGGTATTTATCTATATTCATCTATATGAATATATCTACAAGCACTTGATTGTCATGTCTACATGCATTATAAATAGCAAAATCACAATTAGTTATCATACTCGTTTATGTTTACACACATGTAATAACATATCCAAAATTTATTATTCGAGATATCTTATTAAATTTCGGTTTCACCATACCCATTCACTTTTAACAATTAATATCACACTAATCTTTTTAATAATATCTTAGTTCCATTGGATCAATATTATCAATAATTTCTCAATAATAATTATTTCTAAATTGGAAAAATTAAGACTTGAGTTAGGGCTTCCACTCACCAGTACTCGATAAATTTTTTTCACCCCAATATATTAGAAAATCTCAATTTCATATCAAAACAAATAAGTAAAAATTTTAATTATTTTGCATATCTTATTAATTAAAGATTAGAATATTAAATTGGGATTTAATTTCCTGAGCGTTACAGCTCTACCCCCCTTAGAAAAAGTTTCGTCCTCGAAACTTGACATATCTGCTAATTGACAAGAGAAATACCTTCAATTTTCTTCTTTATATCATAAAATATTTTTTCTAAATAAAATAATTTATTCCCTTTAGATCATATATCTCATTTACTTTCTTATATACTAAGTTCCTCTTGTGTGTATACAACACATAATATATATCATATATCGTCGCATTCACATAATATATATATATATATATATAATATATATATATATATATATATATATATATATATATATATATATATATATATATATATATATATATATATATATATATATCTTACATATTTCATATCATTACTTCCATCCATCACACTTTGTGTTATGTATAGTATATTATCACATACGCATATCACAATTGGTGATAGTAATATCATATATCATCACATCTTATATCACCATATACATGTACCATACTTGATGATACACATATCACATATATTCAACACAAAAATATTTTTGTTTATCGACCTATTATCTTGAAAGATTCATCATTTCACATTCAAATACCCAATATGGTTTTCTATTCTAATTAAGTCTTGACTTGCCTGATATTTTAACCACTTTCTTATTCTAGTGTTCCATACCACTGGCAGTTCATATTAAGGGCCCGCATTCTTAATAGAACTCATCTGAATCAAAGTATACATGGGTATATTTTTATTCGAATGTAAGGAAAAGGTCATGCATTTTGAGATTAAGCATACACATAAGAACTCATTACACCCATGAACTACTCACATCAAAGTACGTATTCATTCATTCATACAAACTGTACACTCACAAACATCCATTGTTTTTAATATCTTTGTGATATGAATTACAATTATAATTATTCCAATGCATATAGTGATCCATACTTCATACGACCTCTTTTGACTCAGATATTACCAACCCGGCACTACATAACTTTAACCAACCAAGTATGCCGGATTGGTCTTATTCAAATCAATATTATCCCTAATCCCAGTATTTTGAACAAGATTGAAATAATTATCACCACTTTTCACCGAGTTAGTAAGGAAACAACTCCCCCGAGTCATATTGTCAGCCACCATTCTAACATTCAGCTTCAAATTTTCCTAGTCATAATCAACCAATAGAAGAAAAATCTGAGGTGACTAAAAGTATAGAAGCTACGATTGAGTCCCAAGAATAAAAACTGAAAATGATGGATTCACAATTCTCACAAGACTTTCAAATCTAAGAACCTTACTCCATTTTTCAAGTCCTACAACAAGAAGAAGAACCTACTGACTTAAAAATGAGTATGGAAAATCTGATTCAGTTCAGAAATGATTTTACCCAATCTATCAATAGGTTAGAAGCACATATGAGTCATTTAATCAACATAGTGAAATATAAGAATGAGAAAATTCTATCTAACATATTTTTAACCATCCTGATTGCGCAAGCCATATTGATAGGAACCAAGAATCATGGAATCTTGGAGCCTTCAACCAAGATTCAATTTCATCATATTGCCTTGAGCTTGACTAATACCAAACCATCAACAAATTGGAAAGGTTTTATTTCAGTGAAATTGAACTTGAACAAAAATTTGAATTCGAACTTTCATTTCGTGATTTAATTTCAAAATTCGAGTCTATGTTGCCTTCAGTATTGATCAGTCACTTATATTGCATATATATTGTCACATTACCATGTTTATTATCTAATAAATCCTATTAATAAGTCTTATTGTATTTAATAATGTGCAGGCCCATTGCTAAAGAAAAGGGAAAAGAAATGAGCCAAAAATCCCACTCTAATTCTGATTTAAATCTTAATTAAAGAGGAGATAAATATTCAGGAAGATAGGGATAATTTCAGCTGAAGATCAAAGCATATCAGGGAGGATTACATCAAATAAAGCCGATTAATTTGGTTTTATAAGAATCTAAATCGATTAGCTTGATAATCACTGAAGATCAGATAAGAATCAGAGACTAACAGCAAATCCAGCCAGACAAAAGGGGGCAACACTACACAAAATGAAGCTCTCCACTTGGATGTGGCCACCTGGCAACATCCTTTCCGCGGATCCGCGGCAAAAGCCGCGGATCCGTGGCCCAGTAGTGGAGATAAGGGGAGCGTTTACTCCCCTTATCTCCTCACTCCTCTCCCTCGGAGTTTTTGCCTATAAAAGGTAGGTTTCTCACTGAAAAGGGGACCGAAAATTAGTTTAAGTTTTTCTCTTTGTTTTTAAGATTTAGGTTCTATATTATATAGTACTGAGAAGTTGTATCTCTGTTTTTAATTCATAGTTTAGTCCAGATACAAGTGAGAAAGAGGAAAAGAGTGATTGTAATCTGAAGTTGAAGTGATATCAATAAAGGTTCAAGGCTTCTCTTCTTCTCTAATTCACAGGTATGTGTTATTTCATTTACATGTCTTTTTTTACTTTAATCATGAGTAGCTAAATTCATTTTTCTAGGCTCACTATCATCTCTCTCTCTCTTCGATCCCTCTTGTTTTGAATAGTTTTTTATGTAAAGAACCCAACGGACTCATATGTATGCCTTAAACTAAGCCTTTCTTCTTTGAAAGTGTTCTTGAAGGCACATGAGGATGGGTTTGAATTTCTAAGCTTCTATTTTTTTTAAAAACATCACTTGAACTTGTTTTTATTTCATACTTAAAAGACAACTTGATGATTTAACATTCAGTTCAAGAGGATTTCTTAAGAAAAAGAGTTAAACTTTTCCAAACAATCTTATTTGCTTTGCTTAAGACTTTCGAAACTTAAACTTAAGTTTTTGCCTATAATCAAGTTGAGGCACTGAGAATTTCAAGAGAAGAACATATCTTTGAGTAGTAAGATAGTGAACCCAAATCTTTTTCATATATAAAAACAAAGCGTTTTAAAGATCATCTTTTCCAAAGCCTTCTCTAAGTTTTCAATTTTTCTCTTAATCACTTCCTTACTCTCCATTCTCTTTTCAACATAAAAAACACTGACACCATTCTTTGCTGTTTAAACAAAAATATCAAAAAGTTCTCATTGCATCAGAATCAGAGACTAACAGCAAATCCAGCCAGACAAAAGGGGGCAGCACCACACGAAATCGAGCTCTCCACTTGGATGTAGCCACCTGGCCACATCCTTGCTGCGGATCCGTGTAAAAGCCATGGATCCGCGGCCCAGTAGTGGAGATAAGGGGAGTGTTTGCCCATGTAACTAACCTTAGGGATGTTTTCTCACCTGGTGCCCTAAGACTGTCCGGTTTGGGTGTCGCCGACTAAAGGTTCGTTACAAGAGCAGATTAGAAAGCCTAATAGAATTGAGGAATAAATACCACCAAAAATAAAAATAAATAAGGTATAAGAGTTAAAGTTAAAGAACCTTTAGTCAAAACTTCACGATCATGAAGGTGCGGTCACGAAGGTGCATATGACTTAAGGTAAAATAATAGACTAGATGAGAAATACAATTTGTTACTTTGATTGATGACATGTTTTTGAATAGAGACTAAGTTTAGAAATGAAAAGTTTGATTTTCCTTTAATTTCTAGATTACTTGGACTCTTACAACAATACGTCAAATATTTTATATCTTTTCAAAATGCTTTTCGAAAACACTAACATTTTTTCTCTTTTTTTATAGATTTTATGGGTGCAATCAACTGAAAACTCTCACGAGACAAAACTCGTCCTCTAGGGGTAACCTAGAGGTTTAACGGCTTGTTGCACATACTCAGTGCAATCGAGTAATCTGCGAAAGTGGTCCAATAATTGATTACAAAAAGTTTTGATGTTTTGCTCGAGGGCGAGCAAAAGATAAGTGTGGGGATGTGATAAGTCACAAATATTGCATATAAATTGTCACATTACCGTTTTTATTATCTAATAAATCTTATTAATAAGTCTTATTTTTATTTAATAATGCGCAGACCCATTGCTAAAGGGAAAAGAAATGAGCCCAAAAACCCACTTTAATTCTGATTTAAATCTTAATTAATGAGGAGATAAATATCAGGAGGATAGGGATAATTCCAGCTGAAGATCAAAGCATATCAGGGAGGATTACATCAAATAAAACCGGTTAATTTAATTTTATAAGAATCCAAATTGGTTAGCTTGAGAATCACCGAAGATCAGATTAGAATCAGAGATTAACAGCAAATCCAGCCAGACAAAAGAGGGTAACACCATACGAAATCGAGCTCTCCACTTAGATGTGGCCAGGTGGCCACATCCTTGCTTCGGATCCGCGACAACAACCATGAATCTGTGGCCCAATTGTGGAGATAAGGGGAGCGCCTTATCTCTTCACTCCTCTCCCCTCTGGATTTTTGCCTATAAAAGGCAAGTTTCTCACTGAAAAGGGAACCAGAAATTAGTTTACGCTTTTCTCTTTGTTTTTAGGATTTAGGTTCTATGTTAGATAGTATTGAGAAGTTGTATCTCTATTTTTAATTCATAGTTCAGTCCAGATACAAGTGAGAAAGAGGAAAAGAGTGATTGTAATCTGAAGTTGAAGTGACATCAATAAAGGTTCAAGGCTTCTCTTCTTCTCCAATTCACGGGTATGTGTTATTTCATTTACATGTCTTTTTTTACTTTAATCATGAGTAGCTAAATTCATTTTTCTGGGCTCACTATCTTCTCTCTCTTCGATCCCACTTGTTTTGAATGGTTTTTGATGTACAGAAACCAACAGAATCATATGTATGCCTTAAACTAAGCCTTTCTTCTTTGAAAGTGTTCTTGAAGGCACATGAGGATGGGTTTGAATTTCTAAACTTCTATTTTTTTAAAACATCACTTGAACTTGTTTTTATTTCATACTTGAAAGATAACTTGATGATTTAACATTCAGTTCAAGAGAATTTCTTAAGAAAAAGATTTAAACTTTTTCAAACAATCTTATTTGCTTTGCTTAAGACTTTCGAAACTTAAGCTTAAGTTTTTTCCTATGATCAAGTTGAGGCACTGAGAATTTCAAGAGAAGAACATATTGTTGAGTAGTAAGATAGTAAGCCCAGATCTTTTTCATATATTTAAAACAACAAATCAATCTTCAAGCCTTTTAAAGATCATCTTTTTCAAAGCCTTGTCCAAGTTTTCAATTTTTCTTTTAATCACTTCCTTACTCTCCATTCTCTTTTCAATATAAAAAATACCAACACCATTCTTTGATTTTAAACAAAAACATCGAAAAGCTTTCATCGCATTCCTCCCCGTGGACACGACCCATTAGCCCAAATCTAGACGATAACTCTCACTGCTTTCACTTGCAATTAGGTATCTTTACCCAAATTGGACCACATTTCCAAACCAACATCGATTCTCGTACCCACAAATCTTGAAATTGAACCACCGTTTTTTGATAATCGCATTCCATTAATGGGAAAAGAATGTATATCTCAATTCCTTGATTCAGACTCAACTTTTAAACCAAAACTGACTCTTGAACCTAAGCTTGATTTAATCATATTCCCAAGTCAGGTTGGTTCCTATTCCTATCATTCAAGAGCCCAAATCATCCATTTCACAAAGTCACATTCCATTATTGGACCAAGGTATAGACAATTATAACTCAGTGATAATATTCAAAAATTAATCATATAACCGGGATAAATTTAATTTTCAGATCTTACATTATCATATTCATAAAGGGGATAATAAAAATGTAAATAAAAAAGAGGTCATCAAAGGTGGGTTCCATGATAATCCACAATATTTAGATTGGGTAGCAACGCTTGGCCCAATCCGACCATCACCAGAACCACCACCTTGAGATAACATGTTTCCTTCCCTTTCTTCTTTTTCATGCATATATGCATTCATTCATACATTGAGGACAATGCATGAGATATGTGTAGGGGAGGGTTCTAACATAACATAGGTTTTCTTTTAATTAAAAAAATAAATTTTTTTACTTTTAAAAACTTTTTGAAAAGAGAAACAATATTTTGACCTATTTTTTGTAAGGCATTAAGTTAATTTTAAGGAATAGGAGAATCATAATTAGGATTTCTTATACTTGGTCAAAATAAGATTATTTGTTTGATTTCTAGGGTCAGAAAGAAAAATTGAAAAGATAATTTAGTCTTGATTTTACCTTAATGAAATATGCACACTTTATACACTTACAAACTTAGGGATCAAAAATAAAGATTCTTATGTCTTAAAAAAAAGAAGAAAAAGAAAAGAAAAAGAAAATATATATATATATATCAAAAAAATCATCTGATTAATTTGGGTATTTGTCCCTCATAAAGCATAACTATTCACATCTAAAAATGGTTCATATAAATAAAATCCTTAGTTTTATGTCTCGTTTGCTCGAGTCCTTAAGTTTTTGTAGTGTTTTCTCACCCGGTGCTCTAAGACCGTCTGATTTGGGAGTCACCAACCTAAGGCTCGTTACATGGATAGATCAGAAATCCTAATATTACTAAGAGATATTTACCACCAAAAAAAAATGAAAAATAAGGCATAAGAGTTAGAGTTGAAGAACCCCGAGTCAAAATTTCACGGTCATGAAGGTGCATATGATTTAGGATAAAATAATAGACTAGATGAGAAATACAGTTTGACTCCTTATCTTGATTGATAACAAGTTTTTAAATAGAGACTAAGTTTAGGAATGAAAAGTTTGATTTTTCTATAACTTATAGATTACTTGAATTTTTACAATAATACTTCAAATATTTTCTCATCTTTTCAAAATGTGTTTCAAAAATACTAACACTTTATTTCTCTTTCTTTATGTATTTTGTGAGTGTAATCCACTGAAAATTCTCACTAGACAAAACTCATCTTTTAGGGGTAACCTAGAGATTTAACGGTTTTGCACGTTAATTACAACCGTGATTCCTACGAAAATGTGTTAAATTAGTTTAGTTCTATTTTTGTCTGTTTTACTTGAGGACGGGCAAAAGATAAGCGTGAGGGTGTGTTCATATACGTATTTTGTATTATTTTTATTATATTCTCACATTTATCCTGTAATAAATCTTGCTAATTCCTTATTTTAATGTTATATTTTGCAGGTTTGTGTTAATGAAGGGAGAGAAGATAAGACCAAATAAAAGCAAGTTTTCCGATTTAATTGGATCTATTTAGTTAACAGAAGATAAAGCCAAATAAATACAGTTAAAATTGAATTTAAAAGAATCAATTTGGTTAGCTTGAAGAATCAAAAAGATATTGTTAAATACAAAATTCAAAAGAGATATAATCAGAAGATCTTTTTTGTTGCGTAAGTGATTTTGTCCATATCTTTAATCTTATCTCTAACCTTATCAGGAGATCTCTTGGGCCAGCGATTTGATCTCATCCGAAGCACACTCTACCTTATCCATTTCAACTTATAAATACCACCACTTCAGAAGGCAAAGGAACCATAGAGAATTTTAAGCTAGTTTTTGTTATAGTTTAGTTTAGATTTTTATTTTTTATATAATTTTCAGATTTAAATATGTAACTTAGAAAAGAGAAGAGTTTCATGAGAGAATGAGAGTGAAGCTTGTACTGAGAATGACAGCGGTGTAAGTAATCTTCTTTTCTTTCATTTTTACTTTATTGAATCTAAAGTTATATTCTTTGTTCTTCATTTTTATTTTTCTTCTACTTTTCTCGAGGTGCTTGTAATCCAAATGAATCCTATCGCCTCGAAACTGCCTTGCCCTTGCAAGTTCCATTGATGGCTTATAGTGATGGATAGCCATTTTTAATTAGTTTAAGCTTGCACCTTTATTTTGTAATTTAGAATGGGAATGGGGAAGATCTTATACGCCATGCTTTGATCGCCTTCAAGCCAAGGTAAATCGTTGCAATGGATTCAAGGTAAACAAGCTTCAAGGAGGTAATACTTGTTTTAGTTCTTTCTTTCTTTACTTATTAGGTTGGAAACACATCTCCAAAGCACATCTCTTATTATTCTTCTTTACTTTAACTTAGTTCTTCTTTCTTTTTTCAAAACAACAATAATCACCATCTTCTTCACTCTTCCATTTTCTCTAAATTAACATAGCTTTCTTTCTCTTTTCTTTTTAAAGAACATAGAAGAACTTTTAACAGTTTAGTAATTTAGGAAAAAACTTACTAAAAGCTTCCATTGCAAGTCCCTTCTTGTGGATCATGACCCGCATAGCCAATTTCTATAGCAGTAGAATTGAGAACTTTGCACTTCTATTCTCATTTCTAAAATTCTATATTTTCTATGTGCAAGTTTACCTCAATCAGTTGCAGCGGGTGCTTGTTGTGCACAAGTACTTTGGATGAAACATACTCTATTCGATTATGATTTGCATATTGACCATGTCAAGTTTTTTTGTGATAACACTAACACTATTTACATGATGAAAAATGCAAATCATCATAGTAAAACCAAATATATTGAGGTTAGATATTATTTTCTAAGAGATCACTTTGAAAAAAGGGATATTGATATAGATTATGTACCTACTGAAATTACACCTAGAGCGGGGTGAATAGGTGTAAGGCTAATCAAATCAAAATCCAATACAAAATAAAAATGATATGATGCAAACGATCACTCAAAGTAAGATTAGAAGCCATATGCCCTGTGAAGGGTTCTGAACTTCTTCCTCATGATTCCTCTAGATAAGAGTTTGAGGTGCTCAATGCAATCTTGTTGTAAGAGTATAGATCGACAATAAAAAGAATGAATATAAAGTAAATAAGATAGACAAGAAAATCAATCGCAAACAAAGAGATTTGTTTCGAGGTTCGAGCCACCGCTCTACCGCCTTCACCACCATAAAGGATTTCCAATCCACTAGAACTTTCCACCAAAGGAATTACAACCACTATGGAGTATAAAACTCCCCAACATACTCCTCTAGTCTAGAGGTAGCGTAGCAACAATTACAATAAGTATCGGGTGATCAAAAGACCACAAACTCTCTCTTGAAAATACTTCTTTACAAAAACCCTAGAGAATAATATATAAGATTGAAGCTCAAGCTTTTGTAAGTGAAAGTTGAAAATAGAAGAGAGATTTTCAGAACCAAAACTTGAAGAGAATTTCAGAGAATAATAGCACAAAAACTAAAACAAAAGCTTTTTCTCAAGGAAGCACAAAACTTTGAATCTTTGCAAATTGTTGTAGTAAAAACCTCTACCCTAATGACCCCTTTATATAGGTTTTAGGAAGAGTAAACTTAGAAAACTTTTACCAGCATGAAAGAGGAAAAAATTGACCCTCAATTCAGCAAACCACATTTTTAAAATCAAAACACGTTTTAAAACTGATTTTAAAAACAAGCAGTTTCTGTCAAAACAGCAGACTCAAGGTCGATCGGCCGGTCGACCGGACTTTTGAAAATTATGACCGTTAGCCCTCTTCGGTCGACCGTGACAAACCAAGAGTTAGCTGCTCACAGTCGGTCGACCGCCCGGTCGACCGTAACAGGGACCGGTCGATCGCCCGGTCGACCGGGAACGTGCACAACATGCACACCCCCTATTGCCAGAACTTCAGTCGACCGTGCGGTCGACCGTTCTGGCTTGTAATAGGCATGGTCGACCGCCTGGTCGACCGACCTTGGCCAAAACAGTTTTTGAAAAATCTTTTTGAAGATATGTAAAATTTTAAAATATTTTTGTTTGGATTTTTAAAGATAGGAAACATACATAGCTACTAGATATAAGTTCAAAACTTGATAAAAAATATTTTAGAAAATTTTAGAACCAAAATCATACTTTAGAAAAATGTGCATTTTGGTGTGTGTGTGTATTTTTGAGCTTCAACCATATATACTAATCTTTAACAAAAACTATTTACAAGATGAGTCTACAAGTAGGCGTATCTGAAACTTGATGTTGAGCAGTGATAGAGCTAGAGCCTAATATCCCATGCTTGAGCCAGCCATACCTGTACTAACTTGAAATTCATTCTTGAACTTTTATTAGTACGAAATAGCTTTTATATAGTTTGTTATCATCAAAACACATAACCCGGGGATTGTAACCTTTGGGCCAACAATCTCCCCCTTTTTGATGATGACAAAACATATACAAAATATAGAGGAAGGTAAAAGCTCCCCCTCAAATGATGCAATATTATCAAAGTATAAAACATGAAAACATATAAAAAACATATATGAGATAAACAAGAAACCAAAACAAATACTTCTCCCCCTTTTTGTCATACATCAAAAAGGGTTAGTAAACAACCATGAAATCTCATCAATCAATAATACAAACATTTAGCTCACCACATATAAAAGAAAATTTGTTAAAATCAAGTGGTTTAGTAAAAATATCTGCAAGTTGAGATTCAGTAGAAATATAATCAATATCAATATCACCTTTCTCATAATGATCTCTAAGAAAGTGATATCGAATCTCTATGTGCTTAGTTTTACTATGTTTATTTGCATTTTTAGTCATATGAATAGTACTAGTATTATCACAAAATATTTTAACATGATCATAATGCAAATCAAAATCAAGGAGAGTATGTTTCATCCAAGGACTTGAAAACAACAAGCCCCAGCCGCAACATACTCCGCCTCGGCGGTTGAGAAGGCTACAAAATTTTATTTCTTGGAAGACCATGAAACAAGACAATTTTCTAGAAATTGACATGTTCCACTCGTACTCTTCCTATCCACTCTACAACCTGCATAATTAGCATCTGAAAAACTCGTCATTAAAAATTGTCCGGTCTTCGGATACCATAGACCCATTCCAATAGTGCTCTTAAGGTATCGAATAATGCGTTTTACCGCAATCAAGTGGGACTCTTTAGGGCAAGATTGAAATCTAGCACAAAGACATACACTAAACGTGATATCCAGCCTACTAGCCGTTAAATACAATAAACTACCAATCATGCTTCTATAAAGTTTTATGTCTACACTTTTACCTTGTTCATTCTTATCAAGTTTGGTTGTGGTAGCCATAGGAGTTTTGCTAGTCTTTGACCCTTCAAGTCCGAATTTCTTTATGAGTTCCTTTATGTACTTGACTTGACTTATAAAGATCCCATCACTCCTTTGCTTGATTTGGAGTCCAAGAAAGTAGTTTAGCTCTCCTATCATAGACATTTCAAACTCATTCTGCATACATGATTCAAACTCTTTGCAAAATAATTCGTTAGTAGATCCAAAAATTATATCATCAACATAAATTTGAACAATGAGAATGTCACTATCAACATGCTTAGTAAACAAAGTAGTATCTACTTTACTTTTAACAAAATCATTTGAAAGAAGAAATGTTGAAAGTCTTTCATTCCAAGCTCTAGGAGCTTGTTTTAAACCATACAAACCTTTATCTAGTTTGAAAACAAAATTTGGATGTATAGGATCAACAAACCCGGGAGGTTATTCAACATATACTTTCTTTTTAAAAACCATTTAAAAATGCACTCTTAACATCCATTTGAAAAAGTTTGAAATTTTTATAAGAAGCAAAAGCAAGTGTTATTCGTATAGCTTCGAGCCATGCTACGGGTGCAAAGGTTTCCTCAAAATTGATTCCCTCGATTTGGGTGTAATCTTGGGCCACTAACCTAGCTTTAGTCCTAGTAACATTTTCCGACTCATCCAACTTGTTCCTAAAAATCCATTTAGTACCAATTATTGGTCTATCACGGGGTTTAGGAACGAGATGCTAAACTTGGTTGCGCTCAAATTGATTGAGCTCTTTTTGTATTGCAAGCAACCAATATGAGTCGCCCTAGGCTTCGAGGATGTTTTTGGGTTCAATATGAGAAATGAAAGCATAATGACCACACAAATTATGGAGTTTGGAGGGAGTAGATACCCCCTTTGATACATCACCTATGATGAGATCTTTGGGATGACTTGTAGCATATCTCCAATCTTTTGAAAGCGGTTGAGATGATTCCACTTCATCCTCTTAAACTTCACCATTAAGTTTTTGCTTGTCGTCTTGGGAGGGTGAGTCCTTCAAGGATACTTTCTCCATGTCTTCACCTAAAGTGTCAATCTCTACAACATTCTTAACAAATGCATCAGATTCTTTAAACTTAACATGTATAGATTCTTCAATTATAAGAGATGATTTATTGAACACTCTATAAGCTTTGCTAGTATTAGAATAACCAACAAAAATTGCTTCAAAAGCTTAGCATCAAATTTACCCAAGTTATCTTTGGTGTTCAAAATAAAACATTTGCATCAAACAATTCTAAAATACGAAACATTTGGTTTTCTTGAATAATAGATTTCAAAAGAAGTTTTGGAAGAATTTTTACAATAATAAATTCTGTTCGATATATAGCATGCGGTGTTTACGGCCTCGGCCCATAAGTATTGAGGGAGCCCGTATTCACTAATCATAGTCCTAACCATTTCTTGAAGAGTCTTATTCTTACTTTTAACGACTCCATTTTATTGTGGAGTTCTAGAACATAAAACTCATGCTTAATTTCATTTTCTTCGCAATAAGTAATACAGGATTGGTTGATGAACTCACCACCTCTATCACTTCTTATGCGCAATATCAAAAAACCTTTTTCATTTTCAACCCTTTTTCGAAAAACATTAAAATGTGAAAAAGCTTGATCTTTATGTTCCAAAAAGAAAATTCATGTAAAACGAGAAAAATCATCAACTAAAATAAAAACATAGCGATTTTCATTTAAACTTTTAGTTTTAGTAGGACCAAACAAATTCATGTGGATCAATTCTAATGGCCTAGATGTCATGATATCCTTGATTGGTTTGAAAGAGGAGTCGGTTTGTTTCCTAAGTTGACACACATCACAAATGTGGTCCTTCTCAAACTTCAAGTAAGGAATACCCTTCACCGATTTCTTAGAACTGATTCTATAAAGATGGTCAAAAGATACATGTCCTAATCTTCTATGCCATAACCATGAATCCTCATTAAAAGCATTTAAACATTTAGTTTTGCAATCTAGATTATACATATCAATAATATAAACATTATTTTTACGAAATCCGGTGAGAATACAATCATTGGTTTTACAATCAAAAATATTATAAGAAGATTCATCAAAAACAACTTTGAGACCACGATCACATAGTTGACTAATACTAAGTAGATTATATTTAAGACCATCAACTAAAATAACATTTTCAATTAAAGGAGATGTACCAATCTTAATGTTACCTATACTAATGATGTTGCCCTTGGAATCGTCTCCGAAGGTGACGGTGCCACCTTCAACGTACCTTGATAGGGTTGCAAAATTGTTGATGTCCCATGTCATGTACCTTGAGCAACCACTATCAAGGTACCACTGCTCCTTATATCTTGGAGCCTTGGTGTGTACCTATATCAAATAATGAAGTTGTTGACTTTGGTACCCATATTTTCTTGGGTACTATTACGTTAGTACTTCGAACCCAAACAAGATCATTAGTATCATTTATACGATCATAACAAAACTTAGCTAGATGACCATTTCGGCCATAATAAGTATATTTATAAAATCTCTCATACTTGAAAGCATGATGTGCATGATGAACATGTGGTTTATGAGCATGGTGAACATTTGGTATATGAGCATGCTTGGTGTGTGTGTGTGACCATATGTAGTATGAATGTGTTTCTTTGAAGCATTTTTCTTTGAAAACATATCTTCTAATTTAGCTTTGTTGAACTCACATTCCTTTAAAACATTTCCCAAACTGTTGATTTTAGTTTTTAAGGAAGAAATTTTATTTTCATCAATCTTGGGAAACTTAGCTTTACATGAAACCTTGTATGCATTAAAATCCCTTTGTGTTGATAAAAAAGTGGAAGACAAATCATCTTTTTCTTTGAAAAGAATAATAACTTTGTTTTGAAGAACTTCATTTTTCTTTTCATTGTTTGACAATTTTTCTTTAAAGAATCATAATTAACTGAAAGTTCTAGAAAAGTATTTAATAATTCATCTTTAGTTACTCCACTATCATCAAAAGATGGTTCAGAATTTATCTTGGGTGTGTTTACTATAAAACACATATTTGCAGTGTCCACCTCCTCTTCGGCTTCACTTTCTGAATCCCAAGTGGCTTTAAGAGCTTTCTTCACAAATGGCTTCTTTTGCTTGATAGAAGAAGATATCTTTTTTTTGAAATCTGGACATTCGGCCATGATATGTCCGGGTTTCCGACAGTTGAAGCTAATGATTTTCTTTTCCTCCTTTCCTTGCCGTCGTCTTCTATGATTGTATTTTTCCTTGTTGTATACTCTTATTACATTTCTTATGAGGAGAGATAGCTCTTCATCATCTTCTTCTTCTTCATCATCGGAGATGGCGAGAGTAGACTTGAAAGCAATAGTCTTCTTCTTTTGTGGCGCCATTTCTTCTTTGGCCTTTTTCTCCATCTCATGGATCTTAAGGTTGCCGATAAGACCAATGAGCTCCATCTCATCTTTATTATTCAACTCCTTCAATGTAGTAGCTTTGACTTTCCAAGACGGTGGAAGTGTGCGAATGACCTTTTGGATCTTTTGATCATTGTTGATTTCATCACCTAGAGAAGCAAGACCATTTGAAATTTTAGTAAACTTTGTAATCATTTCATCAATAGACTCATTTTCATGCATTTTAAAGTTCTCATATTAGGAACGCAAGAGATCAATTTTAGCTCTCTTGACTTGTGATGTTCCCTCATAAGTGACCAATAAGTGTTCCCAAATCTCATAGGCGAATTTGCAATGAATGACCCTTATCATGTCATCCTCATTCAATGCTAAAAGTAAGGCATTTTGAGCCTTTGAATTAGCCTCATATTTCTTGAAGGCAAGGTCAGACCAAGTGCCCTCCTCACCTATAGGTGCACTATAGGGTTTGGTCACCGCCTTTGCAACCCAGCATCCTAGGGATTGCAAAAATACGGTCATCCTAACTTTTCATATGAGAAAGTTAAGGCCATCAAACTTGGAAGGGGTCATAATGCTGTCGGCCATCTTTACTAGTGGATGAATGAAGAAATTAATAGAATGATTAGCAAATTAGGATCTCTCTAAGGATGTTAAGCCAAAAACTAGATACCTTGCTCTGATACCAATTGAAATGATACCTTGCTCTGATACCAATTGAAATTACACCTAGAGGGGGGTGAATAGTGTTGACACTCAAAAAGGACAAAACTCTCAGACAGCTTTCCAACCAGTCTGAACGACGTCTAATTTGTCAATATTTATAAAAGACAAGTCACAGACAAGCTGACGACCAGTTTTTACCCATCTCCGAGGGACAAATCAGCGACTTGTACTCTACGGATCCAGTGAAGCAGACAATAAGCCAAGATTACCTTTGAAGAGACCTAAGCAGGCCTAAGATGCTAAGTTAGCTCAACACTTAGCATCGCATGAGCCTAAGGGAATAGCCTCACCTGAGAGACTAAGTTTGTCTTGCTTCGCCTTGAAGCTATTCATAGCTCCATCAGAGAGCTAACTTACAGCTTCGCCTGAAGCTAATCCTAACTTCGCCGAAAGCTAATTCTAGCTTCGCTGGAAGCTTTCTTGATAGCTTCTCAAGAAGCTTTTCATAGCTCCATAGAGAGCTAACTTACAGCTTCGCCCAGAAATGCTCAGTTAACTCCACAGAGAGTTAGCTTCGCTCGAAGTTAACCATGCAGCTGCGCGATAGGTTGACTGGTAGCTTCGCCACAAGTTTTACCCAGCTCCGCTGAAGAGCTTTCTTTTAACTTCGCCAGATGCTTCTCCGAGCTCCGCCATAAGCTCAATGCAAAGGCTCCGCTGCGGGTCTTTTATGGTCACCTTTGACCAATCAAATCTCCAGATGAGATCAAATCTAATTGAGATCATTGTGATTGAGATCAAATTTGGCAGTTGCTTGCCATGATCTTTTGACTCGCCCAATCACCTAAGAAGATCAGGAGAGATCTCTCAATTAACTGGAGAGGATCAAGGGAGTATCCCTCATTAAGAGGAGCCACATCTTTGACCAATCAAATCTTCAGATGAGATCATTGTGATCGAGATCAAATTTGGCAGTTGCTTGACATGATCTTTTGACTTTCCCAATCAAGTAAAAAGATCAGGAGAGATGTCTCAATTAACTGGAGAGGATCAAGGCATGATCCCTCATTAAGGGGAGATAATAAAGGGAATCATAACTCCCTATTGAGCCTATAAATAGCCCACTAGTAGGCTAGGCTCAGGGGCTTGAAAAGATTCAAGTCCAAGAGGCTTTTTGAAGAGCATTCCATGGAATGGTAAGACCACATAGAAAGGTATTCATATCCCTTGCGAAATGACAAGTCTACCCTATCATGTTAACATTAAAGCTCTGATGGTAAGATTCTGGCCTATTCCCTCGCGGATAAAACCAATATCCCTGTGAGTTTGGTCAACATCCTTAGTGAATAAACTCCGCTTGTCATTCCCTTCAATAGAATGACAGGTCCACTCAAATTATTGTTATGTTCAAACACCTCTAATAGTAAAATGAATCCTTGTCAAGTTAACATTACACCTCAGGCAAATTGCTTTACAAATCCCCACAGAATTCTCTGACATATAATCTTTCATGAGATTCATATTTCTCAGCTCCTCAGCAAATCTCTAGTAGACTCTCTTTGAAGTCTATTATTTCCCACTCAGTCCCCGATGGACTTTCTTGGTTGTCACGTTAACAATATACCTCTGGCAATTCCTTCCAAATAACATCCGAAGGAGATATCAAATCCCCACAAAATTTATAATCAGATCCTATTTTCCCCTATGGGATTATTTCTTTTACCGTTATGTCCAGCTTGTCACCTTTAAACGGTAGAAATCCTGAGCTTGGTAGTTTTTCAATCGGTTATGTCCATATTACCTCTGAACTAAAAGATAACCAAGTTGTTGGCCCAAGTTTACAATAACCCGATTTTTGAGTTTTGATGATTACAAAACTATATAGTTTTTGTACTATTCATTTTCTAGTATTTAAGTGTGTTTCAAGGTTCTAAGGATTCAAGTTGTGCTCTTCCTCAAGGAAGGTACTTTTGACTCAAGATGACTCAATTCGAGTTCAAGAATTCAAGCTATACATCATTCCATGGAGAAGCCCTAATTTGAAGACCTTGTAGTTGTAAGAATTAGTTTGTTAAAGAATGAGGTTATGATAAGTTGGCTCAAGAAAACACACACATACTTTCATTTTTCAAAAATAAAATTTTTATTTTGGTAAATTGATTTAGGTGCATGTCTTGTTTATATACATGACTCAAAATATTTTATATTTTTACATCTTATTTATGATTGGGTAAAAACAAGGTATGTGAAGTTAATTGCACAAGAACTAGGTATAAAAGATATGGTTCAATGTTTAGAGTTCACCTTTGGTTCTTGTTCACTTCAAATATGTCATTGATTTACCTTGTTCCAATCTTCCGCTATAGCATATAGCTATACCGAGTCGAACCACAAGGAGAGCTAGCGTAGAAGCGTTACGATATGAGTGAGAAAAGGAAAACGAGAATTCTTCTCTTGCTTAGAAGAATGAATAAAACACAAAGAAAGGAATTAAAGAATGTATGGATATGTTCATGGTGGTAAGTGAAAAGAAATCAAGAAGAGGTTTGTTGTATTCACACTAAAAGAAAAGAAAACTTTTAGAAAACTTGAATGAAAGAAAACCATGACTAGCTAACCTTAACTACCTTGCCAAAACATACTAAACTCCTTGATAGTGATGCATGCCTCATGTTGATTCATTGGCATGGATATGTCTTGCTTGTTGGTCTAATTACTTTCTCACTTTGATGATGGGGATTCATTCTTGGACTTGTCTTGTAGCCTCCATAGATGGTCATCGGCCTACAAATTAGACTTTCAATAATGGAAACAAAAGAACTACACTCAAGGGATGCAAATGAAGAACATACAACATTCAAGAATCGACATAATGAAGTTGTACATCAAATAGCATATTGGTGATCCATCTCCATGTTCCATCAAGGCACTAGTTCAAAGACTAGGCTCTAAGTGAGGCACACATGAATCATATGGAGAATTACAACAAGATCTTGCCAAGAAATGAAAAGAAACCCATCGGAGAAGAGAAGATCATACAAATTGCAAGATGAAGTAAAGCAATCACCCATGAGTTAGAAGTTAGCAAGGTAGTGGTTAGCTAGTACATGGAGAAAGAATTAGCTACACACCATTACAAAAGAAAAGCTAAACATGAATTAAATTGCAAGAAAGTAAACAAAGCAAGTAAGGAAAGAAATCAAACTAGAATCAAGCTCAAGTAGAGAAGTAGAGAATGGATCAATCCTTGTATAGCTCCAAGTTGTCACTCCTTGATGATACAAGCTCTCTCTCTCTTACAACTCTCTCTTGCAATGAAATCTAGGGAGAAGAAGATCATAGAGAGCTAAAAATCCTAAAGAAAAACTAACAAAATACAAAACTTTGAACTAATCTCCCTCTCTTCTCTGATCAGTCTCAGCTCGCAGATGAAGGTGGAGTATTTATAGCAGAAATAAGAAGCTTCGAGAGCCTAGGTGGTTGCCACAAAATCCGGGCTCAACAGCCCTAGGATTGCCGCGGATTGCCGCGGGATCGCCGCGCGATCTGGGCCGTTGAGCCCAGATTTTCTGGTGAGATCTTCTTGTTAGGTTGTTAGCCACGTGGACTACTTGGATTCTCCAATTGGCGCGCGGATCTCTCTAGATCTGGATTTGAATTTGGCTTTATCTTAATCATGGATTAATCACTTAATTAGTGTTAATTAAGTGATTATTTGGAAATCTCTCCTTTAAGTATGTACCTGCAAATATGTAGAGAAGAGGAGTAAAAATCACATATTTATTTGTAATATGCATGGGAGTTATGATGTAAAATATGCAATATTGGATACTAATCACACCCCCACACTTATTCTTTTGCTCGTCCCGAGCAAAACAAAGAAAAAGAAAATCTAAACTACCAATTTATTACACCACTTTCGCAGGTGACGTGATTGCACTGAGCGTGTGCAACAAGCCGTTAAACCTCTAGGTTACCCTAGAGGAGGAGTGTTGTCTCCTGAGGGTTTTCAGCGGATTACACCCACAAAATCCATAAAGAAAGAAGACAAATGTTAGTGTTTTGAAAACGCATTTTGAATAAGAGACATGTTTACGAACTATTTTCGCAAAAATATAAGTGATCCTAGGTCATAAGTCCACCTATAATCATTCTTCCTTAAACTTAGTATCCATGCAAGATCTTGCTTTTAATTAAGGTAAGAATTCAAAATGGATTGAATACTTTATCTCTCATAAAACCTAGATAATATGCACACCGTGTAAGTGAAGATTTCTGGGATTTCAACTCCAACCATAATGCCATTTATTTATTTATATATATATTTTTTTTATGCTTTTTTCTTCCCTTAGTTTAGGCTTTCTAGTCTACCCTTGTAACGAGCCTTTAACCGATGACTCCCAAACCAGACGGTCTAGGGCACCAGATGAGAAAACATCCCTCGGGTTTAAGGTCTCGAGTAGAAAAGGCCACGAAACTAAAGGGGATTATTTTTTATCACCGTTAGGCGTGAATAATCATGCTTCTTGAGGCATAATTATCCAGCTTAATAAGTGAGATCACCGTTAGGCGTGAGTAACCATGCTTCTTGAGGCATAGTTATCCAGCTTAATAAGTGATCTTTTATTTATATATATATATTTTTTTCTTTTTTTTCTTTATTTATATGGCATTTTTGGTCTTTGTCTCCATCCCAAGAAATGTGTAAGTGTAAAGTGCATATTTATCTAAGGTAAAAATTCAAGATAAAAATATCTCACCAATTTTACTTACTTAGTCTATAATTTCAAACAAGATCTATTACTTCAACTATGTTTAAGATGTCATAATTAAGGCTTTCTTAATTTCTAAGATACATCTTAATTTTCTTAAAAATAGAACAAAACTTTGTCTCTTTTTTCAAAAAGTTTTTATTTTTTTATTTTTTATTTTTATTATTTCTAAAGAAATGTAAAAAGAAAGAAAGGAAATGTAAAAGAAAAAACTCTATGTTAGTAAACCCTCCCCCACACTTATTTCATGCATTGTCCTCAATGCATTATGATATATGTATGCATGAAACAAAATGGAAGGGAAGGAATTATTTACAAGGAATATACAAGTGTAACTCTCACCTGGGCTTTTGGTCGCTTCCCTCTGGCCCGTTTCCCATCGTTCCAATGTGTTCTCTTTCTTGAGCTCCATTGGGAAACGGTCTGAATTATTCTAACCCTAGGTGTTTCCAGTTTCAATTGGTTGTTATTTTCATTCATACTCATTCCACCACATTGTTCACAAACAAAGTCCTTATCACCACTCTCACTCAGAATCTCATCACTTCCAATTTTAAGAAATTTTAACTCTTCTCCATATAATTCTTCAAAACTCAAATCAACATCCGGAAGTGGACAATTAGCTAACTTACCCCGAGTTGACTCATCTAAACACATGATCTCATCAGCAAACAAGTCTTCAAAAGATATATCAATTGGAGGTTCTAATACACTCTTAGTTGGCTTATTGAAAGTGAAAATATCCAAATCAACTTTCCCCGTTTGAAAGGGTACTCGGATAAGAGAATCACAAGATTGTGACTCATCTTTTGGATCTTCACTTTCCTCCTCACAATTGTTATTAATGAAGCTAACCTCAAATGTTTGATCTTTTGTTTTGTGAGGCTGTGTGTGGAAGACATTGTGTTCATGTGTCATGTTACCAAAAGTCAACCTCATTGATCCATTCCGGCAATTAATGATTGCATTTGCAGTAGCCAGGAATGGTCGTCCCAGAATGACAGGAATTTGTGCCCTTTGATTGGAATTTGACACTGGTTTTGTTTCAAGGACAACAAAGTCAACAGGATAAAAGATTCTCCAACTTTGACAAGGACATCATGAATTATCCCCTTGGGTTTAGTGACAGAGCGGTCAGCCAATTGGATGGTCATTTGGGTCGGGAGGAGATCACCTAACCCCAATTGTTGGTACACAGAGAAAGGTAGGAGATTAATGCTGGCCCCCAAATCAAGAAGTGCCCTATTTATTGTAGTCTGTCCTATGATGCATGAAATGGTGGGGCTCCCTGGGTCTTTGTATTTAACAGGAATTGGACCAGTGAGCAACTCATTAATGGATGATGCAAGGAAGACTTTTTTAGGGACTTGGGTCTTCCTCTTCTTGGTGCACATTTCCTTCAAAAATTTGGCATATGATGGCACTTGTTGAATGGCATCAAGAAGAGGGACATTGATTTGGACCTTATTGAATGTTTCTTTTATCTTCTCCATGTGAGCATTTGACTTGTTATTTCTCAGCCTATTTGGATATGGTACTCTAGGCTTATAAGGTTGCTCATCTACCTTTTCTTTCCCCTTGGCTTGAGATGTGGATGGCTCTGTACTAGAAGGTGGTTTGTCAAAAGTTGGTGGCATTGGGACATGAGATGTAGGCTTTGGTACTGGATGAGATTGTGGACTAGAAACCTTATTGTCAACTTGTTTACCAGATCTCAGGGTATGAATGGCATGACAGTGACTGGGTCCTGAATCTTCAACTTTGGATTTAGCAATGGCTGATTTGGGAACAAATTTCTTTGATTCTCAGCCAATTGCCCAATTTGGACCTTCATTTCATTCAACTCCTGCTGCTGGTTTTTTGTTAAGGTTTCTATCATTTGTTTCAACTCAGATATTTCGGAATTATTTTGGGGTGGATGTTGAGGATATGGAGATTGGAATTGTGATTGGTAATATGGTGGTGGGTCCTGATATGACTGATATGACTGTGGTGGACTTTGAGGTGGATGAACATAAAGTGAATTCTGACTGAAACTGGATGGATGAAACTGAGCATTGTTTGGATATGGAAGTGGTGGCATATGATGCTCAGGACCAGACTGACTCCATAAAGAATTTGGATGGTTCTGCCATCCTGAATTGTAAGTGTTGAAATATGGAGGTCTGGTAAATGCTGCATTCATGTTCTCCTGATATGAGTGGAGCTGAGATAATGGACACTCCTCCAAGACATGGCTAAGGTCATGACAGTTGGTGCAACCCGGTTTAATCAGAGGCAATGGGTTGACCTGGTTGACCATAGAATTCCCTTTTGACTCAAGCAGTTCTATCCTCTTTATTAATTGTGTGATCTTGGTTTCTGCAGCTAGAGAGGCTTCTTTGGAGTGTGTACCAGTTCTGGAAGTGGTGGAAGTGGATTTGTCAGGACAAGACTCCCACTGAATGGTTTTTTCAGCTAGGGTTTCAAAGAGATCCCACCCCTGATGTTCATCTTTTTTCAAAAATTCCCCCTGGCACATGGATTCTAAAAGGGTTTTCGTTTGGTAATCTAATCCATCATAGATAATCTGGCATAGACGCCATTTCTCTATGCCGTGATGGGGACACAGGGCAAGAAGGTCTTTGAAACGCTCAAGATACTTCCAGAAAGGTTCATTTATTTCCTGCTTGAATTGCATTATGTTCTTTCTCATGAGGGCTGTTTTGTGGATAGGATAGAATTTCTTAAGAAAGACTTTAACAAAATCCTCCCATAAAGATATGTAACTGACAGGAAGATTATAAAGCCATTTCTTAGCTAAATCCTTAAGTGCAAACGGTATGAACCGTAACCTAACAGCATCCTCAGACAGTTGGGAAATTCTCATCATTTGGCATACCTCTTCAAACTCACGAATAAAGAGGTACGCGTCCTCAGACTCTAGACCATGGAAATGGGGAAGTGTACTAATGAATTGTGGTTTCAGCTCAAAATTGTTTCCATTAGACTCGGGGAGAAGAATGCATGAAGGAATGGAGGTGCGAATCGGATAAAATCGATCCTGAAGTGAGACGTTGTTGGTCATGATGTGAAGTGGATGTGTAAGTGCAAGTGTAGAATTAGGATCACAAAACCACTATCGTATATACAATCACAAACAACGTGCACCGATCACACTAGCGAAAAAGAAAAATAACAAACAACAAAAGAAAAAATCAATCCAAGCTTGTCTAGAGTTTCTGGTCCTAGATGACTCCTAAATAGACTGTCCACAGGAGGTTTGGTGTAGACTCTGACTATAAGCAAATCAGCCAGGGAAGGGTAAGGTTGGTGGGAGGTTTTCCATCCGGAGACGTTCCTTAATTAAGTAACCAGCAACCTTCGGGCTTTCGGCCCTCAACCCCTTTCCTAGACACTGATTTTACAGAAGTCAATTTCTAACACTTTTCCCCCTTAGGATAATCTCCTAAGTGAGTCCGGATGTCCCTAGGGCCAACGTCTATCAAATTTTATTTACAAGCTTGGGATTGTGAGTGCTGGGATAGTGGTTTGCGGGCTAAGGAAAGGGTAATGACCTCCCCACCTTATCTTATTTACAGGTATTGCCCTTAAAATTGATTCGTGCAAGTGTACGATGTAAACAACCAAGAATCACTCAAAGCGGAATTAAATCATACAACGAGTGAGTCCTAGTCTATATGCTTATGCTTACGTACCTTGTCCCCCGCACTCTTCAACAGTAAATGTAAAGTAATTGAAAGACACGTGCCTATAATGCAAGATGTCTAAACAATTTTTATCAATTTACACCAAATCTTTTACTGTTGATTAGCAAATATCAGGTGAAGAATACAAGATTTCAGATATATCAGCAGAAGTAATTTGCAAAGCAGCATGCCCTGCAGAAAAATTGTTAGAAGTGAACTCCTCTTTGCCGCGTTCCCACGGCAAAATGCCGCGGCTACGCGGCAATTTGGAGGGATCCTGGGCTCTGCTTTCTTGAGCAGAGGCCCAGGTCCACTTATATGTTTCTTCTGTGCAAGATATTCTGTATCTTCAACCTGTACCTGCAACAGAGAAGAAATATCGTTTAGTTTCTCACTTTTAAAAATACCGTTGCTCTCCCCGGCAACGGCGCCAAAAATTTGATTGGGTAAAAACAAGGTATGTGAAGTTAATTGCACAAGAACTAGGTATAAAAGATATGGTTCAATGTTTAGAGTTCACCTTTGGTTCTTGTTCACTTCAAATATGTCATTGATTTACCTTGTTCCAATCTTCCGCTATAGCATATAGCTATACCGAGTCGAACCACAAGGAGAGCTAGCGTAGAAGCGTTACGATATGAGTGAGAAAAGGAAAATGAGAATTCTTCTCTTGCTTAGAAGAATGAATAAAACACAAAGAAAGGAATTAAAGAATGTATGGATATGTTCATGGTGGTAAGTGAAAGAAATCAAGAAGAGGTTTGTTGTATTCACACTAAAAGAAAAGAAAACTTTTAGAAAACTTGAATGAAAGAAAACCATGACTAGCTAACCTTAACTACCTTGCCAAAACATACTAAACTCCTTGATAGTGATGCATGCCTCATGTTGATTCATTGGCATGGATATGTCTTGCTTGTTGGTCTAATTACTTTCTCACTTTGATGATGGGGATTCATTCTTGGACTTGTCTTGTAGCCTCCATAGATGGTCATCGGCCTACAAATTAGACTTTCAATAATGAAAACAAAAGAACTACACTCAAGGGATGCAAATGAAGAACATACAACATTCAAGAATCGACATAATGAAGTTGTACATCAAATAGCATATTGGTGATCCATCTCCATGTTCCATCAAGGCACTAGTTCAAAGACTAGGCTCTAAGTGAGGCACACATGAATCATATGGAGAATTACAACAAGATCTTGCCAAGAAATGAAAAGAAACCCATCGGAGAAGAGAAGATCATACAAATTGCAAGATGAAGTAAAGCAATCACCCATGAGTTAGAAGTTAGCAAGGTAGTGGTTAGCTAGTACATGGAGAAAGAATTAGCTACACACCATTACAAAAGAAAAGCTAAACATGAATTAAATTGCAAGAAAGTAAACAAAGCAAGTAAGGAAAGAAATCAAACTAGAATCAAGCTCAAGTAGAGAAGTAGAGAATGGATCAATCCTTGTATAGCTCCAAGTTGTCACTCCTTGATGATACAAGCTCTCTCTCTCTTACAACTCTCTCTTGCAATGAAATCTAGGGAGAAGAAGATCATAGAGAGCTAAAAATCCTAAAGAAAAACTAACAAAATACAAAACTTTGAACTAATCTCCCTCTCTTCTCTGATCAGTCTCAGCTCGCAGGTGAAGGTGGAGTATTTATAGCAGAAATGAGAAGCTTCGAGAGCCTAGGTGGTTGCCACAAAATCCGGGGCTCAACAGCCCTAGGATTGCCGCGGATTGCCGCGGGATCGCCGCGCGATCTGGGCCGTTGAGCCCAGATTTTCTGGTGAGATCTTCTTGTTAGGTTGTTAGCCACGTGGACTACTTGGATTCTCCAATTGGCGCGCGGATCTCTCTAGATCTGGATTTGAATTTGGCTTTATCTTAATCATGGATTAATCACTTAATTAGTGTTAATTAAGTGATTATTTGGAAATCTCTCCTTTAAGTATGTACCTGCAAATATGTAGAGAAGAGGAGTAAAAATCACATATTTATTTGTAATATGCATGGGAGTTATGATGTAAAATATACAATATTGGATACTAATCAATTTATATCATGTATACCAACCCTTATAGCATGCTACTTAATCATATAGCCCTATAAATTAATTTAAAAATTTTCCCAAGTTTAAAATTTTTCCTAAAAAATCTGTTTCAGGCCCAACGGTCGACCGGGCGGTCGACCGGACCCATTTCAGGCCTGATCGGTCGACTGGGCCTTGTGGTCTTGGCGTGCACGTTTGTGCACGTCTGCGGTCGACCAGACCGGTCGACCGACTGAAAGACCCTTGCTCTCGGGTTTTGTCGGTCGACCGGGCCAGTCGACCGACAAAACAAAGAGACCTTTTTTGTTTAGCCTCCGGTCGACCGACCGGTTAACCGAGTCCAACTGCTAGTTTGCCAATGGACTGCCGGTCGACCGGGCCGGTCGACCGACAGCCGCCAGCAGCCCCAACGGCTAGGTTTTTGAGTTTTGATCATTGAATTTGATGGTGATGTTTTAGTCAGCTATCTCTGAAATTTTGGGGCTATTTTCTGACCTATTAAGCTAGTTATAATGATGATTAGATCTCCTCTAATCCCTATAAATAGATGGCATTGGTCACTTGTGAAAATTAAGAAAATACCCATTGCTTTGTGTTTCAAAAAGAGAAGAAAAGTTTTTCAATGCTCTCAATTCTAAAGTGCATTCTTGGTCAAAGTTTTTCAGTTGTTTTAAAGATTTTTCTTACTCTTTTCAACTGAATTTTTCTCACTACACTTCTTGAGCCAAAATCATTCCCATTCTATAAGGAGTTGTAAGTGAGAAGTGTGTGGTCCTTGTTGATCACTTTGTTACTTTTAGTTCCTTGTGTTGAGATCCCTCTTGTGTAGAGGTCGGATTGGTGGGAGTTCGGTACTCCGGTCTTGTGCAGACCTCTTGTAATTTTCTCGGTGGATATAGTGGAAATCCTTCACGGTGGTGAAGGCGGGGACGTAGAGCTGTGGCTCGAACCTCGAAACAAATTCCTTGTGTTTGCGATTGGTTTCCTTATTGTTTTTCATTGCTTTATATTTATATCTTGTGATACCTCTTGCTTGCACTTCATTATTGCATACATTTCATTACTTGCATTTTCGGTCTTTACTCATCTCAACAAGAAAGCAATTACGCGCCTCAACTCATAATCTAGAGGAATCAAAGAGGAGAAGTTCTAGAGCCCTTCACGGGGAATTCGGCTTCAATTTCTTGTTTTGAGTGACCGATTGCATCATACTTTTATACTTGTTTAAAAAGATCATTAGATTAGCATTAACACCTATTCACCCCCCCTCTAGGTGTTTTTCAATTGGTATCAGAGCTTTGGTCTCTAGGCTCTTGGCTTAACAACCTTAGAGAGATCCTATATTGCTAATCACTATTCATTTTTCATCCTCATACACTTAGTAAAAATGGCCGAAGGAATTAAGACCCCACCCAAGTTTGATGGCTTTAACTTTCCCATATGGAAGGTTAAGATGACCGTGTTTTTGCAATCCTTAGGAAGCCGGGTTGCAAAGGCGGTGACCAAGCCTTTTAGTGCACCCACTGGTGATGAGGACACTTGGTCCGATATTGCCACGAAAGAGTTTGACGCTAATGCTAGGGCACACTATGCCTTGCTTCAAGCTCTTAATGACGATGATATCTCTAGAGTCATTCATTGCAAATACGCACATGAGCTTTGGACTCACTTACTTGTCACTCATGAGGGGACTTCACAAGTAAAGAGGGCAAAAATCGACCTTCTTCGTTCCCAATAGATGATATGGTTACTAAATTTACAAAGATTACTAATGGACTTTCTTCTTTAGGTGACGACATTGACAACGACCAAAAAGTGAGGAAGATCATCCGTGCACTCCCTCCATCTTGGGAAGTCAAAGCCACTACTTTGAAGGAGCTCAATGACAAGGAAGAAATGGAGCTTATAGGTCTCATTGGGAATCTCAACACCCATGAGATGGAAAGAAAAGCAAGAGAAGAGATGGTTTCTCCCAAGAAGAAAGCTATTGCCTTCAAGAGTTCTTCCACCTACTCCGACGATGATGATGAAGAAGAGGATGATGAGGATCTTTCTCTTCTTGTAAAGAACGTTCGGAGAATGTACAACAAGGTAAAGTTCCAAAATAGAAGGAGATGGCAAGGTAAAGAAGAGAAGAAAATTATTTGCTTCAATTGCCGGAAGTCGGGTCATATTGTTGCGGAATGCCCGAAAAACAAAAGCAAACCCTCCACCTCCAAGAAGCCGTACAAAAAGAAAGCTTTAAAGGCTACTTGGGATTCAGAGAGCGAATCCGATGAGGAAGTCGACACCGCCAACATGTGCTTCATGGCAAATGAAAGCACAAGCAAGGTAACTCCCGATATATCTATTGATTGTGAGCTTTCTATAGATGAACTAGGAGAAGCTTTTGAAGAACTATCTCATAACTATGATTTTCTCAAAAAGAAATACTTGAAAATGAAAAAGGAAAATGAATCTCTCAATCACAAAGTTTTCACACTTACAAAAGAAAAAGATGAATGCTTTCTACTCTTGTTTCTACACAAAAGGATTTTGATAACTATAAAATTTCTTGCAAAGGTAAATTTTCACAAATTGATGAAAATGAAATTTCCATGCTAAAAGAAAAAATTGATTCATTAGGAATTGTTTTGAAGAAATGTGAATTTGATAAAAATAGACTAGAGGCTATGTTTCCTAAGAAACATGTCCCAAAGAAACACTCACATGCTATTCATGCTCATGTTCATAAATCACAACCTTTACATCATGCCAAGCACCCTAAACATGCCCACACCCCACACACACATCATGTATTCATGTATGGTAAAGTCTTTTCATGCACATATTGTGGCCGTAAAGGTCACATGGTTAAATTTTGCTATGATAGGATTAATGCATCGCATAATCATGTTTGGGTTCGGAATACCAACTTTCAAGGACCCAAGAAAGTTTGGGTACCAAAGTCAACAAATTTGTTAAATGATGTAGGTACATTCCAAGGCCCAACGACGTAAAGGGTTGTGGTATCTTGATAGTGGTTGCTCAAGGCACATGACTTGGGATATCAACAACTTTGCAACCCTATCAAGATACCATGAAGGTGGCACCGTCACCTTCGGAGATGACGCCAAAGGAAAAATCATTGGTATTGGTAATGTTAAACTTGGTACATCTCCTTTAATAGAAAATGTTGTTGTAGTTGATGGCCTCAAGCATAATCTCTTGAGTGTTAGTCAACTTTGTGACAAAGGTTTTGATGTTATTTTTGATAACCTAGCATGTAGAGTTATTGATAGACAATCCAATTCATGTATATTTTCTAGATTTCGTGAAAATAATGTATACATGATTGACATGTCTAATATGCTATGAAATGCTACTTGTTTGAAAGCCCTCGATGATGACTCTTGGTTGTGGCATAGGAGATTAGGCCATATTTCTTTTGACCATCTATCTAGATTAAACAATAAGGAAATGGTGAAAGGTATTCCTTACTTGAACTTTGAAAAGGACCGCATTTGCGATGCGTGCCAACTTGGGAAACAAACCAAGTCCTCTTTTAAGTCAATCAAGGATATCATGACATCACGACGTTTGGAGTTGATCCATATGGATTTGTTTGGTCTTACTCAAACCAAAGTCTAAGTGGGAATCGTTTTGCTTTTGTTTTAGTTGATGATTTCTCACGTTTTACTTGGGTTTTCTTTTTAGAACACAAAAATCAAGCCTTTTCATATTTTCAAGCCTTTAAGAAAAGAGTTGAAAAGGAAAAAAATTCTTCTATTTTAAGAATAAGAAGTGATAGAGGTGGTGAATTCAATAACCAATCCTTTATCACTTTTTGTGAAGAACATAGAATTAAGCATGAACTATCTTATCCTAGAACTCCACAACTGATAGGTAGTAAAAAGTGCATATTTATCACTACATTTACTATCACATTTTCCTATTTATTCCTATAATTTTGCACTATTACTAATATTTTATTATTTATTGTGTGCAGGCCTTGAGTAATAAAAAATAAAGAAATAAAAGCCCAAAAGAAGCCAAAAAGCCCATGTCCAAGCCCAATGCAAAAGTTGCAATTACCCAATGCCAAAATTGCAATTATCAAGTGCAAAAGTTGCAAATACTAAAAGAAGAGGGAAGGGATAGACTTCTACTCAATTTTAATCACTTGCAGGACAAGGATAAAGATAAAAGGAGGAGAGTGCAAAGATAAAATTCATTTAAAAGATTTGGAAGATTTGGATTTAGGGTAACTTGCTTCCCAAGTTATCCCGAATTTTCCAAATAAAGAGCCAGGATGCCAGATCTAAAAGGATAGACCCAGATGGACGGGCCAGAGGAGGCCACGCGCGAAAGCGCGTGGCCAGGGACAAAGCTAAAGCCGCGGAAACGCGGCCCAAGCCGCGATTCCGCGACAATCCAGATAAGGTTGGCCAGCTGCTTTCGTGGAGGAGTCGTACCGGGACTCTACGTCTTCCGTCTCCTATAAATACCCCTGTAGAGCAACAGAGAAGGGCGAACATAGTCGAGGACAGAGACAAATTTAGGGTTTTCTTAGGCTAGTTTGTAGATTAGTTTTTTTTATTTTCTTTTTTGTAATTTTTAATTTTTTTTATAACTGAGAGGAGAGGATACTTTCATGGAGGAAGGAGATCAAACTTGTACTGAAGGTGACAATCGGTGTAAGTAATCTTTTCTTCTATTGTTAATTAAATCGAATCAAAGTTTATTTCTTTTTGCTATTCTTTGTGTTTCCCTCTTTTGTGTTTGTGGATCCATGTGAAACCAAGAGCTTCGAAGGTGCCTTCTCCTTGTAAGTACCGTTGATGGTTTATGGTGATGAATATTTACTTCCATGGTAGCGTAGCTCGCCCTTTTTATTTCGTAGTATAGATCGGGAGTAGGGAAGATCTCATATTCCATGCTTCGTTCGCCTTCAAAGAAAGGTACGTCATTGACACGGTTCCAAGGTAAGCAGACGCCGAAGAAGTAAATAAGTTTTTAGTTTTTAATTTTCTTTCTTTTATTTTTAGTGTAAATCACCAAATTCCCAATCTTTTTCACACTTTCATTGTAAATATCATATCATTGTAAATATCACTTCTAGTTTCTCCATCTTCTTAATCTATCACTTTCTTTCTAACCTGACTTTAACAACTATTAATTCAAACACTTTAGAGAACTTACTAAACAAGCTTCCATCGCTAGTCCTTCCCTGTGGATCACGACCCGCATAGCCACTTGCTATAGCGGTAGAATTGAGCACCCTGCACTATTGTTTTAAAAATTCTGAAATTCTGTATTTTGTGTGCAGGTAAAAACTTAATCAAAATTTTTGGCGCCATTGTCGAGGAGGGACGGTAAGTATTCTCTAAAAAAAAAAAAAACTAATTCTTTTATTCTTTCTGTTTGCAGGTTCAGAGAACAGAAAAAATAACAGCAGAAAAGGACATACAGCAACTCTGAGCCTCTGCCCTCGAAGGCAGAGCAACAGGGCCTACTACAGAGCCGCGGCTCCGCGGCAAAAGCCGCGTTTTCGCGGCCTGTGTAGTTCACTACTTACTCCGTTTTCTGCAGATTGCTACAAATTGAAAGATTTGTTTACTGCTCTGTTAACTTTTCTCTGTGATCACCCTGCACACTGCTAATTAATTAATAGTAACACATTTGTTGAAAAATAAAAAAATTTAGACTCTTGCATCTTAGGCATGTGTCTATTTAATTTTTTTTCTGTTGAAGAGTGCTGGAGACAAGGTATGTTCGCATTGCATATAGACTAGGAAGCACCCTTGGCTGATTTACTGCTTTTGAGTGAATATTTGTCTATTGCTTTACACGTGCACCAAATTGACTTAAGGGCTTGTCCTATAAATAAGATAAGGTGGGGAAGTCATTACCCTCCCTTAGCCCGCAAACAATCTCCTTACTCACTAACCCAAGCCTAACTAAAAATGAGTAGACGTTGGCCCTAGGGACATCTCGGACTCAATTAGGAGATTATCCTAAGGGGAACGGTGTTGGAATTTGACTCCTGCCAAATCAGTGTCTAGGAAGGGGATTGAGGGCCGAAAGCCCGAAGATTGGTGGTTATTTAATTAAGGAACGTCTTTGACGGAAAACCTCCCACCAATCTTGCCCTGACTTGGCTGATTAACTTGTGGTCAAAGTCTACACACTACCTCCCGTGGACAGTCTAACCAGTTAGGAGTCGTCTAGGTCATAGGTCTACCCTAACTTAGGCTAGAATTTTTTTTTGTTTGCTTATTTGTTTGTTTTCTTTTTCTTTCTCTTTGTTCGTGTTGTGTGATATGGCCTATAACAATAATTTTTTCAATTTTAATGAGAATCCATATTACACACCAACCTCTTTTTCGGATATTACCAACCCGGCACATCCTAACTTTAACCAACCTAGTGTGCTGGAATGGTCTTATCCGAATGAATATAACCCATGCCCCCCATCTTATGACCATAATTTCCATACCAATTTCAACTCTTCACAGAGTTCATGGGGATTCGCCTCCCCCGAGTCCAATTTTCAATCAACTTGTCCTCCTTATCCACCTTGTCCACAATATTTTCATGATTCATACTCAGATCCACCAGTTCATAATAGAAAACAATCTATCTTGAAAATGATGAGTATGCATGAGTCCAAGCAACAATCACCATCAATCTTGGACATGATGATGCGTGAGTCCAAGCAACAATCACATAATCTGATCGACTCACAAATTCATCACGATTGTCCCAACAACACTTCATCTTTTCAAGTCCTATCACAACAAAATGATGAACCTATCGACTATGAAAAGATGCTTGAAGCCATGACTCAGGCTAGAATTGCTCGTGATCATGAAATAGATATGATGGTTCAAACTTTATGTTCTCACCGTTCGGCCATTTCTGATGTCGCTAACCATTCTCTTAGAGCCGAAAAGTCATGTTGCTTTGGAAAACAAGATTCTATTTCAGTACAATCATTTGAACTTGCCCAAACTCCAAATTTTGGAAATGACATTGACAGTTTGGCAAGTTAGTCCTTTCCTGAAATTGAACTTGAAAATGAATATGATCATGAACCTCCACTTAGTGATTCAATTTTACTTCTTGATTCAATAATGACTCCGGTGTCTCCACCTGATTTCAATCTTTCCCCCGAATCAACATTGAATCCTGTGCCAATTCATCATGAAATTGAATCACCCATTTTTGTTGATAATATTGAACTTGACCAATTTTATAATTTTGAAAGTCCCATTGACAAATTGGCAAGTTCTCATTTTTATGAGATTGAACTCAATGAGAAATGTGACCTAGATTCTCAAATCTGTGATCAAGTTCAAATTCCCGAATCACTATTGACTCCTGTTTTGTTACCTGACTTAGGTAATATTTTAGAGTCAGTTTTGATTCTCACACCTATCATTCCTAAACTTGAATCACCAATATTAAGTCACACTCCATTGTTGGAAAATAAATGTGGACTTGAGTTTCAACTTCTTGACTTGGACACACTTCTTGAACCAAGCTTGACTCCTGAACCCTTACTCGATTTAAGTTTCTTTCCTGAGTCGGTATTCGTTCCCGTACTTCTGACGTCCAAGTCAATCATTCCATCTTTTCACACACCATTTTGGGACAAGGTGGTTGACACAATTGACTCTGAAAATAATTATGAAATTTGAAAATTTGATGGGGTGGAATTTTTAAAAATGATCATACAGACATCATTTTAGTGGGTAATACAAGAAAGATTTCTGGTGGGTTCCTACGAATTCCACAAAAAGTAGATTGGGCCGCATTCCGTGGACCAATTAGACCACCACCGGAACCACCACCTAGAGGTAACATCTGTCTTCCCTTTCTTCTTTTTCATGCATACATGCATTCATTCATACATTGAGGACAATGCATGAGATAAGTGAGGGGGAGGGTTTACTAACATACTAACATAGTTAGATACTAACTAACTAAAAAAAAAAATTGAAAAACAAGGACAATATTTTGACTTATCTTTTGAAAGAAATCTAAGTTAGTCTTAAGAATTAGGAAAATCATGATTAGGATTTCTAAAACCTTGGTCAAAATAAATAAATTGTTGAATTTTTAGGTATAGGAGGAAAAATTGAATAAGTAATTAGTCTTGATTTTTACCTTAATGAAATATGCATACCTAATGCATATCTAGGATTCTAAGACAAAGGCTCTTGTGCCCTATAAAAAATAAAAATAAAAAAATTTAAAAAAAAGGGGAAATTCACTGATTAAGCTGGATACATGTGCCTCAAGAAGCATAAGTATTCACGCCTAAAGGTGATTTTATGAAATAAAGTCCTTAGTTTTGTGGCCTAGTTCACTCGAATCCTTAAGTCCGTGGGGTGTTTTCTCACCCGGTGCCCTAAAACCAACCAGTTTGGGAGTCACCGACTTTAAGTTCACTACATGGGTGGATTAGAAAGCCTAAGAAAACTAAGAAATATTATATATGTATTAACACATTTAATAGTCAATTAGTTAGGTATGAGGGCTTCAAGAAGCCTTGATACTTACACGAAATAAAATTAGATGAGTTATACATATTAAAAAAAATAAAAAAAGAAAAAAATAATAATAAAGAGGCATGAGAGTCCAAGTTAAGGAATTCCTAGTAAAGATTCACAAGGATGCATATGACTTTTGGTAACGAAAGAGACTATACAAAAATTCAATTTTGATCCTTACCTAAAATGGATAACAATTTACTTTATAAAGACTAAGTTTAAGAATGAATAAAAATGATGATCTTAAAAACTTATAGATTACTTAGTCTCTTCAAACATATTTCAAATATTTTCCTTTTATGGATTTTGTGGGTGTAATCCGCTGAAAACCCTCACGAGACAACACTCGTCCTCTAGGGTAACCTAGGGGTTTAACGGCTTGTTGCACATGCTAAGTGCAACCGTGATTCCTACGAAAGTGAGTTAGGATAGATTAATTTTTCTTTTCTTCCTGATTTTTACTCGACGACGAGCAAAAAGATAAGTGTGGGGGTGTGATAGGTAGTAAAATGTGCATATTTATCACTACATTTACTATCACATTTTCCTATTTATTCCTATAAATTTGCACTATTATTAATGTTTTATTATTTATTGTGTGCAGGCCTTGAGTAATAAAAAATAAAGAAATAAAAGCCCAAAAGAAGCCCAAAAGCCCATGTCCAAGCCTAATGCAAAAGTTGCAATTACCCAATGCCAAAATTGCAATTATCAAGTGCAAAAGTTGCAAATATTAAAAGAAGAGGGAAGGGATAGACTTTTACTCAATCCTAATCGCTTGCAGGACAAGGATAAAGATAAAAGGAGGAGAGTACAAAGATAAAATTCATTTTAAAAGATTTGGAAGATTTGAATTTAGGGTAACTTGCTTCCCAAGTTATCCCAAATTTTCCAAATAAAGAGCCAGGATGCCAGATCTAAAAGGATAGACCCAGATGGACGGACCAGAGGAGGCCATGCGCGAAAGCGCGTGGCCAGGGACAAAGCTAAGGCCGCGGAAACGCGGCCCAAGCCGCGATTCCGCAGCAATCCAGATAAGGTTGGCCAGCTGCTTTCGTGGAGGAGTCATACCGGGACTCTACGTCTTCCGTCTCCTATAAATACCCCTGTAGAGCAACAGAGAAGGGCGAACAGAGTCGAGGATAGAGACAAATTTAGGGTTTTCTTAGGCTAGTTTGTAGATTTGTTTTTTTATTTTCTTTTTTGTAATTTTTAATTTTTTTTATAACTGAGAGGAGAGGATACTTTCATGGAGGAAAGAGATCAAACTTGTACTGAAGGTGACAATCGGTGTAAGTAATCTTTTCTTCTATTGTTAATTAAATTGAATCAAAGTTTATTTCTTTTTGCTATTCTTTGTGTTTCCCTCTTTTGTGTTTGTGGATCCATGTGAAACCAAGAGCTTTGAAGGTGCCTTCTCCTTGTATGTGCCGTTGATGGTTTATGGTGATGAATATCTACTTCCATGGTAGCGTAGCTCGCCCTTTTTATTTCGTAGTATAGATCGGGAGTAGGGAAGATCTCATATTCCATGCTTCGTTCGCCTTCATAGAAAGGTACGTCATTGACACGGTTCCAAGGTAAGCAGACGCCGAAGAAGTAAGTAAGTTTTTAGTTTTTAATTTTCTTTCTTTTATTTTTAGTGTAAATCACCAAATTCCGAATCTTTTTCACACTTTCATTGTAAATATCATATCATTGTAAATATCACTTCTAGTTTCTCCATCTTCTTAATCTACCACTTTCTTTCTAACCTGACTTTAACAACTATTAATTCAAAACTTTAGAGAACTTACTAAACAAGCTTCCATCGCTAGTCCCTCCCTGTGGATCACGACCCGCATAGCCACTTGCTATAGCGGTAGAATTGAGCACCCTGCACTATTGTTTTAAAAATTCTGAAATTCTGTATTTTGTGTGCAGGTAAAAACTCAATCAACAACAAAATGGATTCGTTGAGAAGAAAAATCGTACATTACAAGAGATGGCTAGGACAATGATAAATGAATATGATCTCCCTCATTATCTATGGGCCGAGGCCGTTAACACATCTTGCTACATATCAAATAGAGTTTTCTTATGCAAAAACTCTTCAAAAACATCTTTTGAGATCTATTTTTCTAGAAAGCCAAATGTTTCATACTTTAAAGTTTTTGGTTGTAAATGTTTTGTTTTGAATACTAAAGATAATTTAGGTAAATTTGATGCAAAGTCTTATGAAGCAATTTTTGTTGGTTACTGTAATACTAGTAAAGCTTATAGAGTTTTCAATAAGTTATCCTTGACTATTGAAGAATCTATACATGTAAAGTTTGAGGAATCTAATGTGTTTGTTAAGAATGTTGTAGAAATAGATTCCCTAAATGAAGACATGGAGAGAACTACTTTGAAGGACACACCTACTCTTGAAGACATACCAAAGGATGATGAAGGAAATGCAGTTCAAGAAAATGAAGTTCAAGGAAATGAAATTCTAGAAGTTGAAGTGGAGACTACTCAACCACTTCCAAAAGATTGGAGATTCAATCCACATCATCCCAATGATCTTATTATAGGTGAAGTATCAAAAGGGTAACTACTCGTTCTAAACTTCATGATCTTTGTGGGAACTATGCATTTATTTCTCACCTTGAACCGAAGAACATCCTCGAAGCCGAGGGCGACTTATATTGGTTGCTAGCCATGCAAGAGGAGCTCAATCAATTCGAGCGCAACCAAGTTTGGCATCTTGTTCCTAGGCCCCATGATAGACCAACAATTGGTACTAAGTGGATCTTTAAGAACAAGTTGGATGAGTCGGAAAATGTTGTTAGAAATAAAGCTAGATTAGTGGCCCAAGGTTACACTCAAGTCGAAGGTATCGATTTTGAGGAAACTTTTGCAACCGTAGCACGGCTTGAAGCCATACGGATGACACTTGCATTTGCTTCTTATAAAGATTTTAAACTTTTTCAAATGGATGTAAAAAGTGCCTTCTTAAATGGATTTATTGAAGAGGAGGTGTATGTTGAACAAACCCCGGGTTTGTTGATCCTACACATCCAGATTTTGTTTTCAAACTTGACAAAGCTCTTTATGGTTTAAAACAAGCCCCTAGGGCTTGGTATGAGAGACTTTCCTCATTTCTAATTTCAAATGATTTTAATAAAGAAAAAATAGATACTAATTTGTTTACAAAACATGTTGAAAATGATATACTTATAGTTCAAATATATGTTGATGATATCATATTTGATTCTACTAATGAAAATCTTTGTAAAGTTTTTGAATCATGCATGAAGGAGGAATTTGAGATGTCTATGATGTTGGCCCAAAAGGTTACACTCTCCATTTGTTTAGAGTTTTGATGATAACAAAACAAATAAGTGCTATTTGGTACTAATTAGTTTGTTTAGATAAGTTTCAGGTTAGTACCATATTTGGAGGCCATTGCTTAGCTATTGCAAGAATTTCTAGGTTCATGAAGCAAAGAAGGCTTTTTGCACATCAAGGAAGGAGCATAGAAGAGAAGGATCTAGCAAGGCATCACATGGCTCAAGACTTCAAGATTGCTCAAGATAATTTATTAGATTTGCTTTTAGTTTAGAATTTTGTTAAAGAATAGTGAATAGGTTTGAAGCTCTATCACACACGTTTTTGCGCACATCTTGTTTCCTAACATAAATAGTTTGTATACAATCTTCAACCTACAAACTTACTTTGATATACATAATCATGTGTTTTAAGTTTTTGTGTTTTATCAAAACTTATTTTGGTATTGGAATTTATGACAAAAACTTTGATATACATATGTTTCATGTATATAGGATTATGCTTCAAAATGTTTAAATATCATGTTTTTGTATTTGGAAGTAGTTTTGGACAAAACGTATTTTCTAGTCAAAATCCAAGTTTTAGAAAATACAGTTTTTGGTTTTTGGTAAAAATGATAAGAGACAAAAATAGTTCATATTGATTGATATTTGAGCTAAACTTTTTACCACATGTTTATATATCAATGCAAAATGATAAAACTATTTTTGGTGATTTTTATGAGTATTAAAAGATTTTTCATAATATTTTTAAAACTATTTTTCTGTCCTTTCCAGACTTCATCCAGTCGACTAGTCTTCTGACTAGTCGACTTGGCTAGAAGTCGGTCGACCGGGTTGGTCGACCGACGTGCACAAATCTGTGCACGCTTGGCAGTCTTTGGACGGTCGACCGTCCCGGTCGACCGGTTTGAGAGCAGAGCTCTCTGTTTGTTTCGGTCGACCGGGCCTGTCGACCGTAGCCTGCAACGGCTATTTTCTTTGAACTTGCGGTCGACCGGGCCGGTCGACCGTGCTAGCCGTTTGAACAGTAACGGCTAGTTTTCTGAGCTGGTTTATTTTTGTCCTTTTCTCACTTAATTATGTTTAAGTGACATGTTTTGGTTCTAATACTTTCTGATTAGCCTTAAATATGTTTTATCTCCTAACCCTAGCCCTCTTCTATAAATAGGGGTGTTTAGGGAGAGGTTGGTTACTAGAAAAATTATCAAAATTTCCAAAAGTTTAAGGCTTTCAAAAAGACTTGGTTTCTTGGTTTTTGTGCTAAAATTCTCTCTCATTTTCTGAAGTGCTTTCAAGAATTCTCTGATTTCATTTTCTTTTCTCCTTACACACAAGAGCTTCATTCCTACTCATTATTTCTCTAAGGACCTTTGTAAGGGAAGAGAATTTTGCAAGAGAGAGTTTGTGGTCTTTTGACTACTCAGAGATTGCTTGTACTTGAGATTGTGGAGTTGGGTACTCCGGTGTATTTGTGACATCTTTGTGATAGTGGAAGTGGTTGGAATCCTTCTGGGGAAGGCGGGGAAGTAGAGCTGGGTGCTCGAACCTCGATAACAAATCTCGGTGTTTGCGTTTGGTTTACTTGCTCTTATTTCTTGCTCTATTTTCATTGCTCTTATTACTTGCTCTCTACATTCATTGCTATATTCACTTGCTTTGTGAGATTGTTGCTTCATAAGTTTTAAATTGTGTATTGATTAGCATTATCACTTATTCACCCCCCTCTAGGTGATTTTCAATTGGTATCAGAGCTTGGACTCTAGGTTTTGGCTTAACATCCATAGAGAGATCCTTAAAATTTGCTAATCAACATTTGAATTCCATTTGTCATTCACTAGTAAACATGGCCGATAACATCAAAACCCCTCCTAAATTGATGGACTCAACTTCCCTATTTGGAAGGTTAGGATGACTATCTTTTTGCAATCCCTAGGTAGCTTAGTGGCTAAATCATTGACCAAACCCTATGTTGCACCCGATAGTGATGAGAGCACATGGACCGACTTCAACTTTAGAGAATATGAGGCTAACTCCAAGGCCCAAAATTCCCTCTTAACCTCCTTAAATGAGAATGACCTTACACGGGTATTGTTGGCCCAAAGGCCTTTCACTCTAGTTTTGATGATGATTAACTCATGTAGTTATGTGTACTAATAGTCTTGTGAGTTTAGTTTCAGATCATTAATCAAGTTATTAGTTGGTGAAAGCTTCCACACATCTTTCACAAGTTGATTCAAGAGCCCGAGCGTCAAAGATCACATATAGCACTTGCTCAATGGATCAAGGAGTTTTGGATCGAGTCGGCTTGGAGATTGCGCTCTACAAGAAGACTTCGGTACCATACTTTAGTTTTGTGTTTAGATCCAAATTGTAAAGATTAGAATAGTATGATAATGCTCAAGTTCACAACACACACGTTTCATGTTTTGAATATTGGTTTTTGGTTTTTCGGTTTTAGGTTTAACCGATCGTGGTGTTCATGAATATATAGATCAAAACAAGTTTACATGGTTTAATGTATATATGATTTGTTCTATATACATACATGCTTTAATTTCCTAGACAAACTTAGTTTTGACTCACTTATTCATGTGTTCTATGTTTTGTGTTTTTGACAAAACATATTTTGGAATTAAATGACAAAAACATGAATATATAGTTGTTTCATGTATATTGGATTTCTATCCATATGCATCATGCTTCAAAGTGTTTAGATATCATGTTTTTGTATTTGGAAGAGTTTTGGACAAAACGTATTTTCTATTCAAAATTCAAGTTTTTAGAAAATACAGTTTTCGGTTTTTGGTAAAAATGATAAGACACAAAAATAGTTCATATTGATTGATATTTGGGCTAAACTTTTTACCACATGTTTATATATCAATGAAAAATGATAAAACTATTTTTTGTGATTTTTAGAAATGATAAAAGAATTTTTGAATATGTTTTTAACCTATTTTTTTCCTGGCTTCAACCAAGTCGACTAGTAGCCTGACTAGTCGACTAGCGCTGAGGTCGGTCGACCGGGCCGGTCGACCGACGTGCATAATTTTGTGCACGTCTGGAGCCTCTGGGACGGTCGACCGGACCGGTCGACCGGTCTGAGAGCAGAGCTCTCTGTTTGTTTCGGTCGACCGGGGCGGTCGACCGGTAGCTGCCAACGGGCAAAAAGTGACCGTTGGGCGGTCGACCGGACCGGTCGACCGGCAGGGTTATTTTGGCAAAATCTGCTGCCAACGGCTAGTTTTCAGATTTGCCTATAAATACCCCATTTGCAAGAGTTTTTCTCTAAGATTTTTTGTGCGAATTTTTCCCTACTCTCTGGTGTTTTCACAGAAATTAAAAGAAGTTTTTGGATTCAAATTGAACAATCTTTTTGGTGTTTTTATTAGGGTTTGAAAAATCAAAGAAAAGGGATTTTGGGAAAAGCTTTTGTTTGAACTTCACTATCTTCATTTTCTATTATTTCCTAAAGATTTTCTTTGAGTTGCTGGTTTCAAATCCCTTAGTTTTCTCCACACTTGAGCAATAATCTACTATCTTCTCTATAGGATCTTTGTGTGTGGGAAAAGAGATTGTTTGTGGTTGTTGTTGAACCACCAAGTTGTAAACCCTCTACACTTTGCTTTGTGCTTTTCCCTCTTGGGTTGAGGAGGTTGTTTGTGCAAGTGGTTTGTATCCCTCAAGTCGTGAGGTGATCCTTGCTTGGCTTTGTGCTAATCCCACGGGTTGTGAGGTGATTGTTTGTTGGCTTGGAGTTGTGCCTCAAGGAGGAGGTTGTGTTTGTAAGGAGAGGAGTTGGGTACTCCTTGTATTGTGATTGCCCCAAATCCTCGGTGGAGGTTCCCTTTGTGGGAGTCCTTTGTGGACAAGCTAGTGGACTTAAAATCCTTCTGGGTGAAGGCGGGGATGTAGAGCTGGGTGCTCGAACCTCGAAACATATCTTGGTGTTTGCGCTTATTCATTGACTCTTACTCTCTCTCTTTACTTTGTGCCTTGCATCTATTCATATTGCTCATACATACTTATATGCTTGGCTTGGTTGTGTGCATCTCTTGTTGTTATTGCAAATTAGTTTTTAATTCCGCATTGAGTTGACTAGATTAGCATAATCACCTATTCACCCCCCCTCTAGGTGATCTTTCAATTGGTATCAGAGCTAGTGCTCCTGATATTTAGGTTTAACCACCTAGGAGTGAGATCTTGGTTTGCTAATCTTCATTTGCATTGTTTATTTGCACTCATTTAGTTTGCTCTCATGGATAGCCCTCCTATGTTTGACCATATTAGACTTGATGCTTGGAAGGCCAATATGAGTAGCCATTTGAAAAGACTAGGACATATAGTTTATCATGCCTCCACTATGGAATCATTCCCCAATAGTAGCAAGCATAAGAAGGCAAATGCATTAGCACTTAGAACACTTAGAGCATCTCTAGGTGAACATCTTTTACCGGTGTTTAATCATTATGATTGGGCTTTTGCAGTTTGGAGCTTATTGACGTCTCCCGAGCTTACAAGGATTATCAACAAGATAAGGAGATCTAAGAGAGAAAAGTCCGAAAAGCATTGCTTCATGGTCCAAGGGAAAAACTCCCTTGAGGTACAATCGGACACTCAATTAGATGATAGCTCTAGTTCCTATTGCCATTGTTGTTTTGAAGTTCAAACTTTAAATTTGGAACTTGCTCAAAAGCTTGAAAATTTATTGGAAAAACACAATCTTTTGAAAGAGGACAACCTTGTTTTGAAAAATGAATTAAAAGATTTATGTTCTAATTTTGAATTGGTTTTGCAAGAAAAGGAAGAGATCACTAGTGAACGTGACTCACTAAGATCTCAACTAGACCTTGCCCTTGATGAGATTGAGATTTTGAAAAACAAAAATGATTGTGATGATGTTGTGAAGCACAATGAGGTTTTATCTTCTAAATTGGATTTTGTTTTAAAAGATAACCTTGTTTTGAAAAATAAAATTGATTCTATTACAAAAGAATTGGATTTGGTTTTGAAGAAAAATGAATCTTTGAAAATTGAAATTGATTCTCATGTGTGCCATGCTAGTATAGCTTCTTCTTCTTATAGCACACCTATTGCATGCTCCACTTTATCTTCCTCCATTGAAAATAATATAAATGTTTTGAAGAAAAGTGTTGAATGTTTGGGCTCCACTTTGAGCCAATGCACCTTGAATCATTCACGTTTGGAAACCTTGGTTCGCAAGAAACAAGGTCCATCTTTGCATGCTCACCCTTCACGGCATACACATGCTTTCCACGGTCACCACCATCGCACGTATGCTCATGTGTACACATGTACACATTGTGGCCGAAAAGACCATCTTGCTAGATTTTGTTATGATCGTATCTATCATGAAAATTTAGCAACTAATCTTATTTGGGTTAGAAAGGATACTAACCCCCGTGGACCCACAAAGAAATGGGTACCAAAGACCACCTCTATACTTTTTGATGTAGGTGGGAGCTCTCGCAAAACGTGAGAGTATTGGTGCCTTGGAGTGGATGCGTTCCGTGCCTAAAGAGAACTATTTGGATGCTTCACTCTCAAGGAGATTTGGTGGGAGGACCACCGTGGTTTGGAGAACTAGAGATGCACCTTCATCGGTTTTGGTATCATTCTCTAACTCCCGTTTTTATTATGCTTATCTTTCATGTTCACCAATTTATAGCACGTCATGGTTTATTGTTCATTATGCTTATGCCATGCTTATTGGAATAGTGCTATACATGTTTAGTTACTTGAGCACTCATGTTTTATATGGATCTATATTTAGTGTTCTCACCTTGTTTAAACTAACATGTATGCCCTAGATCTAATGCACATGCATATGCATTATGACCATTTGGATGTTTATGATTCATGTTTTATTGTTTCATGATTAGTATGATGTTTGCATGTTTATTAGACTTATGCTTTACATGATTAGTTGTTGAGACACCCATGTTTAGTATAGACCCATATTTTGTGTTCTCCTTATGTTTTAGCTATCATGTTAATCATAAGATCTTATGCACATGTCTTTGTCATGGTAATCATATGGTTGACTATGATTTGTTTTAATGATTCATGTTTTGATAAATAACTTATGTTGTATGATTTCTAATTTTGCCACATGTTTTGATGTTTATAGGCTATTATGTATTCATGATCATTTTTATGTCTTTCATGTTGACTTATATCCCTTTTTATGCTTAATGATTTGATTACTTGTTTAGATGTTAGTTTTCATTAAGACTAGAATTTATACTTGCACATGTAGTGGGACACAAATAAATCTTTATATATGTTTGTGCTTGGATGCTTATTTGTACTCATTAAATGTGCTAGTTTAGCCTAGTTTTGATGATTCATGCATTTTAAACTCGTATTCCTATTTTTGGATTTGTTTTATGTGTATGAGCTTTCATTTCATGTATATGTTTATTTTGCCAAACCTTAAGATATACATGTATACCCTTTGAGTCATTTGCCTTTCATGCAAATATATATATATGGACTCAATTGTGTTTAGGGATATGTATGTACACTTATTGTGTTGGCAATTCATACATATACCTTGAAATGAAATTAGTTTTGGTGAAAATTTAGTTTTTCTTGATTTCGTGTTTATTAGTTTAACTTCTTGTATATGTCCATCTTGTCCAAACTATCATTTATACATATACATCCTTGAGCCACATGCCTTCATGCATATACTTTTGTGGACTCATTGTGTTTAGGATATATATGTATACTTTAGTTTGTACATGACATACATATGCCTTGAAGTTTAAATCGTTTGGATGAATTTCATGTTTGCCAAGTGATTTCACATTTATTATGAATTTCATGTTTTTAAGATGATTTCAATTGGTGATTTCACATCTTAGATGAATTTCTATTGGCAATGAAAATCTAGCTTTTCAAGTTTTCAAGGAATTTCATATGAGCTTAATTGAACATTTTCATGTTGATGTGTGTCACATACCACTTGTTCACTCACCTTGTCAGTTTTCTCATAGAGCTTTATGGACTTTGGGTGTTTAGTGATCATGTGATTTACATGTGTTTCATGAAAAACAATTTTGTTTTATTCCTTGCTTGAAGGATTTCGTTCTAGTTCTAAAAGTTTTTTCCTATAACTAGTTCGTATTCTTCACTATGTTAGAGATTTTCAAACATACCACATTTTCAAATCTATTTTTGAAAACCCCTACCTTCAATGGGAGGATGGATGGGAGATCATGTTCATGTATGCCTTATATTGAAAATCATTTAAAACTTGAACCATGATTGGGAGGTATAGTTATATGAGATATACATTTGATATTATTGTTATTTTAATTGGTATCATTGAATCCTTTCAATTGGTATCGATCTTGACATTTCTTTTATACTCATATGTGTTGTATGTATGTATGCTTCATTCCAAGAATATCAATTTCTATTGGTATCTATTTTTCATACATATATATGTTCTATTTGTGCTTATTATATCCCTATATCTTTAAGCACAAGATCTTGTTTATGCTAGTGCTTGAGCTTCAATTTTATTTTAATTGATTAATTTTAAATTGGTATCAAGCCTACACATTGTTTTAGTTTGTATTTCATAAAGGGGGAGAAAATCTGATTTTGTCTTTCAATTGGTGATTTCTCAATTGGTATTTGATTCCCACTCCCTTACTTTATGATTGAAAATTTCAAATTGGTATCATATGTTTAAATGAAAATAATTTACAATTGGTATCAAAACATTTATGTTTAGACATTCAAGATTTATTATGTTTATTTTCAATTGATATCAAGATGTTTCATGTATTTTTGCTTAAAATTGTTATCATTTTTTTGTTTCCTTTCAATTGGTATCAAGATGCTATTCTTTGACATATTTTAAATTGGTACCTCTAATTGACTTTGTTTCTTGTTTTAGACAAAAAGGAAAATCTTATTTTTTATTGATTCATTTTTCGAACAAAAAGGGGGAGAAATATTTACTGATTTTTCAATTGATTTGGCTTTGCTTTTACCCCTTATTGAAGATTGACTCTTTGTATTAAAAAGAGAGAAGATTTTGTTTTGTTTTAGTTTTTACCCCTTTGTTGATGATTGACAAAAAGGGAGAGAAGAATTTGGGTTTATATATGCATGTTTTTGTTTTGCATATATTAAGTTTAATTTAGTTTATATATGCATGTTTTTGTTTTGCATATATTAAGTTTAATTTAGTTTAATTTTTAATTGGTATCTAAAGCATGTTTTGAGATTGGATGTTTTGTAATTGGTATCTAGAGTGTAATTGGTGTCTAGAGCATATTTTGTTTTAAATATTTCATTGGAATTGGTATCTAGAGGCATGTTTTGTAATTGAACATTTCATTGGTATGCATAGATATGCATGTTTCATGTTTCATGTTTAAGAGCCTTCATTGCACATTCATTATGTTTATTTGTTTATGCATGAGTTAAGGGGAGCTTCTTTGAAGCTTAACTTTAGTCCATGCATATATAACTCCATGAGTTTTGTCATCATCAAAAAGGGGGAGATTGTTGGCCCAAAGGCCTTTCACTCTAGTTTTGATGATGATTAACTCATGTAGTTATGTGTACTAATAATCTTGTGAGTTTAGTTTCAGATCATTAATCAAGTTATTATTTGGTGAAAGCTTCCACACATCTTTCACAAGTTGATTCAAGAGCCCGAGCGTCAAAGATCACATATAGCACTTGCTCAATGGATCAATGAGTTTTGGATCGAGTCGGCTTGGAGATTGCGCTCTACAAGAAGACTTCGGTACCATAGTTTAGTTTTGTGTTTAGATCTAAATTGTAAAGATTAGAATAGTATGATAATGCTCAAGTTCACAACACACACATTTCATGTTTTGAATATTGGTTTTTGGTTTTTTCGGTTTAGGTTTAACCGATCTTGGTGTTCATGAATATATAGATCAAAATAAGTTTACATGGTTTAATGTATATATGATTTGTTCTATATACATACATGCTTTAATTTTCTAGACAAACTTAGTTTTGACTCACTTATTCATGTGTTCTATGTTTTGGTGTTTTTGACAAAACATATTTTGGAATTAAATGACAAAAACATGAATATATAGTTGTTTCATGTATATTGGATTTCTGTCCATATGCATCATGCTTCAAAGTGTTTAGATATCATGTTTTTGTATTTGGAAGAGTTTTGGACAAAACGTATTTTCTATTCAAAATTCAAGTTTTTAGAAAATACAGTTTTCGATTTTTGGTAAAAATGATAAGACACAAAAATAGTTCATATTGATTGATATTTGGGCTAAACTTTTTACCACATGTTTATATATCAATGCAAAATGATAAAACTATTTGTGGTGATTTTTAGAAATGATAAAAGAATTTTTGAATATGTTTTTAACCTATTTTTTTCTGGCTTCAGCCAAGTCGACTAGTAGCCTGACTAGTCGACTAGGGCTGAGGTCGGTCGACCGACGTACACAATTTTGTGCACGTCTGGAGCCTCTGGGACGGTCGACCGGACCGGTCGACCGGTCTGAGAGCAGAGCTCTCTGTTTGTTTCGGTCGACCGGGGCGGTCGACCGGTAGCTGCCAACGGGCAAAAAGTGACCGTTGGGCGGTCGACTGGACCGGTCGACCGGCAGGGTTATTTTGGCAAAATCTGCTGCCAACGGCTAGTTTCCAGATTTTCCTATAAATACCCCATTTGCAAGAGTTTTTCTCTAAGATTTTTTGTGCGAATTTTTTCCTACTCTCTGGTGTTTTCACAGAAATTAAAAGAAGTTTTTGGATTCAAATTGAACAATCTTTTTGGTGTTTTTATTAGGGTTTGAAAAATCAAAGAAAAGGGATTTTGGGAAAAGCTTTTGTTTGAACTTCACTATCTTCATTTTCTATTATTTCCCAAAGATTTTCTTTGAGTTGCTGGTTTCAAATCCCTTGGTTTTCTCCACACTTGAGCAATAATCTATTATCTTTTCTATAGGATCTTTGTGTGTGGGAAAAGAGATTGTTTGTGGTTGTTGTTGAACCACCAAGTTGTAAACCCTCTTCACTTTGCTTTGTGCTTTTCCCTCTTGGGTTGAGGAGGTTGTTTGTGCAAGTGGTTTGTATCCCGCAAGTTGTGAGGTGATCCTTGCTTGGCTTTGTGCTAATCCCGGGTTGTGAGGTGATTGTTTGTTGGCTTGGAGTTGTGCCTCAAGGAGGAGGTTGTGTTTGTAAGGAGAGGAGTTGGGTACTCCTTGTATTGTGATTGCCCCAAATCCTCGGTGGAGGTTCCCTTTGTGGGAGTCCTTTGTGGACAAGCTAGTGGACTTAAAATCCTTCTGGGTGAAGGCGGGGATGTAGAGCTGGGTGCTCGAACCACGAAACATATCTTGGTGTTTGCGCTTGTTCATTGACTCTTACTCTCTCTCTTTACTTTGTGCCTTGCATCTATTCATATTGCTCATACATACTTATATGCTTGGCTTGGTTGTGTGCATCTCTTGTTGTTATTGCAAATTAGTTTTTAATTCCGCATTGAGTTGACTAGATTAGCATAATCACCTATTCACCCCCCTCTAGGTGATCTTTCAGGTAATTCATTGCCAATCCGCCTATGAGATTTGGCAACACTTATTGGTCACACACGAAGGGACTTCACAAGTCAAGAGAGCTAAGATAGATCTCTTGAGGTCCCAATATGAGTCTTTTAAAATGATTGATGATGAATCTATTGATTGTATGATTACTCGATTTACTAAAATCACCAATGGTCTTTTTTCTTTAGGTGATGATATTTCCAATGATCAAAAGGTGCGGAAAGTGATTCGGGCTCTTCCTACATCATGGGAGATCAAGGCCACCACCCTAAAAGAATTGAACGACAAGGATGAGATGGACCTCATTAGTCTCATTGGGAACCTAAAAACCCATGAGATGGAAAAGAAAGCAAGAGAAGAGGCCGCTCCACTAAAGAAGAAATCCTTGGCCTTCAAGTCTTCATCCACTCTTGAAGACGATGAAGAAGATGAAGAAGAAGATGAGGAGCTATCACTACTTGTTCGCAATGTGAAGAGAATGTACCGGAGGAACAAGCTCAACTTCTGAAGGAAATTTGAAGGCAAAGAGGAAAGGAAAATCATATGCTACAATTGCCGAAAGCCCGGACACATCATGGCGGATTGCCCGGAGTTCAAGAAGAAGATGACCTCCTCCTTCAAGCCAAAGAAATCGGAAGAAAAGAAAGCGTACAAGGCAACTTGGGATTCGGAAAGCGAGTCCGAGGAAGAGGCGGATGTAGCGAATATGTGTTTCATGGCAAACACACCAAAGGTAACCCCTCAACCTCTTGATGATGAAGATGATGAATTAAGTAAGGAAGTTCTTACTCATGCCTTTGTTGAACTTTCCGAAACTTATGATAATAAGAAGATTGAATGTTATAAATTGCAAAAAGAAGTTGCTTTTCTCAAAAATCAACTTGCTATGGTTTCTAAAGAAAAGGATGATATTTCTTCTAATCTTATTTCTATTCAAAATGAGTTTAATGCCTACAAGGTTTCTTGTAAAGGAAAATCTCCTATTATTGATGAAAAAGAAATTTCCTCTCTAAAAACTAAAATGGTTGATTTTGAAAAAATTTGAAAGATTGTGCTTTTAACACTAAGAAACTTGAAGAAAAGTTTTCCAAAAAGCACACCTCTCATGCTAAAAATTCACATGCTCACACTACACATAACACTTCTCATGCTAAATCTTTTCATGCTCACAACTCTCATGCTCACAAATCACACACTCACTATGCTTTTAAATATGGTAGAGTATATAGATGCACATATTGTGGTAAGAATGGACATTTAGCTAAATTTTGCTATGACCAAGTTAATAGATCAAATAATCTTGTTTGGGTTAATGAAACTAACCCTCTAGGACCCAAGAAAATGTGGGTACCAAAATCAAGTCCTAAATTATTTGATGTAGGTACACACCAAGGCTCCATGACGTAGGGAGCGGTGGTACCTTGATAGTGGTTGTTCAAGACATATGACGTGGGATATCAATAACTTTACAACCCTATCAAGGTACGAGGAAGGTGGCTCCGTCACCTTCGGGGATGACTCCAAAGGCACTATCATCGGTATAGGTAACATTCAAATTGGTGCATCTCCCATTATAGAAAATGTTGTACTTGTTGATGGTTTGAAACATAATTTGCTTAGTATTAGTCAATTTTGTGATCGTGGACTTAAAGTTGTTTTTGATGATACTTCTTGCAAGATTTTTGACATTAAATCCAATGATTGTATTCTTACCGATTTTCGTGATGATAATGTTTATATTATTGACATGCTTAATGTGGAATGTTCTACTAAATGCTTAAATGCTTTTGATGAAAATTCTTGGCTTTGGCATAGAAGATTAGGACATGCATCTTTTGACCATCTTTCTAGGATTAATTCTAAGGATTTGGTGAAGGGTATACCTTGCTTGAAGTTTGAGAAAGACCGCATTTGTGGTGCGTGCCAACTTGGGAAACAAACCAAGTCTTCCTTCAAACCAATCAAGGATATCATGTCAACTAGGCCTTTAGAATTAATTCATATGGATCTTTTTGGACCTACTAAAACTAAGAGCTTAACTGGTAGTAGATTTGCATTTGTTTTAGTTGATGATTTTTCCCGTTTCACTTGGGTTTTCTTCTTGGAACACAAAGATCAAACTTTTTCTCATTTCAAAATTTTTCGAAAAAGGGTTGAAAAAGAAAAAGGTTTTCTGATTTTGAGAATAAGGAGTGATAGAGGTGGTGAGTTTGTTAACCAACTCTTCATGACTTATTGTGATGAAAAGGGAATTAAGCATGAAATGTCTTGTCCTAGAACTCCACAACAAAATGGAGTTGTAGAAAGGAAAAATAGAACACTTCAAGAGATGGCTAGGACAATGATAAGTGAGTATGACCTCCCTCATTATCTATGGGCCGAGGCCGTAAACACCGCATGCTATATATCAAATAGTATTTACTTATGTAAAAATTCTTCTAAAACATCTTTGAAATGTATCATTCTAGAAAACCTAATGTTTCATATTTCAAAGTTTTTGGATGCAAGTGTTTTGTTTTGAACACTAAAGATAACTTGGGTAAATTTGATGCTAAGGCTTATGAAGCAATTTTTGTTGGATATTCTACAACTAGTAAAGCTTATAGAGTATTCAATAGATCTTCACTTACCATCGAAGAATCCATGCATGTTAAATTTGAAGAATCTAATGTGTTTGTTGAGAATGTTGTAGAAATTGAACCATTAGGTGAAGACATGGAGAGACTATCCTTGAAGGACTCACCCACTCAAGATGATAAGCAAGAACCAATTGGTGACGTTCAAGAGGATAAGGAGGAAAGCTCTAAACCGCTTCCTAAAGCTTGGAGATATGCCACAAATCATCCCAAGGAGCTCATCTTAGGTGATGCATCTAAAGGGGTAACAACTCGCTCCAAACTCCATGACCTATGTGGTAATTTTGCTTTCATTTCTCATTTTGAACCCAAAAGCATCCTCGAAGCCGAGGCGGACTCATATTGGTTGCTAGCCATGCAAGAGGAACTCAATCAATTTGAGCGCAACCAAGTTTGGCACCTTGTTCCTAGGCCCACGATAGACCAATAATTGGTACTAAGTGGATCTTTAGAAACAAGATGGATGAGTCCGGAAATGTGATTAGGAATAAGGCTAGGTTAGTGGCTCAAGGTTACACTCAAGTTGAGGGAATTGACTTTGAGGAGACCTTTGCACCCGTAGCACGGCTTGAAGCCATACGGATGACACTAGCTATTGCATCTTTCAAAAATTTTAAACTTTTTCAAATGGATGTGAAAAGTGCATTTTTGAATGGTTTTATAAATGAAGAAGTTTATGTTGCTCAACCTTCCGGTTTTGTTGATCATGTTCATCCCGATTTTGTTTTTAAACTTGATAAAGCTTTGTATGGATTGAAACAAGCTCCAAGAGCTTGGTATGAAAGGCTTTCTAGTTTTCTCATTTCAAATGATTTTATTAAAGGCAAAGTAGATACAACACTATTCACTAAGCATGTTGATAATGATATTTTAATTGTGCAAATTTATGTTGATGATATAATTTTTGGTTCTACTAATGAGTTTTTATGCAAGGAATTTGAAAAGTTGTAATACCCCGTTTCCGGAATACGTACTTAGTTACGTATTCAGATTTTTAGTCGTACTTTTTCGATTTGTTTCCTGTATTTATTCTGTATGATGAATTCCTTATATGATTGTTTTTGTTTTGGATTTGGATTCGTGGACACGGAGTCAGCCCTAGTCTGAACCGAAGGACCCGATCCTAGTATATTACCCGATTTGGCCTTTCTGATGTTTAGATTTGACCGATTTCAGTTCCAAAGATTATTTTCCAATATTTTAGATTTTATATGATTTTCTGGAATTATCTTGGATTAAAAGGAATTTCTCCAAAACCGGTGTCGGCCAGTACCGCTGACCGATTCCCGGATTTTTATTTTACAAACGGCTTGGAATTTCATGATGGTTCTTTAGACTTTATTTCTTAGAATCCTATTTCTTACCTAAATTCTTTTTCTGAGGATTTTATAAATTTATGAAAATTCTTTCGGAGTCGGTAGATAACTGGTTCCGGGATTTTAGTTTCAAAACTATACAGTATTTCTTCGAACGGATTTCACTATTGGTCTTTATATGTTATTCTTGATTTTTGGTAAAATTTTCAGATCATTCCGAAGTACTGGAATTTCGGGCATTTTTCCAATTATCGCATATTCCAATTTCCACCTTATCATGCCACCTCATTTCCCACTCACCCTCTCACCTAACCCCACTAACTCTCTCTCCTTCCCTTAGCCGGCCAAGTGGCCTTGTGAGGGACACCTCACCTCCCTTTTTGCAAGAAAACCCCTTGCATCTATCCTTTTTGCACTCACTTCACAAAATCCCCATCATATTTATTCATTTCCTTTTGCAAATCACTTTTTCTCTTCCACTTCAACAAGAGAGCTCCTCCAAAATCCCCTCTTCTTCAACCCAAAACCCTAGCTTCAAGGATCCATCTCAAGACTTCAAGAACCCATCTAGGGCTTCATCACAAGGACATCATCTTCAACCATCAACCCCAAGGCTACACCAAGAGCTACTCCTCCACTTCAAGCTTCAACAACACTTGGTGGATTGAAGCCATCATTTTCTCCATTTGATCAAGCTTCCAATTGGACCCATCCAAGTGAGTATCTTTACTCACCAAGACCTAGTTAACTCCTTATATACTTGTGATGGGAATTCTTGAACACTTGCACCTTAAAAATCGCATTTTTAGGTTATCAAACTAAAGATCCAACCTTTCCATGTAGATATCTCTACTCACCAAGGCTAGTCCGTCCCTTGTGTACTTGTGTTAGTAGATCAGGTCCCCTAATGTCATAAAAACCCCATTTTTGTCATCAAGAACAACCCCAAGTTCAGTTCTGTAAACTGCTCCCCGACCAGTATTAGTCGACTTGACCTAGAACCTAGTCGACTAGAACACTTAGCTGAAACCTAGTTTTTCTGGAAAACACAGTAGTAGTCGACTGACTCCAAGTATTAGTCGACTGATCAACTCTCTGGAAATTCCTATTAGTCGACCCCTGATTTCACCTAGTCGACTAACCTTTGTACCTGGAACTTAATCAGTCACTGGAACACTGCCTTAGTCGACTACCCCATATTCCTAGTCGACTAACTCCACTATTAGTCGACTACTCTTCCACCCTAGTCGACTAACCTTGCCTATCAGTTATAGTTGATTTCCTTCTTGACCATGAACCTTATCCTCTAGACTTATATCACATATAGGTATCACTTGACTTGTCACCTGACAAACATCACTTACCCTACTTTCTTTCTCACTTCTCTTCACTCTACATGTTTATATCACAGGTTATGGCGCATCCCGAACTTCAGTGGATTCCAGATATTTCGGCGTTTTGGTGATTTGGGCGAGTATTCTTACTCGCTACCTTCTTGCATTCTTATTTCATTTATTTGCTTCATGTTTTCATATACTTTATTCCATATATCTTTTACTGTTTACATACTATGCGTGGCAGACCCTTCGTGGTCGTTGTATTCTTGGTTCCTGATATGTCATCACTCGCCATGCTATTATTCCAGACCTGTCAATTTCATGTTTCCTTTTAACACATGTATATCACTTGGTAACTGTGTTATCACCTGACCTGACTACCTGACATGCCACCATTTGGCAAGACCTTTATGTTGTACCATGACTTACCCAGACTATCATCTATCTCCTGACTTGACTGGTTACTTGATTTATATCACCACTTATCATGCTATCTCTTGACACCAAGCATGATACACCGATTCTTATAATTATCACGATAAAGGGGATGTAACACCTGATTACTGTTATGTACTGATCACTGTTATGTATTACTGTTATGATATTGCTCATTCCCTTAATCTGATAATTATGTTAATAAATCATAAAAAGGACAACTTGTATGGGGTATGGGAGGAAGTGATGGATGCCGGAATGATACCTTGCTTATAGTGATGGATATGATATATATATATGGCGGACGGCTATAGTGGGACTTAGGGCCCACATGAGTACATATAGGGGGACTTTGGGCCTCCAAACCGGTCCCAGGTGGTGGGAACCGTTGGACCAACAAACTGGTCCCCGGTGTATGTGAACCACTATAAGAAGCTCTGTCAGTTCTCCATCTGCTTCCGTTAACAACCCTCGACTCGCTTATATATGGATGTATGTGTGTTGGGGTGCACACCTGGACACATGCCGAGATATATGAGTCAGACGAGTAATAATAATAATAATAGACATTGCCTATTGACTTCTGTTGTGTTTCCTGTTATGGTTTCCGTTATGTGTATCCGTTACTCGTGTTATGGACCCCTGATCATTATTGTTATGCATTCCTGTTTTTGACTATGATATGATTTGCATCTCTGATTCTATACGCTTGGATACTCTGTGGCATGAGACAAAGGTATATATATGAGGGTTTCCTTGTTTGGATTATTCCTTCGACGTACTAGTCTCATGGGACCGTGACCTAAGCGTATAAAATCACCTTTGCTTATAATCAGCTTTACCTTGGATTTCCGGTTTTGCGATTGTTATGTTATACCTGTTCTTATATATATACTTCATTATGTTCTAACCCTCCTGTCTTCTGAGTTTCTCACTTGTGCTTACCCTGGCTCGCCACCTGGCATTGTATCATACTCGCCTGGGGAGTTTCACTGACTCCCCTGGATTCTCATGTCCAGGTCATGGAGCTTGGAGCGTGAGGATTTCCCCCTGTTTATTGATCAGAGTAGCGCAGCGGTAGCGTGGTCTCTCCAGTTACCTCGTGAGCACTCTTTTGTACTGTTCATATACATGTATCTTTTATGTTGTCCATACATGTATATTCCTTTGTTCTCTCGCATTTGCGCATATTAGTGATATGATATTCATGTAATATTGTAATCACTCTGATGATAACTGTGTAATTGTACTATATGTGTTGGAATGTATAATGCACCATTTGCTTCCGTACTCTGATTCTTGTCTGTACTGATGCTTAACGTATATACGGGAAGGTACTACGGACTTACGTATATACGTTGCAGTGACGTCCCCGTATCCGCGGGATCGGGGCGTTACAAAAGGTTATGCAATGTGAATTTGAAATGTCCTCAATGGGTGAGCTTAATTTCTTTCTTGGACTCCAAATCAAGCAATTGCAAGATGGGAACTTCATATGTCAAGCCAAATACGCAAAGGAACTCGTAAAGAAGTTTGGACTTGAAGACTCAAAGGTTTGCAACACTCCCATGGCAACTACCACCAAGCTTGATAAGGATGACCAAGGTAAAAATGTTGATATTAAATTGTATAGAAGCATGATAGGTAGTCTTTTGTATTTGACGGCAAGTAGGCCGGATATCATGTTTAGTGTGTATCTTTGTGCTAGATTTCAATCGTGTCCCAAAGAGTCCCATCTTATTGCGGTAAAACGCATTATTCGTTATATTAAGGGAACGATTGGAATGGGTCTATGGTATCCGAAAACCGGAGATTTCTCAATGACGAGTTATTCGGACGCCGACTATGCGGGTTGTAGAGTAGATAGAAAGAGTACTAGTGGAACATGTCAATTTTTTGGTAATTGTCTTGTTTCATGGTCCTCTAGGAAACAAAATTCCGTAGCTCTCTCAACCGCCGAGGCGGAGTATGTTGCCGCGGGGCTTGTTGTGCACAAGTCCTTTGGATGAAACATACTCTCCTTGATTATGATTTGCATTATAACCATATAAAAATATTTTGTGATAATACTAGTACTATACATATGACAAAGAATGCAAATCCACATAGTAAGACCAAGCACATTGAGATTAGATATCACTTTCTTAGAGATCATTTTGAGAAAGGAGATATAGATATTGATTATGTTTCTACGGATTTGCAACTTGCCGATATTTTCACTAAACCACTTGATTTTGCTAGATTTTCATTTATTTGTGGTGAACTTAATGTTTGTGTTATTGAATAAAAAAAATGTTTTCATATCCTTTTTTGATGTATGACAAAAAGGGGGAGAATGAGTTTATGTATGGAAATATGAGCTCATATGGTTTTGGTTCCATATGAGTTTATATTTCCATATGAGCTCATATGGTTTTGGTTCCATATGAGTTTATATATGTTTTGAGTTTTTGATGTGTTTTCAGGAATTCTTGTAATTTGAGTTTAAGTGTTTTTGGTTTTTGATGTGTTTTCATGAATTCTTGTAATTTGAGTTTAAGTGTTTTGCAAGTGTTTTTGGTTTTTGATTTCGTGATGTTTACTTGCAAATTACAAATTACATGGTTTTTCTTTGTTTAATATAGCATAATTTGAGGGGGAGCTTTCTCCACCCCTATACTTTTGTTTATAGCCTATTTGTTTTGTCATCATCAAAAAGGGGGAGATTGTTGGCCCAAAAGGTTACACTCTCCATTTGTTTAGAGTTTTGATGATAACAAAACAAATAAGTGCTATTTGGTACTAATTAGTTTGTTTAGATAAGTTTCAGGTTAGTACCATATTTGGAGGCCATTGCTTAGCTATTGCAAGAATTTCTAGGTTCATGAAGCAAAGAAGGCTTTTTGCACATCAAGGAAGGAACATAGAAGAGAAGGCTCTAGCAAGGCATCACATGGCTCAAGACTTCAAGATTGCTCAAGATAATTTATTAGATTTGCTTTTAGTTTAGAATTTTGTTAAAGAATAGTGAATAGGTTTGAAGCTCTATCACACACGTTTTTACGCACATCTTGTTTCCTAACATAAATAGTTTGTATACAATCTTCAACCTACAAACTTACTTTGATATACATAATCATGTGTTTTAAGTTTTGTGTTTTATCAAAACTTATTTTGGTATTGGAATTTATGACAAAAACTTTGATATACATATGTTTCATGTATATAGGATTATGCTTCAAAATGTTTAAATATCATGTTTTTGTATTTGGAAGTAGTTTTGGACAAAACGTATTTTCTAGTCAAAATCCAAGTTTTAGAAAATACAGTTTTTGGTTTTTGGTAAAAATGATAAGAGACAAAATAGTTCATATTGATTGATATTTGAGCTAAACTTTTTACCACATGTTTATATATCAATGCAAAATGATAAAACTATTTTTGGTGATTTTTATGAGTATTAAAAGATTTTTCATAATATTTTTAAAACTATTTTTCTGTCCTTTCCAGACTTCATCCAGTCGACTAGTCTTCTGACTAGTCGACTTGGCTAGAAGTCGGTCGACCGGGTCGGTCGACCGACGTGCACAAATCTGTGCACGTTTGGCAGTCTTTGGACGGTCGACCGGTCTGAGAGCAGAGCTCTCTGTTTGTTTTGGTCGACCGGGCCTGTCGACCGTAGCCTGCAACGGCTATTTTCTTTGAACTTGCGGTCGACCGGGCCGGTCGACCGTGCTAGCCGTTTGAACAGTAACGGCTAGTTTTTTGAGCTGGTTTATTTTTTTCCTTTTCTCACTTAATTATGTTTAAGTGACATGTTTTGGTTCTAATACTTTCTGATTAGCCTTAAATATGTTTTATCTCCTAACCCTAGCCCTCTTCTATAAATAGGGGTGTTTAGGGAGAGGTTGGTTACTAGAAAAATTATCAAAATTTCCAAAAGTTTAAGGCTTTCAAAAAGACTTGGTTTCTTGGTTTTTGTGCTGAAATTCTCTCTCATTTTCTGAAGTGCTTTCAAGAATTCTCTGATTTCATTTTCTTTTCTCCTTACACACAAGAGCTTCATTCCTACTCATTATTTCTCCAGGACCTTTGTAAGGGAAGAGAATTTTGCAAGAGAGAGTTTGTGGTCTTTTGACTACTCAGAGATTGCTTGTACTTGAGATTGTGGAGTTGGGTACTCCGGTGTATTTGTGACATCTTTGTGATAGTGGAAGTGGTTAGAATCCTTCTGGGGAAGGCGGGGAAGTAGAGCTGGGTGCTCGAACCTTGATAACAAATCTCGGTGTTTGCGTTTGGTTTACTTGCTCTTATTTCTTGCTCTATTTTCATTGCTCTTATTACTTGCTCTCTACATTCATTGCTATATTCACTTGCTTTGTGAGATTGTTGCTTCATAAGTTTTAAATTGTGCATTGATTAGCATTATCACCTATTCACCCCCCTCTAGGTGATTTTCATATGATGGGCGAGCTTAACTATTTCCTTGGTCTCCAAATCAAGCAAAGGATGAGATCTTCATCAATCAAGCCAAGTATACGAAGGAACTTATCAAGAGATTTGGGCTTGAAGGAGCTAAGACAAGCAAAACTCCCATGGCTACCACCACAAAGCTTGACAAGGATGAACAAGGTACAAGTGTAGACATTAAGGTTTATCGTAGCATGATTGGTAGCTTGTTGTATTTAACGGCTAGTAGGCCGGACATTATGTTTTGTGTATGTCTTTGTGCTCGATTTCAATCGTGTCCTAAAGAGTCCCATTTGATTGCGGTAAAATGCATTATTCGATACCTTAAGGGCACAATTGAAATGGGTTTGTGGTATCCGAAGACCGGACAATTTTCCATGACGAGTTTTTCGGATGCCTACTATGCGGGTTGTAGAGTGGATAGGAAGAGTACAAGTGAAACATGTCAATTTCTTGGTAATTGTCTTGTTTCATGGTCTTCCAAGAAGCAAAATTCGGTAGCCCTCTCAACCGCCGAGGCGGAGTATGTTGCGGCCGGAGCTTGTTGTGCACAAGTTCTTTAGATGAAACATACTCTCCTTCACTATGATTTGCATTTTGACCATATTAAAATGTTTTGTGATAATACTAGTACTATTCATATGACTAAAAATGCAAATCAACATAGTAAGACTAAGCACATTGACATTCGGTATCACTTTCTTAGAGATCATTATGAGAAAGGTGATATTGACATTGATTATGTTTCTACCGATTTTCAACTTGCTGATATTTTTACAAAACCACTAGGCTATGCTAGATTTTTCTTTATTTGTGGTGAATTGAATGTTTGTGTTATGGAATCATGAAAGATTTTTTTAACAATGTATACCCTTTTTGATGTATGAAAAAAAGGGGGAGAAAAAGTTAGTTTTGAGTTTTGAGTTAAGAGTTTTGAGTTTTGGGTTATAAAAAGTTAGTTTTGAGTTTTAAGTTATAAAAAGTAAGTTTTGAGTTTTGAAGTTTTTAAGTTATAACAAGTTAGTTTTGAGTTTTGAATTTTTGGATTTTGAGTTATAAAAGGTTAGTTTTTGAGTTATGAGTTTTGAACGATAAGTTCTTGAATTTCTATGCCAAAGTTCTTAGTTTCTACTTTTTATCTATATAACCATTCATATATATATATATAGCATGATTTGAGGGGGAGCTTCCAAGCTCTTTTCCCATGTTTTTGTTAAATAACTCATATGTTTTGTCATCATCAAAAAGGGGGAGATTGTTGGCCCAAGGTTACAATCACCCAGTTTTTGAGTTTTGATGATTACAAAACATATATAGTTATTTGTACTAATCATTTTCTAGTGTTTAAGTGTGTTTCAGGATTCTAAGGATTCAAGTTGTGTTCTTCCCTCAAGGAAGGTACTTTTGACTCAAGATGACTCAATTCGGGTTCAAGAATTCAAGCTATACATCATTCCATGGAGAAGCCCTAATTTGAAGACCTTGTAGTCACCTAGAACCTTTGTAAGAATTAGTTTGTTAAATAATGGGGTTATGATAAGTTGGCTCAAGAAAACACACACACACTTTCATTTTTCAAAAATACGGTTTTTATTTTGGTAAATTGATTTAGGTGCATGTCTTGTTTAATATACATGACTCAAAATATTTTTATTTTTACATCTTATTTATATCATGTATACCAACCCTTATAGCATGCTACTTAATCATATAGCCCTACAAAATTAATTTAAAATTTTTCCCAAGTTCAAAATTTTTCCTAAAAAAATCTGTTTCAGGCCCAACGGTCGACCGGGCGGTCGACCGGACCATTTCAGGCCTGATCGGTCGACTGCACAGGTCGACCGGGCCTTGTGGTCTTGGCATGCACGTTTGTGCACGTCTGCGGTCGACAGGACCGGTCGACCGACTGAAAGACCCTTGCTCTCGGGTTTTGTCGGTCGACCGGGCCAGTCGACCGACAGAACAAAGAGACCTTTTTTGTTTAGCCTCCGGTCGACCGACCGGTCAACCGAGTTCCACGGCTAGTTTGCCAATGGACTGCCGGTCGACTGGGCCGGTCGACTGACAGCCGCCAGCAGCTCCAACGGCTAGTTTTCTGAGTTTTGATCATTGGATTTGATGGTGATGTTTTAGTCAGCTATCTCTAAAATTTTAGGGGCTATTTTCTGACTTATTAAGCTAGTTATAATGATGATTAGATCTCCTCTAATCCCTATAAATAGATAGCATTGGTCACTTATGAAAATTAAGAAAATACCCATTGTTTTGTGTTTCAAAAAGAGAAGAAAAGTTTTTCAAAGCTCTCAGTTCTAAAGTGCATTCTTGATCAAAGTTTTTCAGTTGTTATAAAGATTTTTCTTACTCTTTTCAACTAAATTTTTCTCACTACACTTCTTGAGCCAAAATCATTCCCATTCTATAAGGAGTTGTAAGAGAGAAGTGTGTGGTCCTTCTTGATCACTTTGTTACTTGTAGTTCCTTGTGTTGAGATCCCTCTTGTGTAGAGGTTGGATTGGTGGGAGTTCGGTACTCCGGTCTTGTGTAGACCTCTTGTAATTTCCTCAGTGGATATATTGGAAATCCTTCACGGTGGTGAAGGCGGGGACGTAGAGCGGTGGCTCGAACCTCGAAACAAATTCCTTGTGCTTGCGATTGGTTTCCTTATTGTTTTTCATTGCTTTACATTTATATCTTGTGATACCTCTTGCTTGCACTTCATTATTGCATACATTTCATTACTTGCATTTTCTGGTCTTTACTTATCTCAACAAGAAAGTAATTACGCACCTCACTCATAATCAAGAGGAATTAAAGAGGAGAAGTTCTAGAGCCCTTCACGGGAAATTCGGCTTCAATTTCTTATTTTGAGTGACCGATTGCATCATACTTTCATACTTGTTTAAAAAGATCATTAGATTAGCATTAACACCTATTCACCCCCCCTCTAGGTGTTTTTCACAAGTCTCATCTTTCAGTCCAGTAGGGACTATTCCTTGGCCGTTATGTCCAGTTCGCCACCTCTGAACGGCAGGACTTTGAGTCTAGCAATTTCCAATCCGTTATGTCCATATTACCTCTGAACCGACGGATACCTAGATCTCCCTTCTTATGGCACATCAACTGTCATGTCCAGTTCGTCACTGTTGACTGAGATTTCCTGCACACAAAAGATGGTATTTTAGTTTTAAAAATAGATGTGCAAGTTTCAGTTCTAATCCGCGGTAGCAGGGCTATGCGGGTCGTGATCCTCAGGGAGGGACTGCGATGGAAGCGTTAAGCAAGTTATCTCTAAAAATTATCTTTTTATTATTAAGTAGTGGTATTTACAATGGGTGGTAGAAAAGAATATCGAGAAGTTGTGATTTAATCTACAAAAAGAAAAGAAAAGAAAAGAAACTTACCTCTTTAGTCTGCTTACCGTTTGAACCGTTGCGATGATTTACCTTTTCTTGGAAGGCGTACAAGCACGGCTTATGGGATCGTCCGCCTTCTTAATCTACTCTACGAAATGAAAAACAAGCTATGAAGACCTGTTCATCGCCATGGGCCGTCAAGGTTCCTTCTTCGGCTAGGTATTCTCGAAGCAGTTGGATCTCATGGTGGGCAAGACATTAAAGAAAGAAACAATGTCATAAAATAAAAATAGAAGAACAATGATAGACAAAGATAGAGACACAATAAAACAAGAATAAAATAAAAAGAACAAAAACAAGCTCTGATTTGATTTTTTAAACAATGGTGGAAAATTTACAACTTACACTGGCTGTCACCATCGGTACAAGAGGATCCCTTCCTCCATGAATGCATCATCTCCTCTCAGCTTTCACAAAGAAAATAAAATTTACAGAGGAAAGAAAATCTAACCTAAAACCTAAAAACCCTAGCTTTTGGCCCTTGGCTCTGCCTCTGGACGCTGGACGCTCTGTACGTTGTACTGAAGGGGATATTTATAGGTGCAGAAGGCCGAGGAGTCCTAGATAAACCTGCCCACGAAATCTGGGATCTGGATGAGATCAAAGTGCCGCGTTTCCGCGGCTTTTGCCGCGGATCCGCGGCGCTTTAGTGGCTTCTGGCCACGCGCTTTGGCGCGTGGCCTCTCCTGGTCCGTCCATGTGGGCTTTTGCTTCTGGAAGTGTGATCCTGGCTCTCCATCTTGGGATTTCGAGATAACTTAGTAATCAAGTTACCTTGATTTCAAATATCCCAAATCTTCTATCCACGAATTTTGGGCTTTTATCCTCATCCTGCAAGTGTTTAGGGTTGGGTAGAAGTCTATCCTTCCCTCATCTTTGATATTTGCAACTTTTAGCCCTTGTATTTGCATTTTGACTCTTTGTATTTGCGCTTTTTCACCTGGGCTTCAAACATGGGCTTGGATCTGGGCTTTTGGGCTCTTTAAGCTTTATTTATTATTAAAATAATAATTCGAGGCCTGCACACATTAAATAACAAAATATTAGTAAATGTGCATTATAATATGAATAAATGTGCGAATGTGATGGTAAATATGATGACAATTATGCAATTTTTCACTGCTATCAGTCACCTTGAACAGATAAGTCCATAACTTTGTTCTCCTTCCCTCTATCAATGTCAGGAGTTCTTGCGGTCATGTTAATATGAACACCTCTGAACAGCGAATTGTAAGCCTGATGTCTCTTAGTTGGTCATGTCCATATTACCTCTGAACCAATGGGTGCCCAGACCCAATTCACCCTTGCAGTGCCTGGTGGGCTAGCTGCTAACTTAATGCGACTACCTCTGGCAGCGGATTCGGAGTTTAGTGTGTCTTAGTCTATCATGTCAGTATATCACCTCTTAATAGACGGGTCCCTAAAATCAGATTCACCTTCATTTTGTCATCATGTCTACTTCATCACCTCTGAATGACAAAATTTTGAGCTTGGTGGCTTCTCAATCGGTTATGTCCAGTTTATTACCTCTGAACCGACAGATAGCCAAGTCTCCCTTTTTGCTTACTGTTATGTCCAGTTCGTCACCTCTGAACAATAAACACTCCGAGTTTGGTAATTTCTAATCAGTTATGTCTAGTTTGTCACCTCTGAACCGATGAATATCTAATCTCATCTTTCTTTGTCATCATGTCCAGTTCATCACCTCTGAATGATAAAATTTTAAGCTTGGTGGCTTCTCAATCGGTTATGTCCAGTTTATCACCTCTGAACCGACAGATAGCCAAGTCTCCCTTTTTGCTTACTGTTATGTCTAGTTCGTCAACTCTGAATAGTAAACACTCCGAGTTTGATAATTTCTAATCGGTTATGTCCAGTTTGTCACCTCTGAACCGATGAATATCCAATCTCATCTTTCTTTGTCATTATGTCCAGTTCATCACCTCTGAACGACAAGGCTTCGTATCTGGTGATTCCTAATCATCATGTCCAGGTCATCTGATGATCTTTAATCTGTTACGTTAATATTTATCTCTAAACAGTCAAGATCGTCGAGCTCATTTCTTCTATCCTCATCTCAATATGATTTGAGTCGAGCCATTTCTCAAATTTGTAGCTAATCCTATCAGTTTATCCACTCTGATTAGATTAGTTATACCATTATTTCCTTTCCTTTTGAGAATTGTAGTACAACTTGAAAGTAAGAATTGCAAATTCAGAAAATAAAACAAGTTAGAAATTCAACAGAGGAGTCAAATAAAATTACTTTTTATTGATTCCAAAAGAGGGATACATGGATATATGGATTATAAGCTACGAGGGTGCTTTGTAAGACTTGATCCGTTCTTCAAGGATAGCCAGCCTATTCTTCCTCTCCTCAGCAGCTCTAATGAATACCTGCGACCTCAACTCGGCCTCATTAAATTTCAGCCAAAGTTGCCCTCTGTGCTAGCTCCTGTTGCAGAACTTCATCATTCTGAACCTTAAGCTGCTCTAGCCGAAAGATCTCCTCAAGACGCACCGGTTCAGCCTTGGACAGATGAAGATTGCTTTCTTGATCATTTCCTTGGCCTTTTTAATCTTATCCTCAGCATCGAGAAGAGCACTATAAGAAGCATTTATGGCATCCCCAATTTCTACCTTCCTTGTCTCCAAGGATTTCAAATCTGAAGAAATTGCCTTAGCTGCTTCCTGAGCGGCAAGATGAGCTTCACGCATTTGAGCAGCGAGATGTTCAAGCTGTTCATTAACTGAGGAGTCCAAATCTAAATGGCTGAGACGGCGCCATTTGTCTACATCCCTCTAAGCCTCTCCACCAGAAGCTCTAATGTGGCAGCTTGGTCATCTCCTCCAAAGTTTCGAATGCTGTCAATACTTCGAGAGAGAACGACCTTCAAAGCAGAGAACGAGGTAGTGGAGCCCTTCAAGACCAAAGCAACAGATCGCTTCAAGCCCGTATAAAAGATGTCAACTAGCTCAGCCACAAATTCATTCTCGGCTTCAACTACTCCCAGTGAACGAGCGGCCCCTGAAGGTAAAGCTTCCACCAGTTTCACTGACATAACTGTAGAGGAGATGGCAGGAGCGCTGGCTGGAGAAATGTGAGGGGTCGCCGATGATCTCAGAGGAGTCCTCACTGAAAGCAGTACACTAGCCACAATGGAAGTAGGGCTAGTGACTATTTCAGGAAGAGCTGGCTCAACAACCAGTGTTGGAGAAGTAGGACTGGTAATTACCTTCAGCTCCGCAGTTGTCAAGATGGGCACGTTGGAGAAACCACTGGCATCTCACTTACCGATGTAGTTGGAAGTGAGATTGGTTCCGTAACCACTGTCCCCTCAGCCTCTTTTCCACTGATCGGTTCGGGCTGATAAGAGGGCAGGTCATGATACAAGGCATCCAACTCAGCACCGTCCGTTACGGTCGAAGTACTTGCTTCACCCCTGATTTCCTCAAGAAGATTGGCCGGCTCCTTGAAGTCGATGCACCCAAAGGCGGAACACCTGTCGCAAGACTTTGTTTGAGCGAGGCATAATGAATATTAGGAGAGAATTACTCACAAAAGATCAAAGTATTACCGAGAAATGATATCGCCTCAACTGTCTTAGCCGCAGTCTCTCTCTGAACTTCCTCGACGGCATCATCAATCCCCTCAGGCTCCATAGGAAAGTTTTTGGCAGAGTCAAGAGGAACGGCCAGCTCACCTTCACTCAGCGAACCCTCGGTGGTCCATCCTATAGAGCTGGAGGCCAGGGGATTTCCTTGGAGGTCTCAACACCCGAAGGACCAACGTCAGCCGCGTCACCTCCGGAGTTTTCTGAGACGACGAAGTAGCTAGCCTCGTCACCTTCTTTATAAGTGAACAGAGGATCATAATAACCCCCTGTTCTCCTACAGTCTCGACTCTCGGTTCTCTCACCGTCTCGGTTCCTGAATCATAGGATAAACAAGTGAGCTGTATGAAATATATAAGTATATATCTCAAGAATAGAACTGATATTACTCAGGTCAGGAATAGCTTTATCAACAGTCTGCCTCGGAGCCGGTAGCTTAATGACTAATGGAGTGGGAGGAGGAGGCACCGCGGCTGATTCACGTCAGGATCTTCTTCCTCCACTTCTTCCACATCAATATGTTCCATGGGGGCCGTGCCTACCCCACCAGAAGCAGTTGTTGGAACCTCAGCACATGTATCCGCTTCAAAGTGAGGACTTCCTGCATTCGAGGCTTCGCTATCATCAACAGTAATGAATTCCCCGAGGCTTGGAACGCGGACCCTCTTACTCTCGCTCTTCTCAGTGACCTTCCACTTCAGCCGCTGAGAGATTAAATTCACACCAAAGGAATTAATAGAAAATCCAGTGGGTGTAGAGTTTAAAGTTTTATACAACTGGCAGAATCCCAGGGTCGTCAGAAGGTTCGGAGTCCTTAGCGGCATGCACAGTCGCGCCTCAGTACAGCCAGCAATGAAGAACCGCCAGGCACGAGCTCCATCAATGAGGCTCCTCATAAAGGCCAGACTACTGTTTGGATTGCCTACATACAGTTGGTCATACCCAAACTGACGGGAAAACTGACTCGGAACATAGGGCTCCAGGTAACAGGTGTCCCCACTTCTATACAACAAGTGTGATGGCTGAATGCTAACCAGCCACTCGAAGATTCCCAGACTCAATGACGTCTGCCCTTCTCCCACATCCTTGAATTCTTCACCATAGCCCATATCGCGAATGTAGGAGAAGCATCGGAAAAGGCTATAGACGTCATGACGACACAGTAGCTTAAGGACCGCAGCCACATAAGTCCGTGACCACGAACACCCCTCGAATCGACGGAGAAGCGCCATGCGAACACCTTCTGGGGGCTCCTCTCTGGCTTGGATAATGGAAGGGCAGTGAAGAGTGAACCACGCCATCAAATAAGTATATGGCAAACCTATTCTGGGGTTTAGCCCGTCGCGAGACAAGATAGTCCCCTTCCCCGCTTCGTTGTTGGTGGCCTACAGAAAGCCTCCGTCAATGCACGAAGGCCTCTTTGAATACAGCACACCATGGCTGGAAGAAGTCCAAGAGAACGACCATGGACTAGACGAACGACAGACAATAAGACAGCTGGATGAATGACATTGCCAGACGAAGATGGCATCTCTTCAACCAGACCGTTAAGAAACCAGCTAGAAGTGCCTTCCGGGACGTCGGTCGACGAGCCTGGTGGTGGAAACTCCGAAGAATATCGCCTTTCTCATAGGGTCCGTCATCTTCTTTCAGAATCAAATCCCCTTGAGAGTACTCTTGCATCCGGCGAAAGATGTCTTCATCTGCAACTCCACAATAAGCTGCTTCAGGAGTACCTTCAAGGTCAGGGAACAAATAATTTCCCCAACTCTTCAAACTGCATGAAGCTCCCTTATGGCTCCCATGCATACTGGAGCAAATATAGAGGTGGCACATCAATTCCGGTAAGTCTCAAATAAGGCGGGCTCCTGCTTCTCCAGAAGTGCCAATTCCACCTCGCACAGGAAATATTCTTCATATGACAGAGACCCCACAGGCAGAGCAGAGACTTCCCACATCTCGTGCAGAGCCATACCCAATTCGCCAACAGGGGTGAAGAAGGTCCCTGTACCCGGCAGTATAACTCAAAGATGGCGTAGAAGTTCGTTACGCTCATCTGAATGCCATAACAGGTCGCCCTGACGGCCTCATAAAGTCCCAGCCTCTCCAGATCCTTCTCAAAATGAGCAAGGACATATAGAGTCAAGTGGCTGGATAATTGCCACAAACTTTAAAGAATTGATTTCCAAAGGTCTGAGCCACCGCGGGGTTTTCTCCCACTGGGATGTCTGGAAGTACATCCCAGGATGAAGACCCAATATGCAGCGAGGAGGACCTGTCCTTGTGTAACCGGGAGACGAAATTATCAACTTTCCTACGTGAACGGAGTCGGTAGTCCGAGTTACTTGCCACTGTATTTTTTGAGCCCTCGTCACGCATTAAAAGAAGGACAAGGGAAAATGCCGCTTGCTAGATGGGAGATAGTACTTCTTACCATCCAATTTAAAAATTCACTGCCCTTCTCCGGCTAGCAGCTGGTGATCGTTGTCTGGCGCTGCATCTCCGAACATGAAGCCGGGATTTCGATAGATTCTTCGGTCAGAATCTTCAAGGGGAGCAATAGTTAAGATGCTCCTCATGGTGCGCTGATCCCCACCATGAATAAGTGCACCCTGCGCAGTAGCGCTTCGCTCGCTGAACAGTGAAGCCTGCCCTTGAAACTGCAGGCTGACGTTGCCATCTAGCCCCCTGGCTGTGCCAAAGAGATCGTTCAGAAGACCAGGAGTATAGTGCACTGCAAGAACAAGGAGAAACTATGATTAGTTCATCAGCTAAATAAGAGCTAAAACAAGAATCCAATTCTTGTTAAGGCATAGCCTCGCTCTCCGAGCGAAGCTGGCCTAATGATAGCTTCGACTCAAAGCTTAGCTTTACAGTTGCAGCGTAACTCCGCATTCCACACGAGAGCAGGATGCAGGAAAATATCCAAGTGTTAGCTTCGCTCTGAAAGCTTGACCTCGAACAACAGAATGCGACAAAGCCCCAGCGGCTAACTTCGTCAGAAGGGTATTATTGCCTAAAGATTATTTTAAGGGCATTAAGGTCCTTTTCAGTTACACTCCAAAGGCTAGCTTCGCACCCTGCCATTTGATAGGATGTGAACCTCCTAAGGGATAGCTTCGCCCAGAAGCTTGAAGAAGAGACCCTTCGGATCTAAGATTCCCAATTAAGAAATCAAGGGAAATTCAGGGAATTAAACTCCCTAAGATCACGAGATCCTGATTGATCGCTCTGGATTCATCGAAAGATAGCCAGAAATTGGCTTTAAAAGAGAGATGAAAATCTCTGATCAAAAGGGAAAGATCCCTATCCACGATAGGTCATTCGATGACCGGAGGAGGAGAAGGACCCTCCGTCGTAGAGGTTGCTACCTCTTTTCCCACTCGTCTTTTGGGAGCCATCGGAGAACTGTGGAAGTTCTTAAATTCTCAAACGAAGAAGGAAGAAGAAGAAAAGAGTCAGAGTGCTCTGAAAATTAAAAGAGAAGTGGTGCCTTCTCTTTCAGCCCGATTAGGCTTTTATAGGCTGATGACTGCATAAATGTCGCCTCCTCGAAAGAAGCGCAGACAGTCATTTCAAATTAATTTAAAACAGCGCCTAAAGCGTCTTTCCGAGAAGCGCTGCTTCAGCCCCACTAAGGGCTAACTCCGCCATGAGTCCAGCATTGACTTAGCGCGACGCTTGAATAACTTCGCTGAGAAACATACCTTGGCTCCGCCAAAAGCACATCTCTAGCTTCGCAGAAGTCTGCGATAACTCCATCAGAGGTTTATTCCTGACTCAGTTGGGCGTCAGTCTTCAGCTTCGCCAGAAGCTTAGCTCGGCTAAAAAGTTCTCATTTCCTCCTAGGGAAAAAACTTGCAAAGCAGATAAGCAGAAAATAAATTCTATTGATTCAAAAGGGAGATACATTGATACTATTACATCAAGGTTGTCTTTCATGCAACAAAGGCATACAAGTTGTCCTATCTACTTCCAAGGTGATAAGCTAAACCACCTGATATGAAAGGTCTTCCTCCTGCACAAGGCTATAATCCTTCGCATAATGGCAGATTTTGCCATCAAGAAGCTGGATCTTCTTTGATGAAAATTGGCAAAGGACCGATTGCCACCAGAAAGCTGGATCTTCTTTGATGAAAATTGACAAAAGAAGGATCCGAGACCTTACAGGTGACGTCCGCTTTCCCGAAGTGGATCATCTCGGATAAGCGATTATCAGCCCCTTCTCGAAGTGGATCATCTCGGATAAGCGACTGCCAACCTCTTTTGGGAGCACCCATCAGCTGCCCCAGTTTGTTCCTCCTTCTTAGGATTAAAGTTTCAACTAGAAGATCGAGAGGCAAGTCTCTGATCTCTTTCATTAAGATGAAAGACTTGCGGGCACAGTTCACTGCAATACAAGCTCGAAACAGGTTAGCAGTAAATCAAAGAAAAATGCAAGCATGATACGCTAAGTCAAGTTCTTTGGACGAAGCAATTAATATCTGATTCATTTGCGCTTTAAGGATCGATTTCAGTTAAAAAAGCAAAAGATAGCCTCGCTTGCACAGTAATGACAGGCTAGCTCAGCGTAAGCCAAGTCTTAGCTCTGCCTAAGATAGTTATACTGAAGGAGCGTTAAAAAGAGCTAAGTCCTAGCCTCGCCTATATGGCTAAGCCAGACTGATCCAGAGGGACGCAGTCTTGACCCCACCTATATGGCAAGACTAGTTCAACCTTGAAGAGACTAGGTCCCAATTTTTGCCTATTTGGCGAACTTAACAGGAAAGCATGCAATGATCTTTCTTTGATCAAGTGAAAATGATAGCTTCGTCGGGAAGCTGGGAAATAGGGCTGAAGCCCTTCTCTGCAAATCAGTCAGATGCAAAATGAAGACAAGGGAAATCAATCCCTGAGGCAGCTTATAAAGCTAAATTAAGGGAGATAAACTCTCTAAAGTCATTTGTCCATTGGTAAAGTCTCTGGATAACCGAGACTCACCAGTTCAGAGATTTGAGTATCTTTCTCTAGACAACCAAGAGAAGTCATGAACAGACTACTTCTCTGCAAAGGACTTCAAGTGCCCTATTTATAGGCTCATGGCCTGATCGCACCGCCACTCCTTCAAGCTTAGAAGCGCGAGCGAATTTAAGACATTTATTGAGCCTTGAGAAAGGGAATAGTCTCCCTCGAAAATGCATGAAGAAGCAATGATCTTCATTGTTAATGCAAGAGAAGTCATTATAACCTCAAATAAGGAGCAATCCTTCTCAAAACTGGCCAAAAGGCAGTTGACCTCGGGAAGGAACGACGTTCCAAGACCGATTTGAAGTGAATCTACTTCGGGAGGCTTGAACGCAGAGCTATCCAGACGCGAAGCTACTCAGAGTCACGAATCTACACGATTCCTCGGCGAACTTATTCTAATCCGGAAGCAAGATTGAAAGCAAAGCTGAACTCACCACCATGGCGACGTTCATACTTCACATACCACCAATCAAAGCAATTCAAAGTATTTCGAAGCTTGAATCATTCCATTGCAGACTTTCGAAAACTTTGAAGGGGGTCTTGTTGACACTCTAAAAAAGACAAGATTCCTGACTGGCCTGAACAATGTCTAAACTTGTTGACATTTACAAAAGATAAGTGACAGACAAGCTGACGACCAGTTCTGTACCCATCTCCGAGGGACAAATCAGCAAATTGGACTCTACTGATCCAGTGAAGCAGACAGTGTGCCCAGATTGTCTCTGAAGAGACCTAAGCAGATCTAAGATACTAAGCTAGCTCAACACTTAGCATCATATGAGCCCAAGGGGATAGCCTCGCCTGAGAGGCTAAGATTGCCCAACTTCGCTTTGAAGCCGTTCAAAGCTCCATCAGGGAGCTAACTTATAGCTTCGCCTGAAGCGCTCAGTTAACTCTGTAGAGAGTTAGCTTCGCTCGAAGTCATACGCAACCGTGCAGAAGGATGGTAGCTTCGCCACAGATGTTTATTCAGCTCCATTGAAGAGCTTTCTTCTGACTTCGCCAGATGCCCCTTCCAGCTCCGCTGTGAGCTCAATGTGGCAGCTCTGCTGCGGGTCTTTTATGGTCAACATTTGACCAATCAAATCTCCAGATGAGATCAAATCTTCGAGATCAATCTGAGATCAAATTTGGTAGCTGTTTACCGTAATCTCATGACTCTCCTAAAACAAGTAAGAAGATCAGGGGAGATCTTTCAATTATTTGGAAAGAATCAAAACAGATCAGGAGATCGACACTACCTGTTATTCCTAACTTTGCAGAAGCCGATCCTAGCCTCGCAGCAAGGCTACTTTCTAGATTTAAATAGATTGACTCAATCTATTTTCAGATTTTCAAGGGACAATTAAACCCCTGCTCTCCCTATAAATAGCCCACCAGGGTACACGGAGAAGGGGGATGCAAGAGGAGCACGCAAGAGGAGCGTAAACACATGCACAGAGAGAGAGACGGCTAAATAGAGATCTATTCTCTTACTTCCAAGAATTCAAAGAATTACTTCTCTAATCAGGGTGCGGATACCCTAATACCTTCCTTCCTCTCAAGGAATTTCCGGAACCAGGCGAGAATGAATTCCCAAGTGGAGGCAGTTTGAGAAGTAACAAGAGGGTTCAACCAACCTTCTGTTCTCCGATTCCCCGAACCAGGTGAGAAGAGAATCCCATCGATCGCATCGTCAAAGGGACAAAGTGGTCGCGCGCTGACCAGACTCCTATCGGCACACTTCTCCAGAATCTCAGAGGAGGTCTACTTGTAATCTTCTTAAAATACTAGTAATTTAGCTCCTCGACCCTTTTTTGTAAGTTTTACCCCTTTGCAAAATCAATGGAAAACAGATGCGTTCTTGATGCGCGAGCTCTTGAATCAATACGTGCTAGCTCTAAACTTGACTTCGAATCCTTTATTGAAGCTAAACACCTACTAAGACCTTGATCAAATATCTGAGTCTAATTAAACACAAGTTCATTAGTACTATAACTACATGAGTTAATGATTGAAACTTGAGATTGCAAAGAAAGAGTTAAAGTTTATGAATTCTCAGTCTCAATTCTATCCGCTGCAGCAAGGGCCAAAGTGGGTCGATCCACATGGAAGGATGCGATGCAAGCTTTTCGGACGATTTCTCTGTATCCTTAGAACAAAAAAAAGAGAGATTAGATTTGGAATATATGATTGGAGATATGTGGTTTTACTGATCTTCTACCACAACCCATAGTGCAAGTCTTGAATATTGAATATCATCTTGAAATACATAAAATCTATCCTAGGTTTATTAGAAAAGATTCAAGCAAGAAAAATGATATTAGAATCTAACTAGTTTGCACTACTAAAATCCAACAAGTGTTCATCCTAACTTCTAAGTACAGCATAAGAAAATCTCACATTAAGGTTATGCTGTCAAAGTACTTAAGCATGAAGTTGTGAAGAATAGTTTAGAGGGGTAACCTAGATTAGAAAAACTAACTATCAATTTAATCTTCAAGCAATCTATCTTAAACCTAGGGGTTTCTAAAAATCATTATCAATCCATTAAATTCCTAAACTGCTCTAGGGTTTTTTAGAAATCAGCAAACCACACTTTAGAAATAGTTAATCATCTTTTTTTTATATTTAAATTTTTTTAATTTTGTTTAATATGAAGAATTGTGAGAGAAAGAAGAACAAAACAAATAGAAAGATCACAGAGTAAAACGAAATTAAATGATAAGAATTTAAATGGCAAAAAGGTAACCTTTATTTGAAATCGCGTCCAAATACAATGCTCCTTCTTCTCCAAAGTATGCTAAAAAGAAATTAAGATTACAGAAATTTGAACAACTAAAGAAACCCTAAGTTCCTGTCTCTGGATGCGCCTTTCTGTTGCTCTGCAGGGTATTTATAGGAGCTAGAAGAAGTAGAGTCCCGGTAAAACTCTCGTGCAAAAGCAGATATCCCCTCTCATCCATCTGGCCGCGTTTTCGCGGCCATAGCCTTGTCCCTGGCCACGCGCTTTCGCGCGTGGCCTCCTCTGGTCCGTCCATCTGGGTACATCCGTTTAGATCTGGCATCTCGACTCTTTATTTTGAAAATTCGGGATAACTTGGGAAGCAAGTTACCCTAAATCCAAATCTCTTCAAAATGAATTTTATCTTTGCACTCTCCTTCTTTTATCTTTATCCTCATCCTGCAAGCATTTAAAGTTGAGTAGAAGTTTATCCCTTCCCTCTTCTTTTGGTATTTGCCACTTTGGCACTTGGTAATTGCAACTTTGACATTTGGTAATTGCAACTTTTGCATTGGCTTGGACATGGGCTTTTGGGCTTCATTTAGGCTTTTATTCTTTATTTAAATAAATACTCAAGGCCTGCACACATTAAATAACAAAACTTTAGTAATAGTGCATAATTAAAAGAATAAATAGGAAACATGATAGTAAATGTAGTGAAAAATATGCAATTTTTACTACCTATCACACCCCACACTTATCTTTTTGCTTGTCCTCGAGTAAAAATCAAAAGAATAAAAAGAAAACTAGTCTAGCTAACTCACTTTCGTAGGAATCACGGTTGCACTTAGCATGTGCAACAAGCCGTTAAACATCTAGTTAACCTAGAGGACGAGTGTTGTCTCGTGAGGGTTTTCAGCGGATTACACCCACAAAATCCATAAAAAGGAAATATTTTGAAATATGTTTGAACAGACCAAGTAGTCTATAAGTTTTAGGATTATCATTTTTATTCATTCTTAAACTTAGTCTTTATATAGTAAATTGTTATCCATTTTAGGTAAGGATCAAAATTGAATTTTTGTATAGTCTCTTTCATTACCAAAAGTCATATGCATCCATGTGAATCTTTACTAGGAATTCCTCAACTTGGACTCTCATGCCTCTTTATTATTATTATGATTATTTTTCTTTTTTTTTAATATGTATAACTCATCTAATTTTCTTTTGTGTAAGTATCAAGGCTTCTTGAGGCCCTCATACCTAACTAATTGACTATTAGATATGTTACATATATAATATTTCTTAGTTTTTTTAGGCTTTCTAATCCACCCATGTAGTGAACTTAAAGTCGGTGACTCCCAAACTGGTTGGTTTTAGGGCATCAGGTGAGAAAACACCCCACGGACTCAAATTCGAGTGAACTAGGCCACAAAACCAAGGACTTTATAAAATCACCTTTAGGCTTGAATACTTATGCTTCTTGAGGCACATGCATCCTGCTTAATTAGTAAATTTCTTTGTTTTTTATATATATATTTTTTACGAGGCACACGAGTCTTTGTCTTAGAATCCTAGATATGCATTAGGTATGCACATTTCATTAAGGTAAAAATCAAGATTAATTACTTATTCAATTTCTCCTCCTATACCTAAAAATTCAACAATTTATTTATTTTGACCAAGTTTTTTGAAATCCTAATCATGATTTTCCTAATTCTTAAGACTAACTTAGATTTTTGTCAAAAGATAAGTCAAAATATTGTCCTTGTTATAAAATTTTTTTAATTTTTAAATTTTTTTTCCAGTTATGTTAGAACAAATAAAGAGAAAAAGAATAAGTTTTTTTTATATATATTTTTTAATTTTTATTTTTCATTTTTTTAATTTTTACATTTTACCCTTCCCCCACACTTGTCTCATGCATTGTCCCCAATGTATGAATGAAATGCATGGATGCATGAATTGGCAGAGAGAGAGAGTTACAGATATATTGGGTCAAAAAGACCCACGACTGCTTTTTACTTTCGGAACTGATTCCAAAAAGATTTTAAGACGTTGACCATTTACCTAGAATGTACTACCATTTTTTGAGTCGTAGATCTCTATGGCTCCGTGTGGAAACACAGTCTTAACAATGAAGGGCTCTGTCCATCTTGATTTTAACTTGCCGGGAAAGAGATGAAGTCTAGAGTTATAGAGTAACACTTTTTGTCCTTGGACAAAAGTTTTTCTCGTGATGAACTTATCGTAAAAAACCTTAACCCTATCCTTCGCAATTTTCGCATTGTCGTATGCTTCGTTCCTCAATTCTTCCAGTTCAAAATTTACAATTTTCAAAGCTCACCGGCCTTTTCTAGATCGAAATTCAGCTGCATAATTGCCCATATGGCCCGGTGCTCTAACTCAACAGGAAGGTGGCAAGCCTTTCCAAAGACTAGTCTGTAGGGAGACATTCCTAGAATCATTTTAAAGGTAGTCCTATATGCCCATAGGGCATCCACCAATTTGGTGGACCAGTCCTTCCTATTCTGATTCACAGTTTTCTCCAAGATAAGCTTGACTTGCCTATTGAAAACTTCTACCTGTCCACTGGTTTGAGGATGATATGGCGTAGATTACTTGTGAGTTATGACATATTTTTGCATAAGAGCTTCAAAAGTTCTATTGCAAAAATGTGTACCATTGTCACTAATTATGGCACGAGGGGTTCCAAAGCGCGAGAAGATGTTTTCTTTCAAGAATATGACAACAACTTTGTTGTCATTTGTCTTGCAAGGGACGGCTTCAACCCATTTCGATACGTAATCTACGGCCAACAAGATGTATTGGTGCCCAAACGAATTAGGGAAGGATCCCATAAAATCAATGCCCCAAACATCGAAAAGTTCTACTTCTAGAATGGATTTAGAGGTATCATATTTCGTTTAGAAATCCTTCCTATCATTTGACATTTTGTGCACGTTCTGCAAAATTCAAATGCGTCTTTAAACAAAGTTGGCCAATAAAAGCCACTTTGTAGGATCTTTTCGGCAGTTTTACGGGGACCAAAGTGTCCACCGCAAGTAAATTCATGACAAAAAGCTAGAATGCTTCTAGTTTCCTCATCGGGGACACATCTCCTAATAATTTGGTCGCTATAATATTTGAAAAGGTAAGGATCTTCCCATATGTAATACTGGACTTGAGACAAGAATCGGTATCTATCCTGATTTGACCAATTAGGTGGTGTTTGGTTTGTGACTAAGTAATTTACTATGTCGGCAAACCATGGTTCCTTAGAGATAACTAGAAGTTGTTTATCGGGAAATTGTCATTGATGGGCAGTTCGTCAGAAGGTGCGTTTGGCACACGAGAGAGATGGTCTGTGACAACATTTTCAACACCTTTTTATCTCGAATTTCGAGATCAAATTCTTGAAGGAGGAGGATCCAACGAATGAGTCGGGCCTTCGCATCCTTTTTTAGCATTAGGTATCGAAGTGCAGAATGGTCGGTGAAAATCGTGGTCATGGTCCCAAGTTGGTATGGGCGGAATTTCTCCAAAGCGAACACTACTGCCAAGAATTCTTTCTCAGTTGTAGTATAGTTCATTTGGGCATCATTGAGTGTCCTACTTGAATAATAGATCACGTGTTGCTTGTTATCCTTGCGCTGTCTTAAGACAGCGCCTATCGCAAAATCGGAGGCATCACACATGATCTCAAAAGGGTTGGACCGGTTCGGAGGTGAGATGATAGGTGTAGATATGAGTTCCAATTTCAACTTCTCCCATGCGCTATTACACATATCGTCAAAGATGAAGGGCACGTCTTTAGCTAGGAGGTTTGTAAGGGGTCTAGCAATTTTGCTAAAATGCTTAATGAACCTACGGTAAAACCCAGCGTGTCCTAAGAAAGAACGAATGTCCTTTACGCATCGTGGAATTGGAAGTTTGGCTATGATCTCCACCTTAGCCTTGTCTAGTTTGATCCCTTCCCTAGATATCTCATGACCTAGGACAATCCCATGCTGTACCATGAAGTGGTACTTTTCCCAATTGAGGGTCAAGTTCTTTTCGGTGCATCTATTCAGCACTAGCTCCAAGTGATGGAGACATTGGTCAAATGAATTCCCATAGACGGAGAAGTCGTCCATGAAAATCTCTAAGAAGCGCTCGACCATATCAGAAAAAAGGCTTAACACACAATGTTGAAATGTGGCGGGGGCATTACATAGGCCGAAAGGCATTCGACGATAGGCAAATGTCCAAATGGGCACGTGAACGTTGTCTTTTCTTGGTCCTCCAGGGCTATTGGGATTTGGTTATACCCTGAGTAACCGTCTAAGAAACAATAATACTCATGACCGGCTAATCGTTCCAGCATTTGGTCGATAAATGGGAGGGGAAAATGATCTTTCCTAGTGGCGGCTTCAACTTGCGATAGTCTATGCATACTCGAACTTTGGTGGGCAATCGTGTTTGTACTAACTCATGCTTGTCGTTTTCTACCACAGTAAAGCTAGACTTCTTAGGGACCACATGCATTGGGCTAATCCATTCGCTATCGGAAATGGAATAAATGATCCCATTATCTAACAGTTTCACTATTTTAGCTTGTACAGCCTCTTGCATTAGTGGGTTTCGCCTACGCTGTGGATCCCTCTTTGGTTTAAACCCCTTCCTCTAGATGGATTTGATGCTGGACTATCGTAGGCTCAGTCCCTTGATATCTGTCATAGTCCAACCAATAGCTTCCCTATGTCTCCTAAGGGTTGCCAGTAGGTCTTCCTCTTGCCTATTAGTCAAATTGGAGGCAACTATGACTGGTAACGTCTCTTGTTCACCTAGGTAGGCGTACTTAAGATGTTTAGGCAAGGTCTTTAACTCCAATGAAGGAGGTGCTCGATGGGGGAGGTGTTAAGCTTGAATTTTCCATCACTATAGAACTTGGATTTGCTGCCCATTCAATCGTATCAAGGTTGAGATTACTTGATTCTAACTCTTCCTCTTCCTTTGACTCTAGTATGATCTCCTCATTGTGCTCACTCGTCATGTTTTCAATGAAGTTACCTCAAAGGGTTGGTCGGTCATGTCGTAGGGATACTTACCTAAGTTGAAAACATTGACTTCCTTGGTCATATCCCCAAAAGTCAATCTCATGAATCCGTTTCTACAATTTATGATTGCATTCGCGGTTGCTAGGAACGGGCGTCCTAAGATGATGGGAGTTTGGGACCTAGGATTAGACACAGGTTGTGTTTCTAAAACAATGAAATCGACTGGGTAAATGAATTCTCCCACCCGTATGAGGACATCATTGATCTCTCCCTTAGGAGCTTTGATTGAGCGATCAGCCAATTGGATTGTAACTTGGGTTGGTTGAGTTCTCGTAATCCAAGTTGTTGATATATGGAGAAAGGAAGTAAATTAATGCTATCTCCTAAATCGAGGAGTGCTCGATTGATGTCAGCTCGACCTATTGTGCAAGAAAGGTAGGGCAACCAGGGTCCCTGTACTTGACTGGGATTTGGTTAGACAATAGCTCACTAATGTTAGTGGTTAAAAAAACCTTCTTAGGCACATTTGTCTTTCTTTTCTTGGTGCACATGTCCTTAGGGAATTTGGCATAACTAGGGACCTGTTGGATTGCATCAAGAAGTGTTATATTGAGCCTAACCTGATTGAATACCTCGAGTAGTTTCTCCATATGTGCATTATTATTACTCCTAAGCCTATTCGAAAATGGGCTATAGGCTGGTGCACCTGTCCTGCTGATTTCTCAACTTTAGTTTCTTTGGAGTTTTGCGGAGATGGAGTGGAACTAGATGGAATGGACAACTGAGATGGGTCCTGTGGCATGGATACGTGATTATCAACTTGTTTCCCTGATCTTAATGTATGAACCAAGTTACAGTGGTTTTGGTCTTGAGCCTCACAGGCTTGCCTAGGATTCCTAGGGTTTGGCAATGGTTGACTTGGTAGAGTTCCCCTTTGTCTTTCTTGTTGATTCAGTTGGATCTCTATCCTAGTCAAGACTTGAGCCAGCGTGTCATGGCTTTTAACTAGAGTGTCCACCTTTCTTTCCATGTTGGAGAGTCTTGTTTCCATTTGTGAATATTGGAAAGAGTATGGAGGATTTTGACTAGGGAAATTTTGTTGATAGGGTGGATTTTGGAAATTGTTGGAGAATTTGGGCCTAGTTTGATAATTGTTGCTTGGGCCCCATGAAAAATTCGGATGATTTCTCCAACCGGGATTGTAGGTGGGCAAATATGGATTGTTGGCGGGCCTTGTGAAGGCCGCACTCATATGTTCGGGCAAGGTTTGATGCGCGATAAAAACAGGACATTCCTCGAACACATGGTTCATGTCTTGACAATAAGTACAGCCCGCCAAAGGTGTTGGGCAAACTTGGTTCACAGAGACTGGTTCTTTAGTTTCAAGAGCTTCTAGTCTTCGCATCACAGCAGCTAACTTAGCATAGGTAGCTATGTTGGCCTCAATGGAATGGATACCTTCTTTAGAAGAAGTAGGGTCATTAGTCCTAAATTTTTCCGGAGTTGGTTCCCATTGGATGGTATTATCAGCTAATTCTTCATATAATAACCATCCTTCATTTTCGTTCTTTTTCAAAAATCCTCCTTGGCACATGGATTCTAATAGCGTTTTAGTTTGATATTCTAATCCATCATATAGAACTTGGCAAAGTCACCATTTCTCTATCCCATGGTGAGGGCATTAGGCAAGGAGGTCCTTAAAACGTTCGAAATATTTCTAAAAAGGTTCATTGGTTGTTTGCTTAAACTGTAAGATGCTCTTCCTATTTAGTGCAGTCTTGTGGACGGGATAAAATTTTTTTAAGAAGGCCTTAACGAAATTATCCCACGAAGATATTGAACTGGCCTCTAGACTGTAGAGCCATTTCTTTGCTAAGTCTTTCAAAGCGAATGGGACAAACCGTAGTTTGATGGCATCTTCTCCTAGGCTGGGTATCTTCATCATGAGACATACTTCTTCAAATTCCCTTATGAAAAGTATGCATCCTCAGATTCAAGTCCATGAAATTTGGGAAGAGTGTTGAGTATTGTGGCTTGAGCTCAATTGGTCAACACCTTCATCGGATAACTGAATGCAAGAAGGAAGGGAGGTCCTAATAGGATAGAACCTATCTTGTAATGACGGTGGTTGTACCATGTGTGAGTTGGGCTTTTGCTCAGGTGGTGAACTGGTTCTAGTTAGTCTAAATGTAAGTGGGTCTCTCGACCAAGCGGACATGCACAATTAGCAAACAAGTTCACCCAATCAATCAATAAAAAAAGAAAAGAAAAGAAAAACAGTCAAAATTCCTATTCTAGGGTAAGCCTTGACCTAGACGACTCCTAACTTTAGAATGTCCTTAGGAGGTATATTGCCGACCTTAACCACAAGTTAACCGGCCAGGTAGGTGGCAAGACCGGTGGGAGGTTTTTCGTCAAAGACGTTCCTTAATTAAATAACCACCGATCTTCAGGCTTTCGGCCCTTAATCCTCTTCCTAGACACCGATTTGGCAAGAGTTAATTTCGAACAATTTCCTCCTTTGGCCAATCTCCTAGTGAATCCGAGTTAACCTAGGGCCACGTCTAGTCAATTTTTACTTAAGGTTAGGGTTGTGAGTGTGACAGAGATGATTTGTGGGCCAAGGAAGGGTGATGAAATCCCCACCTTATCTTGTTAATGGGTTTTGCCCTTAAAATTTTTTGTGTACGTGTAAAGTAGTAAATAAGTAATCACTCAAAAAGCAGTAAATCAGCCAAGAGTGTTCCTAATCTATATGCAATGCAAACGTACCTTGTCGCTAGCACTCTTTAACAAAATTAAAAAATTGAATAGACACGTGCCTACAATGCAAGAGTCTAATATTTTTTTTTTTTTTTTCAACAAGTAAGTTACTGTTAATTAATTAGCAGTATGCAGGGTGATCACAGAGAATATTTAACAGAGCAGTAAATCAAACTTGCAAATTGCAGCAACCTGCAGAAAACAGAGTGAATAGTGAACTACTCAGGCCGCGGAAACGCGGCTATTGCCGCGTTTGCATGGCTCTGTAGTAGGCTATGTTGCTCTGCCTTCGAGGGCAGAGGCATAGAATTGCTATATGTCCTTTGCTGCTATTAGTTTTCCTGTTCTCCGAACCTGCAAACAGAAAGAATAAAAGAATTAGTTTTGAGAAAATCGTGCCGTTCCTTCCCCGGCAACGGCGCCAAAATTTTGATTGAAACTTGAGATTGTAAAGAAAGAGTTAAAGTTTATGAATTCTCAGTCTCAATTTTATCCGCTGCAGCAAGGGCCAAAGCGGGTCAATCCACAGGGAAGGATGCGATGCAAGCTTTTCGGACGATTTCTCTGTATCCTTAGAACAAAACAAAGGAGAGATTAGATTTGGAATATATGATTGGAGATATGTGGTTTTACTGATCTTCTACCACAGCCCATAGTGCAAGTCTTGAATATTGAATATCATCTTGAAATACATAAAATCTATCCTAGGTTTATTAGAAAAGATTCAAGCAAGAAAAAATGATATTAGAATCTAACTAGTTTGCACTACTAAAAATCCAACAAGTGTTTCATCCTAACTTCTAAGTACAGCATAAGAAAAGTCTCACCTTAAGGTTATGCTGTCAAAGTACTTAAGCATGAAGTTGTGAAGAATAGTTTAGAGGTGTAACCTAGATTAGAAAAACTAACTATCAATTTAATCTTCAAGCACTCTATCTTAAACCTAGGGTTTCTAAAAATTATTATCAATCCATTCAATTCCTAAACTGCTCTAGGGTTGTTTAAGAAATCAGCAAACCACACTTTAGAATTAGTTAATCATCTTTTTTTTTATATTTTTAATTTTTTTTTTTTTGTTTAATATGAAGAATTGTGAGAGAAAGAAGAACAAAACAAATAGAAAGATCACAGAGTAAAACGAAATTAAATGAAAGAATTTAAATGGCAAAAAGGTAACCTTTATTTGAAATCGCGTCCAAATACAATGCTCCTTCTTCTCCAAAGTATGCTAAAAACGAAATGAAGATTACAGAAATTTGAAAAACTAAAGAAAGCCCTAAGTTCCTGTCTCTGGATGCGCCTCTCTGTTGCTCTGCAGGGGTATTTATAGGAGTTGGAAGAAGTAGAGTCCCGGTAAAACTCT